>CANTUR010001856.1:0-337092 GCA_947683625.1 Mallotus nudiflorus
AGAAAAACCGTATATTATATATATAATTGAAAATAATTCACGAAAAATAGTTTTAATTAGTTAAAAATACCAAATATTTTGTAGAAATCATTTTTATACCTTAAATAAATATTAAAACCGATTAAATTACATTTTTAGACAATTTAGGGTAAAATTACCAAAATACCCCTATATATATAAATATACCTAAATTACTTCAAAAATTCACCAAAAATCATACAATTATCCAAAATTAATTTTCTCAATATATTTATCAATAATATCAATATTTAAACTCAATTAACCAATTAAATTCAATTTAAAACACAATTAACCTAATTTTCCAAAATCACCTAAACTTCAATAATTCAAAATAAATACTTAGAAATTCATAAAAATTCAAATAAATTCCTATAATTCATTTAATCACCCAATTCAACCATAAACTCCAATTTCATAATTTAAATAATTAATTTCCGAAAATTAGAAAAATAATATTAAAATATTCAAAAATACCCAAAAATCCAAACAATCTCCAAAAATTCTACAAAAATTCATACATGTAGATTAAGCTACTAGGAACAACATTTGTGAAGGAAGTTTCCATGAATCATCCAATTCGAAGCTCAAAAAAAATCGAAAACCCTAATAGGCTGAAATTTACAAATCGAAAACTAAGCAATTCTAGACCATTTTAGCTCAAACCAAAGCTAGAATCACACTCACCGGAGCTCAAGGAGAAGAAAGAGACCGGCGGTGTCGA
The DNA here is from genome assembly GCA_947683625.1 of Mallotus nudiflorus. Classification (NCBI taxonomy): domain Eukaryota; kingdom Viridiplantae; phylum Streptophyta; class Magnoliopsida; order Malpighiales; family Euphorbiaceae; genus Mallotus; species Mallotus nudiflorus. The sequence continues at coordinate 743 of CANTUR010001856.1, forward strand.
AAACGGTGGCCGGAGAGGGAGAAACGGTGGTAGCTCGACTTTCGGCCTCCTAAGCTAATTCCGGCCAAACGTCGGGAAAGGGGCTGCTGGCGGCGGGGAACGGCTGGAGATGGAGGTGGCTCACGAGAGGCACACTGACGGTGAAGGAACGGCAGTTGCAGACGGTGGAGGTGGTTGGTGGTCGTCGGGCGCGAAAAGGAGAAGAAGAAGAAGAAAATGTCGGGGGCAATTTGGGTAATTTTGCAAATTTTTGATTTTTTGATGTATATATGTATATATATATATATTATACTATATATTAAAATAATATTAAATTACACACATCAAATATACACCACACACATAAAAATATTAATATTTTAATAATGTATACCAAATAAAATTAATTAAATAACAATTAAAACAATTAAATACTTAATAAAATATTAGGGAATTAATAAACCCTAATTAAATACATATACACACACAGGCCTTATTTAATAATTTAAAAATATGTATGAGTTCATGCAAGTCTGTAAATACATTTAAAATAATTAATAATAAATTGTTTACGTGAAAATTTCCCCGAAAATGCAAGTCCCGGGAAAATTTTACGTAAAACACTGTAAATAATATACCGTAATTAAAATAGGTTTAAAATACATAACAACTCATAAAAATATCGTAATATATATACAAAAATTATTGACACTGTATATCCCGGTACAGTGTAAAAATATTTTTAAAAACACGGGATATTACAGTCTTCCCCCCTTATAAGAATTCATCCCCGAATTCCAGAAAATAAGATTACAGAATCAGGAAGGAAAGAGATACGGGTAAGAAGCTCGCATCTCAGCTTCAGTCTCCCACGTATGCTCTTCAACTCTGTCACTACGCCACAAAACCTTGACCATCGGAATCTGCTTCGATCGCAACTGTCGAACTTGAAAATCTACGATCGCCACAGGTTCTTCCACAAACGTCAAATTTTCACTCACTTCCACACTGTCGGGCTGCAACACGTGTGAAGGATCTGAGATATACTTCCTCAACATCGAGATATGAAATACTGGATGCACCTGTGACATACTCGGAGCAAATCCAACCGATATGCAACAGTGCCAATTCTCTCCAGAATCTCAAACGGTCCAATATATCTCGGTGCTAACTTACCCTTCCTGCCAATCTCATCACACCCTTCATCGGAGATACCTTCAGAAAAATGAAATCTCCAACCTGAAACTCCACATCTCTACGCCTAGGATCCACATAACTCTTCTGTCTACTAACTGCGGTCTCTAATCTACGCTTGATCACGGTGACTTTCTCTGCAGCATCCTGAACCATCTCTGGTCCAGTCAAAGCTCTCTCACCAATCTCATCCCAACTCAACGGGGATCTACACTTCCTTCCATACAACGCCTCGTACGGTGCCATACCAATACTGCTATGGTAGCTGTTATTATATGCAAACTCAACAAGCGACAAATGATCATCCCAGCTACCTCCCAAAATCCAAGACACACATCCTCAACATATCTTCCAGTGTCTGGATCGTCCTCTCAGACTGACCATCTGTCTGAGGATGAAAAGCGAGTACCAAAATCCAACCTAGTGCCCATCGCTTCTTGCAACTTCTGCCAAAAACGAGAAGTAAACACTGAACCTCTATCTGACACAATGGACACAGGTACTCCATGAAGGCACACAATATGCTTCACATACAACTTCGCCAATCTAGCAACTGAATAAGTGGCTTTCACAGGTAAGAAATATGCAGACTTCGTCAACCTGTCTACAATCACCCAGATGGAATCGTATCCATCCTTCGAACGAGGTAAACCGACCATAAAATCCATAGCTATCCTTTCCCACTTCCACTCGGGAATAGGAAGAGGCTGAAGTTTCCCAGAAGGCTTCTGATGTTCGGCTTTCACTTGCTGACATGTCAAGCACTTAGCAACATAATCAGCAACATCCTTCTTCAATCCATCCCACCAGTATAAATCTCTGATACTGTGGTACATCTTAGTAACACCTGGATGAACGCTGTAGGCTGTAGAATGTGCTTCCTCTAAAATCTCCTCTTTCAAATCATCCACATCAGGAACACACAATCTACCACTGATCCACAACACACCATCATCATCGAGTGTGAAATCAGTGAACTTCCCTGCTCTGACATTCTTTACAAGCTCTTCTAGAATAGGATCTCGGCTCTGAGCTGCTTTAATCCTATCCCTCAGTACAGATCGTACTTTAAATTGAGCTAACAGTCCACCTGATCTACTGATCTTCATCATCAGACCTTGATCCACCATCAGATGCAATTCCTGGATCAATGGTCTCCTCTCAACACTGATGTGAGCAAGACTACCTGAGGACTTCCTACTCAAGGCATCTGCTACCACATTAGCTTTACCCGGATGGTAAAGAATCTCGCAATCATAGTCCTTCAACAGTTCCAACCATCTTCTCTGCCTCAAATTCAAATCTCGCTGCTGGAAAATGTACTTAAGGCTCTTGTGATCAGTAAATATCTCACAAGTCACCCCGTACAAATAATGTCTCCAAATCTTCAAAGCAAAGATCACTGCAGCCATCTCAAGATCATGTGTAGGATAGTTCTGCTCATGCTTCTTCACTGCCTCGAAGCATAGGCTATCACCCTTCCATTCTGCATCAACACACAACCAAGACCAATTCTAGAGGCATCACAGTAAACTGTGAACTTATCCACACTATTAGGCAAAACTAATACTGGCGCTGTGGTCAACTTCTCCTTCAACAACTGAAAACTATTCTCACAAGCTTCTGACCACTCAAATCTAACATTCTTCTGAGTCAAGCGAGTCATAGGGGCTGCTATCCTGGAAAAATCCTGCACAAACCGCCTATAATACCCGGCTAAACCCAGAAAACTCCGAATCTCCGTAACCGAAGTAGGTCTAGGCCACTCAGATACTGCCTCAACCTTCTGTGGATCAACCTGAATACCTTCTTTAGACACTACGTGTCCAAGAAAAGAAACACTCTCCATCCAGAAATCACACTTCGAGAATTTAGCATAAAGCTGATGATCTCTCAGTGTCTGTAGTAGAATCCTCAAGTGATATACATGCTCTTCCATACTCCTCGAATATACTAGTATATCATCAATGAAGACTACTACAAACTGATCCACATGCGGTCTAAATACCCTGTTCATCAGATCCATAAAAGCTGCTGGTGCATTAGTCAAACCAAAAGACATCACCAGAAACTCATAATGACCATATCTAGTGCGGAAAGCTGTCTTAGGAATATCAGCTTCACTAATCCGCAGCTGATGATAACCCGACCTCAAGTCGACCTTAGAAAAGACTGCGCACATTGTAACTGATCAAACAAATCATCTATCCTCGGGAGAGGATACTTGTTCTTCACCGTCACCTTATTCAGCTCTCTATAGTCAATGCACAGTCTCAGGGTACCATCCTTCTTCTTCACAAACAGGACTGGTGCACCCCAAGGAGAAACACTAGGTCTGATAAAACCTTTATCCAACAACTCTTGCAACTGCTCCTTCAACTCTCTCAACTCTGCAGGAGCCATACGATAGGGTGGCATAGATATAGGAGTAGTACCTGGAACCACATCTATACAGAACTCAATCTCTCTATGAGGTGGTAAACCTGGCAACTCCTCGGGAAAAACATCAGGAAACTCACAAGCAACAGGAACATCTGTGAGTGACAACTTCTCCACTGACGTATCCCTAACCAATGCCAAAAACCCCTGACAACCTTTCCTCAACAACTTCCTAGCTGAAATAGCAGAAATAAGATTCTGAGGTGCTGAAACTCCTATCACCAACAAACTTAAATTCTACTTCACCAGGAATTCTGAAAATCACCTCCTTATTCCTGCAATCTACCACGGCATAGTGCTGAGATAACCAATCCATTCCCAGAATAACATCAAACTCCATCACATCCAACAATATCAAATCAGCGGGTAATTCTCTATCTCCCACGAGAACTGGACAACCAGAAAGAACAATATCGGCGTCCAAGGAATCGCTCAGAGGAGTGGCAACAGACAAAGGAAAAGCCATCCTCGAAGCTTGCCAACAAGATTTAGAAGCAAAAACAGGAGAAACAAACAAATGCGTGGCACCCGGATCAAACAAAACCAAAGCATCCAGGTAACAAACAGAAAGAATACCTGCCACGACTGCATTAGATGCCTGAGCATCCTGCTGAGTCAGATGGAAAACTCTGGCCTGACCTCGACCTCCCGGCTGACTGGTAGAAGCCTGGCCAACACCTCTGGCACCTCCTCTAGTACCTCTACCACGACTCTGCTGTGGAACAAACTGAGTAGAACTCTGATGCTGGGCTGGTGGCAACTGAAATGGCACGGGTACTGCACTAGCAATCGACTGCTGGGGGAATCGCGGAATTTGCTGCTGCTGATACCCAGAATAAGGACACGATCTGGCAAAATGTCCTGTCTGTCCGCATCTGAAGCATGTCAGTGGTGTCAGATAACACGGTCCCTGATGGACTTTACCACAAGTCTGACAAACACTGGCCGCTGATCCAGAACTACGACCACTCCTGCTGCTCGAAGCACCTGACCCAAATCTGAAACGAAACTGAGCCCATGTCAAACGAAGAGGCTCTGGACAAAATCTCCTCATGAATCGCTCTCGAAACTGAGCCCATGTCATCGTCATCATATAAGGCTGGATCATCTGAATGAACCAATCTAAGGCTGGTCCCTCGACAGACAACTCAACAATCATGATCCTCTGGTACTCGGTATGAGCAGTCCGAGTCCTAGTCTCAATCGCATGCAGAAAATCTAAAGGATCAGAAGTACCATCAAAAGCAATCCTGCCAACTCTGGCATAGAACAAAGCTGCCTCAGGGTCAGACATACCCTGCTAATAGGCAGGCTGAACAGGCTGAACAACTGGAGGAACAGGAACATCAAACTCAGGCTCAACAGGCTCCTCGTCCTGTAACTCTCTCTGCCTACGGCGACCTGCCGCTCCTCGAGGTCTACCTCTGCCACGACCTCTGCGTCTAACTGGCTGCTCAGGAGGTAAAACCTCATCCTGAAAAGACTCATCATCCTCGGCCTCAACGACCGGTGGAGCGACACGCGCTCGCCTCCTCATTCTGAAAAGACAAACGGAAAGATTCAGACAAAATAGACAACGGAGGAATAACGCTGAAAACTATAGCAAGGAATACTCATCAACACATACTCAAACCTAATACACTGCAGTAGTCCAACAGAAAAACACAACTTAAAAACTAGGGCCACAACTCACATAACTAAGCCCTGACACAGAACTCCGCTCTGATACGAACTTCGCTCTGATACCAACTTTGTCACGACCCAAATAGGGGCCATGACCGGCGCTAGGGAACGGGAATTCTTTCGAATCCGGAACCCGTAGCAAGCCTAAAAATAAAATAAATCATGCAATAATAACAATAACCATATAATATGCAGCGGAAATAAAAATCATAATATCATAATATTATCCATATCAACTGGATATAAATAAAAATCTCATCTCATACATAAAATCTTTTTAATACAATCCAGTTTTAACATAATATATCTCCTTTAAAATAAAGTACATGAAATCCAATACAGTAATTCACAACTACTGCAGTGTCTAGATAAAATCAATAAGACTCAAGTAGACAATTTACATAAAGAAGCCGGGGTAGAAGAAATCCGGCGTATCGACCTGCTACTGAGGTCTGAGGAAGTTGACTCTCCTGAAAAAATAGTCAACGGAGGGGAGTCAGACCTCACTGAGTGAATTACTATAATATATATACATACACTCTAAATGACAATGCATACAGTCAATAATACATGTCTAATAGGTATATATACAGGCAATTCATACAGATGCAGAAAAATCGTTTTTATATATTTTATCTGAAAATCATCTTTTATGAAGGATCATATAGAACCCTAGAATATCGCAACCTCAGAAAATAGTGTTAAACAACACTCTGGCCATACAGGCTCACTTATACCAAATATATCCACTTAATCCATATGGACAGTAGACTGGCCCCGAGACACTAAGTCAACCGAGCTCCAGCAGTCTGACTGCCAGTGTGATTGGCCCCGAGACACTTGGTCAACCGAGCTCCAGCAATCACACCCAAACCACATCTCACACATATCAATAATCATAATCAAATCAATATCCACAAATAGTTAGTAATATAGCCTAAAGCTATAGGCGTACCGGTACGTACTCGGTCCTAGTGATGCCCACTAGGTAGCACGTTCTATTGATATCCTTCATTCTTAAATATAAAACATTCATTCACAAAAATAAATGATGCATGAATATAAATGAAATAACAATATAAACCATATATATACCGAAAATATACCAAACATAAACCAGGTATATTTTGAGTATATATATACGTCAAATAAATTCAATCAAATCATAAATTAAGTTGGAAATATATTTAAAAACATTTTAAATATATTTTATTAATAAAACATGTATATAATTTATTATATACCAAAAATAAACCAAAAATATACTTAAATACAAATCATAATGTTTATGCATTTTTAATCAAAAATAAAACATATATTTTTTAAATCATGCATCCTAAGCATGTATACATAGTACAGTAACTCACCTAATGCGCTCCACGAGACAGGTCCGACGGGCCTGGTCCACTAGCCCTCGGTCTCGGCGCAACTAATCAAACAATAAATAACCGACATTAGAATAAACCTAACATAAATCCTAGAATTCAATCTAGAGTATTAAAATACGGAAACAAAATTAGGGTTCGACTGGACATCACGTTTTACGAGAATTCTATCGAAAATTCGGCAGAACCTCCCCTGTAGAACGGACATCTCTCTACTCAAAAGAGTAGAGCCGACCCTGCAAAGAAAATACACTTCGAAATACAAGCTCAACACAATCGAAATCCCACGGTCGGACTCCAAACTACAGTCCACCGACCGGGGTCCACAAACACAGAATGATTCCAGATATAACAAAAATATCTTTAATCACAGAAATACATTTTATAAATAAAAATTACATAATTGACTTTGAAACACTATAAAAACCGATTAAAACTCATTTTATTAGAAAAACCGTATATTATATATATAATTGAAAATAATTCACGAAAAAATAGTTTTAATTAGTTAAAAATACCAAATATTTTGTAGAAATCATTTTTATACCTTAAATAAATATTAAAACCGATTAAATTACATTTTTAGACAATTTAGGGTAAAATTACCAAAATACCCCTATATATATAAATATACCTAAATTACTTCAAAAATTCACCAAAAATCATACAATTATCCAAAATTAATTTTCTCAATATATTTATCAATAATATCAATATTTAAACTCAATTAACCAATTAAATTCAATTTAAAACACAATTAACCTAATTTTCCAAAATCACCTAAACTTCAATAATTCAAAATAAATACTTAGAAATTCATAAAAATTCCAAATAAATTCCTATAATTCATTTAATCACCCAATTCAACCATAAACTCCAATTTCATAATTTAAATAATTAATTTCCGAAAATTAGAAAATAATATTAAAATATTCAAAAAATACCCAAAAATCCAAACAATCTCCAAAAATTCTACAAAAATTCATACATGTAGATTAAGCTACTAGGAACAACATTTGTGAAGGAAGTTTCCATGAATCATCCAATTCGAAGCTCAAAAAAAATCGAAAACCCTAATAGGCTGAAATTTACAAATCGAAAACTAAGCAATTCTAGACCATTTTAGCTCAAACCAAAGCTAGAATCACACTCACCGGAGCTCAAGGAGAAGAAAGAGACCGGCGGTGTCGAAAACGGTGGCCGGAGGAGGGAGAAACGGTGGTAGCTCGACTTTCGGCCTCCTAAGCTAATTCCGGCCAAACTCGTCGGGAAAGGGGCTGCTGGCGGCGGGGAACGGCTGGAGATGGAGGTGGCTCACCGAGAGGCACACTGACGGTGAAGGAACGGCAGTTGCAGACGGTGGAGGTGGTTGGTGGTCGTCGGGCGCGAAAAGGAGAAGAAGAAGAAGAAAATGTCGGGGGGCAATTTGGTAATTTTGCAATTTTTGATTTTTTGATGTATATATGTATATATATATATATTATACTATATATTAAAATAATATTAAATTACACACATCAAATATACACCACACACATAAAAATATTAATATTTTAATAATGTATACCAAATAAAATTAATTAAATAACAATTAAAACAATTAAATACTTAATAAAATATTAGGGAATTAATAAACCCTAATTAAATACATATACACACACAGGCCTTATTTAATAATTTAAAAATATGTATGAGTTCATGCAAGTCTGTAAATACATTTAAAATAATTAATAATAAATTGTTTACGTGAAAAATTTCCCCGAAAATGCAAGTCCGGGAAAATTTTACGTAAAACACTGTAAATAATATACCGTAATTAAAATAGGTTTAAAATACATAACAACTCATAAAAATATCGTAATATATATACAAAAATTATTGACACTGTATATCCCGGTACAGTGTAAAAATATTTTTAAAAACACGGGATATTACAGTCTTCCCCCTTATAAGAATTCATCCCCGAATTCCAGAAAATAAGATTACAGAATCAGGAAGGAAAGAGATACGGTAAGAAGCTCGCATCTCAGCTTCAGTCTCCCACGTATGCTCTTCAACTCTGTCACTACGCCACAAAACCTTGACCATCGGAATCTGCTTCGATCGCAACTGTCGAACTTGAAAATCTACGATCGCCACAGGTTCTTCCACAAACGTCAAATTTTCACTCACTTCCACACTGTCGGGCTGCAACACGTGTGAAGGATCTGAGATATACTTCCTCAACATCGAGATATGAAATACTGGATGCACCTGTGACATACTCGGAGGCAAATCCAACCGATATGCAACAGTGCCAATTCTCTCCAGAATCTCAAACGGTCCAATATATCTCGGTGCTAACTTACCCTTCCTGCCAAATCTCATCACACCCTTCATCGGAGATACCTTCAGAAAAATGAAATCTCCAACCTGAAACTCCACATCTCTACGCCTAGGATCCACATAACTCTTCTGTCTACTAACTGCGGTCTCTAATCTACGCTTGATCACGGTGACTTTCTCTGCAGCATCCTGAACCATCTCTGGTCCAGTCAAAGCTCTCTCACCAATCTCATCCCAACTCAACGGGGATCTACACTTCCTTCCATACAACGCCTCGTACGGTGCCATACCAATACTGCTATGGTAGCTGTTATTATATGCAAACTCAACAAGCGACAAATGATCATCCCAGCTACCTCCCAAATCCAAGACACACATCCTCAACATATCTTCCAGTGTCTGGATCGTCCTCTCAGACTGACCATCTGTCTGAGGATGAAAAGCAGTACCAAAATCCAACCTAGTGCCCATCGCTTCTTGCAACTTCTGCCAAAAACGAGAAGTAAACACTGAACCTCTATCTGACACAATGGACACAGGTACTCCATGAAGGCACACAATATGCTTCACATACAACTTCGCAATCTAGCAACTGAATAAGTGGCTTTCACAGGTAAGAAATATGCAGACTTCGTCAACCTGTCTACAATCACCCAGATGGAATCGTATCCATCCTTCGAACGAGGTAAACCGACCATAAAATCCATAGCTATCCTTTCCCACTTCCACTCGGGAATAGGAAGAGGCTGAAGTTTCCCAGAAGGCTTCTGATGTTCGGCTTTCACTTGCTGACATGTCAAGCACTTAGCAACATAATCAGCAACATCCTTCTTCAATCCATCCCACCAGTATAAATCTCTGATACTGTGGTACATCTTAGTAACACCTGGATGAACGCTGTAGGCTGTAGAATGTGCTTCCTCTAAAATCTCTCTTTCAAATCATCCACATCAGGAACACACAATCTACCACTGATCCACAACACACCATCATCATCGAGTGTGAAATCAGTGAACTTCCCTGCTCTGACATTCTTTATAAGCTCTTCTAGAATAGGATCTCGGCTCTGAGCTGCTTTAATCCTATCCCTCAGTACAGATCGTACTTTAAATTGAGCTAACAGTCCACCTGATCTACTGATCTTCATCATCAGACCTTGATCCACCATACAGATGCAATTCCTGGATCAATGGTCTCCTCTCAACACTGATGTGAGCAAGACTACCTGAGGACTTCCTACTCAAGGCATCTGCTACCACATTAGCTTACCCGGATGGTAAAGAATCTCGCAATCATAGTCCTTCAACAGTTCCAACCATCTTCTCTGCCTCAAATTCAAATCTCGCTGCTGGAAAATGTACTTAAGGCTCTTGTGATCAGTAAATATCTCACAAGTCACCCCGTACAAATAATGTCTCCAAATCTTCAAAGCAAAGATCACTGCAGCCATCTCAAGATCATGTGTAGGATAGTTCTGCTCATGCTTCTTCAACTGCCTCGAAGCATAGGCTATCACCCTTCCATTCTGCATCAACACACAACCAAGACCAATTCTAGAGGCATCACAGTAAACTGTGAACTTATCCACACTATTAGGCAAAACTAATACTGGCGCTGTGGTCAACTTCTCCTTCAACAACTGAAAACTATTCTCACAAGCTTCTGACCACTCAAATCTAACATTCTTCTGAGTCAAGCGAGTCATAGGGGCTGCTATCCTGGAAAAATCCTGCACAAACCGCCTATAATACCCGGCTAAACCCAGAAAACTCCGAATCTCCGTAACCGAAGTAGGTCTAGGCCACTCAGATACTGCCTCAACCTTCTGTGGATCAACCTGAATACCTTCTTTAGACACTACGTGTCCAAGAAAAGAAACACTCTCCATCCAGAAATCACACTTCGAGAATTTAGCATAAAGCTGATGATCTCTCAGTGTCTGTAGTAGAATCCTCAAGTGATATACATGCTCTTCCATACTCCTCGAATATACTAGTATATCATCAATGAAGACTACTACAAACTGATCCACATGCGGTCTAAATACCCTGTTCATCAGATCCATAAAAGCTGCTGGTGCATTAGTCAAACCAAAAGACATCACCAGAAACTCATAATGACCATATCTAGTGCGGAAAGCTGTCTTAGGAATATCAGCTTCACTAATCCGCAGCTGATGATAACCCGACCTCAAGTCGACCTTAGAAAAGACTGCGCACATTGTAACTGATCAAACAAATCATCTATCCTCGGGAGAGGATACTTGTTCTTCACCGTCACCTTATTCAGCTCTCTATAGTCAATGCACAGTCTCAGGGTACCATCCTTCTTCTTCACAAACAGGACTGGTGCACCCCAAGGAGAAACACTAGGTCTGATAAAACCTTTATCCAACAACTCTTGCAACTGCTCCTTCAACTCTCTCAACTCTGCAGGAGCCATACGATAGGGTGGCATAGATATAGGAGTAGTACCTGGAACCACATCTATACAGAACTCAATCTCTCTATGAGGTGGTAAACCTGGCAACTCCTCGGGAAAAACATCAGGAAACTCACAAGCAACAGGAACATCTGTGAGTGACAACTTCTCCACTGACGTATCCCTAACCAATGCCAAAAACCCCTGACAACCTTTCCTCAACAACTTCCTAGCTGAAATAGCAGAAATAAGATTCTGAGGTGCTGAACTCCTATCACCAACAAACTTAAATTCTACTTCACCAGGAATTCTGAAAATCACCTCCTTATTCCTGCAATCTACCACGGCATAGTGCTGAGATAACCAATCCATTCCCAGAATAACATCAAACTCCATCACATCCAACAATATCAAATCAGCGGGTAATTCTCTATCTCCCACGAGAACTGGACAACCAGAAAGAACAATATCGGCGTCCAAGGAATCGCTCAGAGGAGTGGCAACAGACAAAGGAAAAGCCATCCTCGAAGCTTGCCAACAAGATTTAGAAGCAAAAACAGGAGAAACAAACAAATGCGTGGCACCCGGATCAAACAAAACCAAAGCATCCAGGTAACAAACAGAAAGAATACCTGCCACGACTGCATTAGATGCCTGAGCATCCTGCTGAGTCAGATGGAAAACTCTGGCCTGACCTCGACCTCCCGGCTGACTGGTAGAAGCCTGGCCAACACCTCTGGCACCTCCTCTAGTACCTCTACCACGACTCTGCTGTGGAACAAACTGAGTAGAACTCTGATGCTGGGCTGGTGGCAACTGAAATGGCACGGGTACTGCACTAGCAATCGACTGCTGGGGGAATCGCGGAATTTGCTGCTGCTGATACCCAGAATAAGGACACGATCTGGCAAAATGTCCTGTCTGTCCGCATCTGAAGCATGTCAGTGGTGTCAGATAACACGGTCCCTGATGGACTTTACCACAAGTCTGACAAACACTGGCCGCTGATCCAGAACTACGACCACTCCTGCTGCTCGAAGCACCTGACCCAAATCTGAAACGAAACTGAGCCCATGTCAAACGAAGAGGCTCTGGACAAAATCTCCTCATGAATCGCTCTCGAAACTGAGCCCATGTCATCGTCATCATATAAGGCTGGATCATCTGAATGAACCAATCTAAGGCTGGTCCCTCGACAGACAACTCAACATCATGATCCTCTGGTACTCGGTATGAGCAGTCCGAGTCCTAGTCTCAATCGCATGCAGAAAATCTAAAGGATCAGAAGTACCATCAAAAGCAATCCTGCCAACTCTGGCATAGAACAAAGCTGCCTCAGGGTCAGACATACCCTGCTAATAGGCAGGCTGAACAGGCTGAACAACTGGAGGAACAGGAACATCAAACTCAGGCTCAACAGGCTCCTCGTCCTGTAACTCTCTCTGCCTACGGCGACCTGCCGCTCCTCGAGGTCTACCTCTGCCACGACCTCTGCGTCTAACTGGCTGCTCAGGAGGTAAAACCTCATCCTGAAAAGACTCATCATCCTCGGCCTCAACGACCGGTGGAGCGACACGCGCTCGCCTCCTCATTCTGAAAAGACAAACGGAAAGATTCAGACAAAATAGACAACGGAGGAATAACGCTGAAAACTATAGCAAGGAATACTCATCAACACATACTCAAACCTAATACACTGCAGTAGTCCAACAGAAAACACAACTTAAAAAACTAGGGCCACAACTCACATAACTAAGCCCTGACACAGAACTCCGCTCTGATACGAACTTCGCTCTGATACCAACTTTGTCACGACCCAAAATAGGGGCCATGACCGGCGCTAGGGAACGGGAATTCTTTCGAATCCGGAACCCGTAGCAAGCCTAAAAATAAAATAAATCATGCAATAATAACAATAACCATATAATATGCAGCGGAAATAAAAATCATAATATCATAATATTATCCATATCAACTGGATATAAATAAAAATCTCATCTCATACATAAAATCTTTTTAATACAATCCAGTTTTAACATAATATATCTCCTTTAAAATAAAGTACATGAAATCCAATACAGTAATTCACAACTACTGCAGTGTCTAGATAAAATCAATAAGACTCAAGTAGACAATTTACATAAAGAAGCCGGGGTAGAAGAAATCCGGCGTATCGACCTGCTACTGAGGTCTGAGGAAGTTGACTCTCCTGAAAAAATAGTCAACGGAGGGGAGTCAGACCTCACTGAGTGAATTACTATAATATATATACATACACTCTAAATGACAATGCATACAGTCAATAATACATGTCTAATAGGTATATATACAGGCAATTCATACAGATGCAGAAAAATCGTTTTTATATATTTTATCTGAAAATCATCTTTTATGAAGGATCATATAGAACCCTAGAATATCGCAACCTCAGAAAATAGTGTTAAACAACACTCTGGCCATACAGGCTCACTTATACCAAATATATCCACTTAATCCATATGGACAGTAGACTGGCCCCGAGACACTAAGTCAACCGAGCTCCAGCAGTCTGACTGCCAGTGTGATTGGCCCCGAGACACTTGGTCAACCGAGCTCCAGCAATCACACCCAAACCACATCTCACACATATCAATAATCATAATCAAATCAATATCCACAAATAGTTAGTAATATAGCCTAAAGCTATAGGCGTACCGGTACGTACTCGGTCCTAGTGATGCCCACTAGGTAGCACGTTCTATTGATATCCTTCATTCTTAAATATAAAACATTCATTCACAAAAATAAATGATGCATGAATATAAATGAAATAACAATATAAACCATATATATACCGAAAATATACCAAACATAAACCAGGTATATTTTGAGTATATATATACGTCAAATAAATTCAATCAAATCATAAATTAAGTTGGAAATATATTTAAAAACATTTTAAATATATTTTATTAATAAAACATGTATATAATTTATTATATACCAAAAATAAACCAAAAATATACTTAAATACAAATCATAATGTTTATGCATTTTTAATCAAAATAAAACATATATTTTTAAATCATGCATCCTAAGCATGTATACATAGTACAGTAACTCACCTAATGCGCTCCACGAGACAGGTCCGACGGGCCTGGTCCACTAGCCCTCGGTCTCGGCGCAACTAATCAAACAATAAATAACCGACATTAGAATAAACCTAACATAAATCCTAGAATTCAATCTAGAGTATTAAAATACGGAAACAAAATTAGGGTTCGACTGGACATCACGTTTTACGAGAATTCTATCGAAAATTCGGCAGAACCTCCCCTGTAGAACGGACATCTCTCTACTCAAAAGAGTAGAGCCGACCCTGCAAAGAAAATACACTTCGAAATACAAGCTCAACACAATCGAAATCCCACGGTCGGACTCCAAACTACAGTCCACCGACCGGGGTCCACAAACACAGAATGATTCCAGATATAACAAAAATATCTTTAAATCACAGAAATACATTTTATAAATAAAAATTACATAATTGACTTTGAAACACTATAAAAACCGATTAAAACTCATTTTATTAGAAAAAACCGTATATTATATATATAATTGAAAATAATTCACGAAAAATAGTTTTAATTAGTTAAAAATACCAAATATTTTGTAGAAATCATTTTTATACCTTAAATAAATATTAAAACCGATTAAATTACATTTTTAGACAATTTAGGGTAAAATTACCAAAATACCCCTATATATATAATATACCTAAATTACTTCAAAAATTCACCAAAAATCATACAATTATCCAAAATTAATTTTCTCAATATATTTATCAATAATATCAATATTTAAACTCAATTAACCAATTAAATTCAATTTAAAACACAATTAACCTAATTTTCCAAAATCACCTAAACTTCAATAATTCAAAATAAATACTTAGAAATTCATAAAAATTCCAAATAAATTCCTATAATTCATTTAATCACCCAATTCAACCATAAACTCCAATTTCATAATTTAAATAATTAATTTCCGAAAATTAGAAAATAATATTAAAATATTCAAAAATACCCAAAAATCCAAACAATCTCCAAAAATTCTACAAAAATTCATACATGTAGATTAAGCTACTAGGAACAACATTTGTGAAGGAAGTTTCCATGAATCATCCAATTCGAAGCTCAAAAAAAATCGAAAACCCTAATAGGCTGAAATTTACAAATCGAAAACTAAGCAATTCTAGACCATTTTAGCTCAAACCAAAGCTAGAATCACACTCACCGGAGCTCAAGGAGAAGAAAGAGACCGGCGGGTGTCGAAAACGGTGGCCGGAGGAGGGAGAAACGGTGGTAGCTCGACTTTCGGCCTCCTAAGCTAATTCCGGCCAAACTCGTCGGGAAAGGGGCTGCTGGCGGCGGGGAACGGCTGGAGATGGAGGTGGCTCACCGAGAGGCACACTGACGGTGAAGGAACGGCAGTTGCAGACGGTGGAGGTGGTTGGTGGTCGTCGGGCGCGAAAAGGAGAAGAAGAAGAAGAAAATGTCGGGGGCAATTTGGTAATTTTGCAAATTTTTGATTTTTTGATGTATATATGTATATATATATATATTATACTATATATTAAAATAATATTAAATTACACACATCAAATATACACCACACACATAAAAATATTAATATTTTAATAATGTATACCAAATAAAATTAATTAAATAACAATTAAAACAATTAAATACTTAATAAAATATTAGGGAATTAATAAACCCTAATTAAATACATATACACACACAGGCCTTATTTAATAATTTAAAAATATGTATGAGTTCATGCAAGTCTGTAAATACATTTAAAATAATTAATAATAAATTGTTTACGTGAAAATTTCCCCGAAAATGCAAGTCCCGGGAAAATTTTACGTAAAACACTGTAAATAATATACCGTAATTAAAATAGGTTTAAAATACATAACAACTCATAAAAATATCGTAATATATATACAAAAATTATTGACACTGTATATCCCGGTACAGTGTAAAAATATTTTTAAAAACACGGGATATTACAGTCTTCCCCCTTATAAGAATTCATCCCCGAATTCCAGAAAATAAGATTACAGAATCAGGAAGGAAAGAGATACGGGTAAGAAGCTCGCATCTCAGCTTCAGTCTCCCACGTATGCTCTTCAACTCTGTCACTACGCCACAAAACCTTGACCATCGGAATCTGCTTCGATCGCAACTGTCGAACTTGAAAATCTACGATCGCCACAGGTTCTTCCACAAACGTCAAATTTTCACTCACTTCCACACTGTCGGGCTGCAACACGTGTGAAGGATCTGAGATATACTTCCTCAACATCGAGATATGAAATACTGGATGCACCTGTGACATACTCGGAGGCAAATCCAACCGATATGCAACAGTGCCAATTCTCTCCAGAATCTCAAACGGTCCAATATATCTCGGTGCTAACTTACCCTTCCTGCCAAATCTCATCACACCCTTCATCGGAGATACCTTCAGAAAAATGAAATCTCCAACCTGAAACTCCACATCTCTACGCCTAGGATCCACATAACTCTTCTGTCTACTAACTGCGGTCTCTAATCTACGCTTGATCACGGTGACTTTCTCTGCAGCATCCTGAACCATCTCTGGTCCAGTCAAAGCTCTCTCACCAATCTCATCCCAACTCAACGGGGATCTACACTTCCTTCCATACAACGCCTCGTACGGTGCCATACCAATACTGCTATGGTAGCTGTTATTATATGCAAACTCAACAAGCGACAAATGATCATCCCAGCTACCTCCCAAATCCAAGACACACATCCTCAACATATCTTCCAGTGTCTGGATCGTCCTCTCAGACTGACCATCTGTCTGAGGATGAAAAGCAGTACCAAAATCCAACCTAGTGCCCATCGCTTCTTGCAACTTCTGCCAAAAACGAGAAGTAAACACTGAACCTCTATCTGACACAATGGACACAGGTACTCCATGAAGGCACACAATATGCTTCACATACAACTTCGCCAATCTAGCAACTGAATAAGTGGCTTTCACAGGTAAGAAATATGCAGACTTCGTCAACCTGTCTACAATCACCCAGATGGAATCGTATCCATCCTTCGAACGAGGTAAACCGACCATAAAATCCATAGCTATCCTTTCCCACTTCCACTCGGGAATAGGAAGAGGCTGAAGTTTCCCAGAAGGCTTCTGATGTTCGGCTTTCACTTGCTGACATGTCAAGCACTTAGCAACATAATCAGCAACATCCTTCTTCAATCCATCCCACCAGTATAAATCTCTGATACTGTGGTACATCTTAGTAACACCTGGATGAACGCTGTAGGCTGTAGAATGTGCTTCCTCTAAAATCTCCTCTTTCAAATCATCCACATCAGGAACACACAATCTACCACTGATCCACAACACACCATCATCATCGAGTGTGAAATCAGTGAACTTCCCTGCTCTGACATTCTTTACAAGCTCTTCTAGAATAGGATCTCGGCTCTGAGCTGCTTTAATCCTATCCCTCAGTACAGATCGTACTTTAAATTGAGCTAACAGTCCACCTGATCTACTGATCTTCATCATCAGACCTTGATCCACCATCAGATGCAATTCCTGGATCAATGGTCTCCTCTCAACACTGATGTGAGCAAGACTACCTGAGGACTTCCTACTCAAGGCATCTGCTACCACATTAGCTTTACCCGGATGGTAAAGAATCTCGCAATCATAGTCCTTCAACAGTTCCAACCATCTTCTCTGCCTCAAATTCAAATCTCGCTGCTGGAAAATGTACTTAAGGCTCTTGTGATCAGTAAATATCTCACAAGTCACCCCGTACAAATAATGTCTCCAAATCTTCAAAGCAAAGATCACTGCAGCCATCTCAAGATCATGTGTAGGATAGTTCTGCTCATGCTTCTTCAACTGCCTCGAAGCATAGGCTATCACCCTTCCATTCTGCATCAACACACAACCAAGACCAATTCTAGAGGCATCACAGTAAACTGTGAACTTATCCACACTATTAGGCAAAACTAATACTGGCGCTGTGGTCAACTTCTCCTTCAACAACTGAAAACTATTCTCACAAGCTTCTGACCACTCAAATCTAACATTCTTCTGAGTCAAGCGAGTCATAGGGGCTGCTATCCTGGAAAAATCCTGCACAAACCGCCTATAATACCCGGCTAAACCCAGAAAACTCCGAATCTCCGTAACCGAAGTAGGTCTAGGCCACTCAGATACTGCCTCAACCTTCTGTGGATCAACCTGAATACCTTCTTTAGACACTACGTGTCCAAGAAAAGAAACACTCTCCATCCAGAAATCACACTTCGAGAATTTAGCATAAAGCTGATGATCTCTCAGTGTCTGTAGTAGAATCCTCAAGTGATATACATGCTCTTCCATACTCCTCGAATATACTAGTATATCATCAATGAAGACTACTACAAACTGATCCACATGCGGTCTAAATACCCTGTTCATCAGATCCATAAAAGCTGCTGGTGCATTAGTCAAACCAAAAGACATCACCAGAAACTCATAATGACCATATCTAGTGCGGAAAGCTGTCTTAGGAATATCAGCTTCACTAATCCGCAGCTGATGATAACCCGACCTCAAGTCGACCTTAGAAAAGACTGCGCACATTGTAACTGATCAAACAAATCATCTATCCTCGGGAGAGGATACTTGTTCTTCACCGTCACCTTATTCAGCTCTCTATAGTCAATGCACAGTCTCAGGGTACCATCCTTCTTCTTCACAAACAGGACTGGTGCACCCCAAGGAGAAACACTAGGTCTGATAAAACCTTTATCCAACAACTCTTGCAACTGCTCCTTCAACTCTCTCAACTCTGCAGGAGCCATACGATAGGGTGGCATAGATATAGGAGTAGTACCTGGAACCACATCTATACAGAACTCAATCTCTCTATGAGGTGGTAAACCTGGCAACTCCTCGGGAAAAACATCAGGAAACTCACAAGCAACAGGAACATCTGTGAGTGACAACTTCTCCACTGACGTATCCCTAACCAATGCCAAAAACCCCTGACAACCTTTCCTCAACAACTTCCTAGCTGAAATAGCAGAAATAAGATTCTGAGGTGCTGAACTCCTATCACCAACAAACTTAAATTCTACTTCACCAGGAATTCTGAAAATCACCTCCTTATTCCTGCAATCTACCACGGCATAGTGCTGAGATAACCAATCCATTCCCAGAATAACATCAAACTCCATCACATCCAACAATATCAAATCAGCGGGTAATTCTCTATCTCCCACGAGAACTGGACAACCAGAAAGAACAATATCGGCGTCCAAGGAATCGCTCAGAGGAGTGGCAACAGACAAAGGAAAAGCCATCCTCGAAGCTTGCCAACAAGATTTAGAAGCAAAAACAGGAGAAACAAACAAATGCGTGGCACCCGGATCAAACAAAACCAAAGCATCCAGGTAACAAACAGAAAGAATACCTGCCACGACTGCATTAGATGCCTGAGCATCCTGCTGAGTCAGATGGAAAACTCTGGCCTGACCTCGACCTCCCGGCTGACTGGTAGAAGCCTGGCCAACACCTCTGGCACCTCCTCTAGTACCTCTACCACGACTCTGCTGTGGAACAAACTGAGTAGAACTCTGATGCTGGGCTGGTGGCAACTGAAATGGCACGGGTACTGCACTAGCAATCGACTGCTGGGGGAATCGCGGAATTTGCTGCTGCTGATACCCAGAATAAGGACACGATCTGGCAAAATGTCCTGTCTGTCCGCATCTGAAGCATGTCAGTGGTGTCAGATAACACGGTCCCTGATGGACTTTACCACAAGTCTGACAAACACTGGCCGCTGATCCAGAACTACGACCACTCCTGCTGCTCGAAGCACCTGACCCAAATCTGAAACGAAACTGAGCCCATGTCAAACGAAGAGGCTCTGGACAAAATCTCCTCATGAATCGCTCTCGAAACTGAGCCCATGTCATCGTCATCATATAAGGCTGGATCATCTGAATGAACCAATCTAAGGCTGGTCCCTCGACAGACAACTCAACAATCATGATCCTCTGGTACTCGGTATGAGCAGTCCGAGTCCTAGTCTCAATCGCATGCAGAAAATCTAAAGGATCAGAAGTACCATCAAAAGCAATCCTGCCAACTCTGGCATAGAACAAAGCTGCCTCAGGGTCAGACATACCCTGCTAATAGGCAGGCTGAACAGGCTGAACAACTGGAGGAACAGGAACATCAAACTCAGGCTCAACAGGCTCCTCGTCCTGTAACTCTCTCTGCCTACGGCGACCTGCCGCTCCTCGAGGTCTACCTCTGCCACGACCTCTGCGTCTAACTGGCTGCTCAGGAGGTAAAACCTCATCCTGAAAAGACTCATCATCCTCGGCCTCAACGACCGGTGGAGCGACACGCGCTCGCCTCCTCATTCTGAAAAGACAAACGGAAAGATTCAGACAAAATAGACAACGGAGGAATAACGCTGAAAACTATAGCAAGGAATACTCATCAACACATACTCAAACCTAATACACTGCAGTAGTCCAACAGAAAACACAACTTAAAAACTAGGGCCACAACTCACATAACTAAGCCCTGACACAGAACTCCGCTCTGATACGAACTTCGCTCTGATACCAACTTTGTCACGACCCAAAATAGGGGCCATGACCGGCGCTAGGGAACGGGAATTCTTTCGAATCCGGAACCCGTAGCAAGCCTAAAAATAAAATAAATCATGCAATAATAACAATAACCATATAATATGCAGCGGAAATAAAAATCATAATATCATAATATTATCCATATCAACTGGATATAAATAAAAATCTCATCTCATACATAAAATCTTTTTAATACAATCCAGTTTTAACATAATATATCTCCTTTAAAATAAAGTACATGAAATCCAATACAGTAATTCACAACTACTGCAGTGTCTAGATAAAATCAATAAGACTCAAGTAGACAATTTACATAAAGAAGCCGGGGGTAGAAGAAATCCGGCGTATCGACCTGCTACTGAGGTCTGAGGAAGTTGACTCTCCTGAAAAAATAGTCAACGGAGGGGAGTCAGACCTCACTGAGTGAATTACTATAATATATATACATACACTCTAAATGACAATGCATACAGTCAATAATACATGTCTAATAGGTATATATACAGGCAATTCATACAGATGCAGAAAAATCGTTTTTATATATTTTATCTGAAAATCATCTTTTATGAAGGATCATATAGAACCCTAGAATATCGCAACCTCAGAAAATAGTGTTAAACAACACTCTGGCCATACAGGCTCACTTATACCAAATATATCCACTTAATCCATATGGACAGTAGACTGGCCCCGAGACACTAAGTCAACCGAGCTCCAGCAGTCTGACTGCCAGTGTGATTGGCCCCGAGACACTTGGTCAACCGAGCTCCAGCAATCACACCCAAACCACATCTCACACATATCAATAATCATAATCAAATCAATATCCACAAATAGTTAGTAATATAGCCTAAAGCTATAGGCGTACCGGTACGTACTCGGTCCTAGTGATGCCCACTAGGTAGCACGTTCTATTGATATCCTTCATTCTTAAATATAAAACATTCATTCACAAAAATAAATGATGCATGAATATAAATGAAATAACAATATAAACCATATATATACCGAAAATATACCAAACATAAACCAGGTATATTTTGAGTATATATATACGTCAAATAAATTCAATCAAATCATAAATTAAGTTGGAAATATATTTAAAAACATTTTAAATATATTTTATTAATAAAACATGTATATAATTTATTATATACCAAAAATAAACCAAAAATATACTTAAATACAAATCATAATGTTTATGCATTTTTAATCAAAATAAAACATATATTTTTAAATCATGCATCCTAAGCATGTATACATAGTACAGTAACTCACCTAATGCGCTCCACGAGACAGGTCCGACGGGCCTGGTCCACTAGCCCTCGGTCTCGGCGCAACTAATCAAACAATAAATAACCGACATTAGAATAAACCTAACATAAATCCTAGAATTCAATCTAGAGTATTAAAATACGGAAACAAAATTAGGGTTCGACTGGACATCACGTTTTACGAGAATTCTATCGAAAATTCGGCAGAACCTCCCCTGTAGAACGGACATCTCTCTACTCAAAAGAGTAGAGCCGACCCTGCAAAGAAAATACACTTCGAAATACAAGCTCAACACAATCGAAATCCCACGGTCGGACTCCAAACTACAGTCCACCGACCGGGGTCCACAAACACAGAATGATTCCAGATATAACAAAAATATCTTTAAATCACAGAAATACATTTTATAAATAAAAATTACATAATTGACTTTGAAACACTATAAAAACCGATTAAAACTCATTTTATTAGAAAAACCGTATATTATATATATAATTGAAAATAATTCACGAAAAATAGTTTTAATTAGTTAAAAATACCAAATATTTTGTAGAAATCATTTTTATACCTTAAATAAATATTAAAACCGATTAAATTACATTTTTAGACAATTTAGGGTAAAATTACCAAAATACCCCTATATATATAAATATACCTAAATTACTTCAAAAATTCACCAAAAATCATACAATTATCCAAAATTAATTTTCTCAATATATTTATCAATAATATCAATATTTAAACTCAATTAACCAATTAAATTCAATTTAAAACACAATTAACCTAATTTTCCAAAATCACCTAAACTTCAATAATTCAAAATAAATACTTAGAAATTCATAAAAATTCCAAATAAATTCCTATAATTCATTTAATCACCCAATTCAACCATAAACTCCAATTTCATAATTTAAATAATTAATTTCCGAAAATTAGAAAATAATATTAAAATATTCAAAAATACCCAAAAATCCAAACAATCTCCAAAAATTCTACAAAAATTCATACATGTAGATTAAGCTACTAGGAACAACATTTGTGAAGGAAGTTTCCATGAATCATCCAATTCGAAGCTCAAAAAAAATCGAAAACCCTAATAGGCTGAAATTTACAAATCGAAAACTAAGCAATTCTAGACCATTTTAGCTCAAACCAAAGCTAGAATCACACTCACCGGAGCTCAAAGAGAAGAAAGAGACCGGCGGTGTCGAAAACGGTGGCCGGAGGAGGGAGAAACGGTGGTAGCTCGACTTTCGGCCTCCTAAGCTAATTCCGGCCAAACTCGTCGGGAAAGGGGCTGCTGGCGACGGGGAATGGCTGGAGATGGAGGTGGCTCACCGAGAGGCACACCGACGGTGAAGGAACGGCAGTTGCAGACGGTGGAGGTGGTTGGTGGTCATCGGGCGCGGAAAGGAGAAGAAGAAGAAGAAGAAGAAAATGTCGGGGGCAATTTGGTAATTTTGCAAATTTTTGATTTTTTGATGTATATATGTATATATATATATATATTATACTATATATTAAAATAATATTAAATTACACACATCAAATATACACCACACACATAAAAATATTAATATTTTAATAATTTATACCAAATAAAATTAATTAAATAACAATTAAAACAATTAAATACTTAATAAAATATTAGGGAATTAATAAACCCTAATTAAATACATATACACACACAGACTTTATTTAATAATTTAAAAATATGTATGAGTTCATGCAAGTCCGTAAATACATTTAAAATAATTAATAATAAATTATTTACGTGAAAATTTCCCCGAAAATGCAAGTCCCGGGAAAATTTTACGTAAAACACTGTAAATAATATACCGTAATTAAAATAGGTTTAAAATACATAACAACTCATAAAAATATCGTAATATATATACAAAAATTATTGACACTGTATATCCCGGTACAGTGTAAAAATATTTTTAAAAACACGGGATATTACACTCTGTGAGGTGGTAAACCTGGCAACTCCTCGGGAAAAACATCAGGAAACTCACAAGCAACAGGAACATCTGTGAGTGATAACTTCTCCACTGAAGTATCCCTGACCAATGCCAAATATCCCTGACATCCCTTCTTCAATAACTTCCTAGCCGTAATAGCAGAAATAAGATTCTGAGGTGCCGAACTCCTATCACCAACAAACTTAAATTCTACTTCACCGGGAATTCTGAAAGTCACCTCCTTATTCCTGCAATCTACCACGGCAAAGTGCTGAGATAACCAATCCATTCCCAAAATAACATCAAACTCCATCACATCCAATAATATCAAATCAGCGAGTAATTCTCTATCTCCCACGAGAACTGGACAACCAGAAAGAACAATATCGGCGTCCAAAGAATCGCTCAGAGGAGTGGCAACAGACAAAGGAAAAGCCATCCTCGAAGCATGCCAACAAGATTTAGAAGCAAAAATGGGAGAAACAAATGAATGCGTGGCACCCCGGATCAAACAAAACCCAAGCATCCAGGTAACAAACAGAAACAATACCTGCCACGACTGCATTAGATGCCTGAGCATCCTGTTGAGTAAGATGGAAAACTCTAGCCTGACCTCGACCTCCCTGCTGACTGGTAGAAGCCTGGCCAACACCTCTAGCACCTCTACCACGACTCTGCTGTAGGCATACCAGCAAAAGCTGAACCCAAACCAGTAACGTAGGTAGTGACCGTAAAATACTGATCTCGCATCAGATCCTCAGCATATCTATCCAATCGAAGAAACTCTCGGGTATACTCCTCTACAGATCGATCTCCACGAGAAATACTAGTCAGACGGAGACGATAACTCAAACGAAGAGGCTCTGGGCAAAATCTCCTCATGAATCGCTCTCGAAACTGAGCCCACGTCATCGTCATCATATAGGGCTGGATCATCTGAATGAACCAATCTAAGTCTGGTCCCTCAACAGACAACTCGACGATCATAATCCGCTGGTACTCGGTGTGAGCAATCCGAGTCCTAGTCTCAATCGCATGCAGAAAGTCTAATGGATCAGAAGTACCATCAAAAGCAATCCTGCCAACTCGGGCATAGAATAAAGCTGCCTCAGGGTCAGACATACCCTGCTGATAGGCAGGCTGATCAACTGGAGGAACAGGAACATCAAACTCAGGCTCTACAGGCTCCTCGTCCTGCAACTCTCTCTGCCTACGGCGACCTGTCGCTCCTCGAGGTCTACCTCTGCCACGACCTCTACGTCTAACTGGTTGCTCAGGAGGTAAAACCTCATCCTGAAAAGACTCATCATCCTCGGCCTCAACGACCGGTGGAGCGACACACGCTCGCCTCCTCATTCTGAAAAGACAAACGGAAAGATTCAGACAAAACAGACAACAGAGGAATAACGCTGAAAACTACAGCAAGGAATACTCATCAAGACATACTCAAACCTAATACACTGCAGTAGTCCAACAGAGAACATAACTCTGAAAACTAGGGCCACAACTCACATAACTAAGCCCTGACACAGAACTCCGCTCTGATACCAACTTTCTCACGACCCAAAACAGGGGCCATGACCGGCGCTAGGGAACGGGAATTCTTTCGAATCCGGAACCCGTAACAAGCCTAAAAATAAAATAAAGCATGCCATAATAACAGTAACAATATAATATGCAGCGGAAATAAAAATCATAATATCATAATATTATTCACATCAACTGGATTTAAATCGAATCTCATCTCTTAGATATATATAATCTTTAATACAAATCTAGTTTCAACATAATACATCTCTTTAAAAATAAAAATACATGAAATCCAACACTGTAATTCACAACTACTGCAGTGTCTAGATAAAATAAATAAGACTCAAGTATATAATTTACACAAAGAAGCCGGGGCAGAAGAAATCCAGCGTATCGACCTGCTACTGAGGTTTGAAGAAGTTGACTCTCCTGAAAAATAGTCAACGGAGGGGAGTCAGACCTCACTGAGTGAATTACTATAATATATATACATACACACTAAATGATAATGCATACAATCAACAATATATATATATCTAATATATATACAGGCAAATACACACAAATGCAGAAAATCATTTTATATGTTTTATTGAAAATCATATTTTATAAAGGATCACATAGAACCCTAGAATATCGCAACCTCAGAAAATAGTGTTAAACAACACTCTAGCCATATAGGCTCACTTATTCCAAATATATCCACTTAATCCATTTGGACAGTAGACTGGCCCCGAGACACTAAGTCAACCGAGCTCCAGCAGTCTGACTGCCAGTGTGATTGGCCCCGAGACACTTGGTCAACTGAGCTCCAGCAATCACACCTCCAAACCATATCTCACACATATCAATAATCACATCAAATCAATATCCACAGTTAGTTAGTATTATAGCCTAAATACTATAGGCGTACCGGTACATACTCGGTCCTAGTGCTGCCCACTAGGTAGCACGTTCTATTGATATCCTTCATCATTAATAATATAAAACATTCATTCATAAAAATAAATGATGCATGAATGTAAATGAAATAACAATATAATCCATATATATACCGGAAATATACCAAAAGTAAACCAGGTATATTTCGAGTATATATATATCAAATACATTCAATCAAATTATAAATTAAGCTGGAAATATATTTAAAAACATTTTAAATATATTTTATTCACAAAATATGCATATAATTTAGTATATACCAAAAATAAATCAAAAATATACTTAATGTAAACTTAAGAAATAATCAAATTATTTATGCATATTTAATCAACATAAAACATGCATTTCTAAATCATGCATCCTAAGCATATATATATAGTATAGTAACTCACCTAATGCGCTCCACGAGACAGGATTGCTTGATCCTTCTCAATTAATTATCCATCCAAGTGATAATAATTTAAGAAAAATGGATATGAAAATAAATAATTAGGAAAGAAACTTCTCTTGGTTGTAGTGCTCTTGTTCTGCCTCTTGAAGTAACAAATATTTATGTTCATTATGGACATTAATAATTGTTGCTAATTAATTTGAAAACCCTATTAATTCCTCATGGAGCTCATAGTTCATTCACTTATTTTTGCTTTGCTATCCGAGCTCCTGCAAAAGAAATTAACTTATTAATATTTTCTTGTGAAGTTGTTGTCGTGGTTGCCTTGGATATTCCTGTAATGCCAGAACTCAGGAGATGCTCGGAGATCAGGAGATGCCTATGAAATGAATGTCTGACTCTTTCATACTTGCTTGTTACTTAGAGTCTGAGTCTCTATGAAATTAATGCTCGATAGTAGGTGCTCGAATTTCCAAGGCTTTAGTGGATGGTACTTATGTTGTTCAGATTCTTGGAGTCTGAGTGCTTATGAAAGGTGCTTGTTAGATGCCTAATCTCCTAAGCTCGATGCTCGATTGATGCTTGGATACTAAAGGCTTCGATGTTCAATGAAAACTTATTTACGTTCTTTGATGCTCAGGCTCAGATTCTTTGATGCTCAGACTCGGATGCTCGATGGTCTTATTCTTTGAAATTTCATCACTCAAAGCTTAATGGATGCTCACAAAGCAAATGTTTGGTATCCAACGCTCATTTGAAGCTTTAACGTATGGAATTTCAAGGCTCAGTAATAAAGAAAATGATTTTAGACTTGCATTTTTAATTATTCCCCAGCTTCAATGGTGCTTTAGTGCTTGGTAAGCTCAAATATCTAAGTGTCAATGCTCGGAAGCTTAGTGCTTGGAAGCTCAGTGCTTAGAAGCTCCATGCTCTATGCTCAGTGCTTGAAATCTCAAGAAGTTAGTATCCGGTATTTGATGTTTAATGTTCACTTGATACTCGATTTTAGTTTTAAGAACCATTCATCAAATACTCACATTCTTCAATCTCGGTATAAGGTCATATGGTCTAGCTTTGTGAATTTAGAGGAAAACATATAGACATCCAGCTTCTTTTCGCCACTATATCTTATCCGAGTGTCGAACTACTTTTAAGACTCGATGCTCAGATGCTCAATGATTCATTTTAGCTGCCCAGCTATCTTACTATTTGCTCTAAATTCTAACCTTGAAAACTATTGCATTAACAGTAGAACTTTCTTTAAAAATCAAATGCATCCCTCTTCTTTTTTTCCCTTTTTTGATGAAATTATGGTGATGTGAAATGGTCATTCGAGTTTGACCATTGACAAAACTTCCATCTTCTGAGTTCTTGATTTGAATTATATCTTATTTTTGGTAATTGTAAATCTAAATGGAGTGGGACATTTAGACTGGTAGCGAGCTTGTTTCTTCTAATGGCCAATCTTCTTGCATTTTAAGCAAAGGTCAATCTTGGCTCCTTTTCCATGCTAACTCATCATCATAGAAGGCTAGTCCTTTGCATTATGCACCTGATTGAAGATACAATGAAGTTATTACTTATAGTTAAGAGCTTATTCTACCAATAATTTTTTAGCAATTTCTTTATATACCAATCTACTACTCAAGTAATTAGAAGCTTGAAGTTGTGTAACTCCATAGACCGCTTAGGTACTTTAAGTCTCTGCTTCAACTATCTTAAATCATGTGTGCCTCCTTCAATCAATGATAAGCTACTAACCCCTAGAGATAAAGTTTGAAGCCAAGATTATATTATAAATAGCATGATTAACTTTCGAGAAGTGTGCATTGTAAGAACAGATCAATCTCCCATGCAAAGCATATAAGAAAGCATTGCCCTCATGATCTTTGCATTATTTCAATATGAATTTGTCACTTATGACTGAATTGGATTTCTTTATGATTATGCTTAGAGAAATTGTGATTTTTTTGCGTCTTTAAGACATTGAGCTAAATTCCTAGTAAGTATAAATAATTTGGAATTGAATTTGATTTTCCCCACAGACGGTGCCACTTGATAACTCTGAATTAATACTTTGCTTATGAAACCTACATTGATGAGGAGAACGAGTAAAGGGGTGGGGTTTCCCTTATAAACACTCCGAAGCTTAAGTCAATAACGGTATGAAGAAAAAATATAATAAAGCAAATATGCATAATATAATAGAGAATAAAGAATAAATGAGTAAAGGATGATTGCTTGTGATGATGAGGTGATGGAATGATGTCTTGGTGATGTTGTATGATGATAATAAGAACATGAGAATGAATGACATGAGATGTATTTATAAGAGAAGATATTACTCAAACCTCTTAGGAATATGATTCCTTAGTTTTATAGGATTGTCTTGTTTAGGAAAGAAGTAGACTTCCTTTATAGAGTAATCTTCCTAATTGAAATAGACTTCCTTATTAAGGTTTCTTCTTATTCAAGTAATAGACTTCCTTATTAAGGTTTCTTCTTATTCAAGTAATTCTCATCTTTAGGATACTGATATGGAATATCAATTATTATTATTTGTAAATTATTGGTGTAGTGTATTTTAATATTATGTGTGTGTGTGTGTGTGTGTATTATTTGGTTAGTATAATTAGGAAAGAAATTATTTAAATTAAAGATATTATTTTTATTTTTCCTTTTGTACTTTTTGATAAAAAAAATATATACATAAAAATAATTTTTCCTTCCCCTCTTTTCTCTCTCTTTCCTTCCCCATTCCCTTCTTTCCCTCTTCTTCTTTTCTTGTTTGCATGATCAATAGTGCGCACCATTGCCACCCACTCCCTGAGCCACCATCACCGCCGCCTTTGCTCGTTGCCACCACCACCTGCTCTTCCCTTCCTCTTCCTTCTGTTATCGCGATGTCCCTCTCCCTCTCAGTTTCTCCTCAACATCGGTTTGGTTTGGAGCATGCCGGTGACGTTTCTGACGATGTTAGGAGCTCCCACCAATGTCGATTGAAAGCTTTTTCCTTGGGCTTCATTTCTACTAAGGTGATTTTCCTAAACAACTTCAAATTCCACTCCAATTTTGATTAATTGTTCAAGGGTTCATATATTTGATTTGTTGATTTTGAGTTTAGTTAGTTTAATTTATGTTAAATTGACCTTGGATTAGTTAAATTGAAATTGTAAGCTTTCCAGAAATGTATTTAGATTCGATTTTGGAGATAGTTGTGATTTGGGCACTATTCTGAGCTCAGTTACTGTTCATGGGTACTGTTCATGGCTTAGAAATGTGTTTTATTTTTAATAAATTCTACTAATTATTTTAAGCATATTTCATGAATAAAGTTTGTTGAAATTGCATACCGAATTTTTATTATGAATTTTTAAATGTTTATGTAAAAATTGGATTTTTTGAAAAATTAGTATAAATTAGTAAATTTTATATTTTAATTGAAATTATTGTTAATTATCATATTTTTGATAATTTTTTAGTAACAAATAGTATTAAAATAATTTTTATGAATTATTTACTATTTTTAGCTAATTAAAAATATTTTCTGAAAATATATTCGAATAATAGTTTTATCCATTATTTTTAAGATTAAATGAAATTTTTAGTTATTTTATTATATACTTGAGCAATTTAAATAATTATTTGTAATTTATGCTATTTGATTTCAAATACTTGAAAAATAAATTTTTATTAATATAATTTAATTATGAATGGGATTTTATTTTTTAATTTGGAAAATAAATATCTTTGATACTTTTATCATCTAAATAAATTGAATTGTCCTATTTTATGATTTTTATGAATTTTGGTGAATTATTAGTATTTATTATTATTTTATTAATTTTGATTATGTTGGTTATCGGTTGGGCATTTGAAATATAGTTCGGGGGTCCAACCCAAGAAGTTGATCTTTGTGATTATTTAAAGTGTATTTGCATGCATGATCGGCTCTATTTTTAATAGAAGGACGTCCGTTTTATAAATGAAACTCTGCTGAATTTTTAATATAATTCTCGTAAAACATGACATCGGGTCAGTCTTGAGTTTTGAATTTTTGTCGAGTCGTGTTTTGAATTGAGTCATTTTTTTAGAAGTTCTAGAAGTGTAAAATTAGGATTTCAATTCTAATATATTATTATTGTTATTATTTTCCTTAATTGCTCAGTGAGCTCGGCCTATCGAACCAGGCCAGTCAAGTCAAGGTAGAGGAGTACACTTAAACAGTGAGTTATTATATGTATATATTGCATATAGTGTAAAGCTTTAATTATGAGCATCCATATTTTGAATAAATATGGATTTTATTATGCTTTAATTAATTAATTGTTATTATTTTGATTATTTCGAATATATATATTTACATGTGATTATTAAATTATGAAAATGGATGTTATTCATATTTTATTGTGAATTTTATTATTTTAAATTATAAAACAATATTTTGAAGAATAGTTGTAGAACGTGGTACCTAATGGATCACAATAGAATTATTGCACAATGATACGCTAAAAATTAAACTTTAAACTTTGATTAATTTCGGATATGAAAATAATAATTATGTTGAATGATGGATAATAGGAATGTGTCTCTGGATCCCACAATAACATTTTAAACTTAAATTGTTATTGTAAAATAGTAATTTGCTGAATAATGAAAAGAGAAATTTTCACCAATGATTGCTTGTTGATGCTAATTGATGATTGTTGATGATTGATTGATAGATATGTCCCCAATGATTTTCTGTGCCTCTATTTAGAATCATAGAATTTACTTCTTCAATTAATTTTTCATCTTAAGATTTTCCATCAGTTTGGAGAAAAATTTTTTCGTAACCCTAGCATGTGATTCACTTACCCAAGTTGTCTTTCTCAACTGTCAGCTACTACCACTGGAATCTTCTTTCTTTGCCATTAAGTCACACCATAATATGGGCTGAACTTTTAATTATTTTGACCTTTAAAATTTTAATTAATCCAAACTGGGTCAAGAATTAATGAGCCGAACATAATTCAATCCAAATTCAAATATGGACCCCAAATGCATATAATTAGATTAGGTTAAGTCCAAGACTAATTTACATGTGAATAAAAGCTCATGACTCTTTATTTTCTTCAAAAATCTTTCTTTAATTGATTTTCATTTTCACTTTCTTCATCCTCTTTTTCTTCATGCCAAAACCAAAAGTAAAATTTGGTGAGCTTGATAACTTTTATTGGAGAGTACTCAACCCAATTTATAAGCAAAAAAGTATCTATGAATATTATTGAAGACAAACTCAATATTGGCACTATCAATTCTTAACAAAGCCGCAAAATGGGTTAAAAAATAGGGATAATTACAGTGTACTCCCTATATTTTTATTTATTATTATACTATTTTATTTCTAATATTTTAAAAAATATATATTTATTCATCCATAACATTTGCAACAGTTAACACTCATTAGTCATTTTTTAGGAATAAAATAATACATGATTTTACAAATGTCATGGATAAATAAATATTTTTTTAAATGTAAAGGATAAAATAATATAACAAGTCAAAATACATGAGACATACAATAATTATCCCTAAAAATATTATGAGTTTTCATGTACTTCCCCAAGCTTTCAACCAAGTTATTCCTCACCTCTAGCAAAAAATTCAAATTCAAATTCTGTGGAATTTAATGACAATTTATTATCTCAATCAATTAATTGTTCAATAAATTCCTCAATTCCCCAAGAAAAACCCAGTTTTTTTTACCTAATCCTTCTCAATTCCTCTCCATCACCAAGTTCTTTTCAAGTTTCAAATTCCCAATTAATTAGTTGTTCAAAATCTTCCATACCCAATTTAATTCCCTCAATTTCTCGCAATATCCATAATCCAAAAATTCTTAATTTTTCTTTTCACTAAATTTTCTCTCCCTGCTTCCCTTTTCCTTTTTCTCCTTCTCTTCCCAGGACTTCCTTGTTGCCCAAATTGCTCAAGCACAAGTCACCGACCAAACTGCTACTGGATCTCCACGACAAGCCGTTGCCATCCATTCACATACCGCCATTAATCCTACAACTTGTGCATCACTTCCTCCTTAACCCTTCAGCTCCACAACATAAATTGTAGCACAAATTCTATAATCTTCAATTTTCTTTTTCCCCATGATTTTCTATGGATTGGGCTTAAGAATAAATTATGGGCTAGCGCTTTTATTTTTACTTTAGTAGTTTTTTTTTACCCAAAATTTTTACTTTAGGTCAAAATTCAAAATTAGGCCCAAAACTATATTTTATATGTTAAATTAATCTTATTTTAAATAACAATCACTTAACTGTCATTCTTTTACATTATATTTACCTCGACGCTTTTCAAGAATGATTTTTCATTCACTCATTATATTAAATTTATTAAGAACATTTTAAATATTTTATTATATAATAAATTTAACTATTATAATTAAAAATAAAAATAACATTTAATTTTTTACAATTTAGTTGAGTAAGTGAAAATAAAAATTTAGCTGCAATGACTTAAAATAAAAAAAAAAAAAAAAGTAGCCATTAT
Source organism: Mallotus nudiflorus (assembly GCA_947683625.1). Taxonomy (NCBI): domain Eukaryota; kingdom Viridiplantae; phylum Streptophyta; class Magnoliopsida; order Malpighiales; family Euphorbiaceae; genus Mallotus; species Mallotus nudiflorus. The sequence goes on from CANTUR010001856.1 coordinate 34,515, forward strand.
AATTTAACGAAATAATGAATATAATACTTTTGAAATTAATTTTGTACAATTAGATAAAAAAAAAGTAAAATGAAAATATATAAATTTGATTATTGCAATTAACAAAATAAGAAAGAAAATTTTGATTTTTAAAAAATTTATTTAAAAAACGTGAAAATTTTTATTCTTAATACTAAAATATAAAAGAATATAACTAGAGTGAGAAAGAATGAAAATGAAGTATAATGTAAAAAGAGAGTATTTTTCAGTTAATTTATTTCTTAAAAATTTACCATACTGTAAAACTTAGAATTATAAAAATTTCACTTAATTAAAAAAAGCAAATACCTAAATAGTAAAAATTAAAAAGATAAGACACTATCTATATAATGTTTTCTTTTTTATTAAATAAAAGTTTATTGATGTGGAGTACATAGATCTCTTCTTTAACATACTATTAGAAAACAAGGATTTAGGCATAGAATTGAAACACAAATTCTAACTGTTTTGGAAACTTAAGTAGCAGTTTCAAGAGATGGATAGTCCGTGTAGCCAAGCACTGGATCAGATATGTAGAATGTTTCTCTATTGTACTTGTTCAGAGGAGCATTAAGTGCAAATCTCCTGGGTAAATCTGGATTGGCTAAAAAATGTCGACCGAAAGCAATAAGATTTGCTTGGTTTTCTTCGACTGCTTTGTTTCCATCTTCCCTATCATAACCTCCAGCAACAATAAAAGTACCTTTGAAAGCTTTTCTCATAGGCATGAGGCTGTTTAGACGGTCAAATTTTTCCCAAGGTGTTTGAATTCTTGGCTCAACCATATGGCAGTAAAGAATTCCAAGTTTGTTCAAGGATTCAACCATGTAAACTCCTAAAGCTATAGGATTTGAGTCTCCTGATTCCATATAATCTGCAAATGGAGACAATCTAATTCCAACTCTATTTGCTCCTATCTCATTAACTAAAGCTTCGACAACTTCTAGAGGAAAACGACAACGGTTTTCTAGAGAACCTCCATATTGATCTGTTCGATCATTTACTTGGTCCTTTAAAAACTGCTCAATTAGGTAGCCATGAGCCCCATGGATCTCAACTCCATCAAAACCTATAAAGCAAAGAAAAAGGATATAAAATAACAAGAAAGCATTAGGTATTTGTTCTATACAATTGTAATCCCTGTAAATCTTAAACTCTACCACAGGCCATATATTCTATTGATAATTGTGAAAAATATGACCCTAGTGTTAGACCTCCACATAAAAAATAAAAAATAAAAAAAGCTTGCCCTACCAGCTTTGATGGCATTCTTTGCAGCCCTTCTAAAATCATTCACAATTTGAGGAATTTCATTTGTTCTAAGTCGCCTCGGAGGTGTGAACTCTCCAACATCAATGTCTTTTCTTTTAGCTGTAGCAGTGAAAGGTTTGTCTGTGCTAGATATTGGAGCCTGCCCATTTGGCTGAAAATCTATACAATGCCAACAATAGAAGTGAAATAAAGATTCACCCCAAATTTAGAAATTAAATTTTGATCTATAAGTTACCTGAATTTGAAACTCTCCCGACATGCCGAAGTTGACAAAAGAAGATACCGCCTTTTGCATGAACAGCATCCACAATTGGTTTCCATGCCTCAACTTGGTCTTGGGTCCAAATGCTAGGAGTATCAAGATACCTATATTGAGTGAAAAGAAACTAAAAATATTATTATTACAAGGGTAACAAAGAAAATAAGGATTAGATAATAGTCTTCTACAGATATAAGATATAACTAAGTTAAAAGATTGGGTTTAATTGAAATAATTTGATAATTTGATATCATAAATTGACAACAGTTAAAAATAGAATTCTGATAATAATTAAAGTAAAATTGAGCACAGATGAGAATATTTCAAGATAATAAAAGATATTAACCTTTCAATTTTGAATATGAAAATAGGAAGCCGAAAAAAATAAAAATTTTACCCTTGAGCGGTGTCAGAAACTCCAGTGGCTTCACAAATTAGAAGACCTCCTTCAGTGGCTCTCTGAGAGTAATACAAGCTAGCATGAGGCTGAGGAATATTGTTATATGATCTCTGCCGAGTTAACGGTGCCAAAACAACTCTGAAAAATAATCATTAAACAATAAATTCAATTTTTCTTTAGTAAGCTTTCCACTTACAAAAGATCTTTTGGCCATTAAAACACCAAAAGGTCATTTGGTTCAGACTACGTATTATTTTTTTTAGGGAAAAAAAAAGGACAAAGCAAAAAAATATTATAATTATTTTAACATTTTAGTTTAGCTTCTGTGCTGTATTTTTTTTTAATTCATTTTTAAAGTTAATATATTTTTTTTTAAACTGTTGGAAGGTCAAAGAGAATTGAAATTGAATTCATGAACTCATCTTTTAATGTTCATCACTTGAACCATTAGATTATACATCAAAAACACTAAATATTTTTTAAATATGACAATAAATATTTTGATTATTTTTCTTCTAAAATATGTAAAGGGTAGAATTTGAATTATATTCATAAATTAATTTTATCTAATTTCAAACTTTATGCATCAATAATATATCAATTGAGCTCCGTATTGAGTAATTAATTAAAATGATATTAAATTTTAATCTTGAATCCACTTTGCGTAACAAAAGCAAATGAGCTGCTCGAATAAACAACATTGGGAAGTCTTGCACCACCGAATTAATCAAACTGAACTATATAAAAATCAAAGAGATTTGAAAAGCTAAAATTTTTAAAATGAAAACAAAACCGAACAAATCAAACTAGATATTTTACAAATATTAATTATTTTAATATTAAATTATTATAATATTTAAAAATTAAAAATTAAAAATAAAATTTTAATTTTTTCAATTATTTCAGTTAATCAAATTTTTTAAATATAAAATTTAACTAAACTAAACTTCGATTCCATTTAATTCAATTTATAAAATATATATATATATAAATCAGCAAGAATCAGCTCATTCGAAGTCGTGCACACCCGTGTCAAGCATCACAAAAGGAAACGAAAACTGCGGAAATGTTGTTGTAAAGGGTTATTACCTATGGGAAAGATTGAAATTGCCCATCTTATAAGGAGTAAGAAGAGGAATAGCGGAAGACATGCACGTGGCAGTATTATTGGTTTCAAAACTCATTTGCTGAAACTTTAAGGAAAAATAGAAGTACTTCTGCCAGAAGAAAAAATAAGTGAAAAGTGAAGCTAGTAAAATGGGATGGACGCAAAGTAGTTAGTTGTGGGTTTTAAAGAACTGAAAAAAAAAAGGTGGCTGCTTGTCGAGTTAAAAATAATGGGAGGTCCCATGTCCAATCACAATCTATTACTATTCCGTGACGTAGATGCTGATGCATGCAATACATGATAAAATAATATCTAATTGATGAATATATTTTAATTGATATTCTTGTCTGTCTTGGCTTGACTTGCGTGTACTAAGTTAATAATGGGGGAATATACAACTTCACTTTCGACTTTTCTTAATTATTTAATGTTATTTTTTTACTTTTATTTTATATAATTTTATTTTTTATCTATTTAATTTAGATAATTTTTAATAAAAAAATTAAATATATGAAAAATAGAAGTTAAAATATAAAATTGAATAAAATAAAAGTTAAGAAGTGATAGAGAGTAATTAAGTAAAATTTAAGGATGAAATTGTATATTTAGCCAATTAATAATTAAAAAAAAATTGTTGGTGCAGCCGACACCGCAAGTAATGGAATGCAGGCCAATATAATATTTGGGTATATTATGGTAGATGTAACATGTACAAGTATATTTTTAAGCCATCTCAAAACTTGAGTTGAATTGTTACCGAATAGTTTGATAGAAGTTCATTCCAACTTATTTAATAAATGAGTTGAGTTTAAAATATACAAAATTTGATTAATAAAGTTTACAAACAAATTTGAATACAAATTCTTAAATCAGTTCATAATTTTAATATTTAATAATTTAATTTTAAATATATAATATATAAATTTTAATATTATAAATGGGCGGGGCAAAGCATCAAATGGAAGGGGAAAATGAAGTGCAATGTCAGGTTTTGTTTAGGATTGCGAATAAAACTACGTGATTTTGATATAGAATGTCATAGTTTTTTTTTTTAATCATCAAAACTAAGTAGTTTTAAATCATTGTGTCGAAATTGTGTAGTTTAACTATATTTAATTATTTAAATTATACCTATTTAATATTAAATAAATTTATTTTGAGTTAATTTATGAGTTGTAATTAAAATTATTTTTATTATATTTTACAATTTAAATTGTATTTATTTAACACTAAATTAGTATTATATGGTAATACTAATTTGCTTTAAAATGTTTGGGCTTTCATCGTTTATCACCCGAGCCTCCAAATGAAGTCCCAAACCTCCAAATGAAGTTCAAACTCAACTCGTTAAACTTACTAAACGAACTCGAATGAGTTTTTAATGAGTTAAGTTCCGAGTCACTTTGTTAGTTTACACCACTTTAAAATCAATTAGTCACCAGAATCAAATTTTGAATTTTCACACATCCCTAACTAACTGCTTCTAAATTGACACAATTCTTTCATTATTCATATGCCACTATTATCAATTACTAATTTGATTTCAAAAGGGGGATTTGAATTACACATTTGCTTACAAATACAATCTCTCTTTTTTCCCTTTTTAAATTATAATGTTAACGCTTTCTTCATTAGGGTGAGATGCCTCCTTCCATCAATTACTTATTACATCAATTCCAAAAATTAAATTACCAAAATTTGTGAAGGATCTTCGACTAGGTAGCTTATGTAATGTCATTTATAAGCTAATTTCTAAAGTGTTGGCTAATCGTCTTAAATAGGTGCTTCCTTCACTTATTGATGAGGCCCAAAGTGCTTTTGTTCCTGGGAGATTATAAAATATAACACTATTGTGGCTTTTGAAGCTTTCCATTCAATGAAGCACATAATTTCCAGTAAGAAAGGGTGTATGGCTCTAACATTGGATATGAGGAAGGCATATGATAGGGTGGAGTGGGATTACTTGAAACAGGTTATGATTCAAATGAATTTTCCTTCTCATTTTATTCGTTTTATTATGACTTGTTTGTCTATTGTCTCTTTTGCTTTCCTGATCAATGGTCATCCTAATGGCTATTTAAAACCTAGCAGAGGGCTTCGTCAAGGGGATCCTATTTCCCCATATCTTCTTCTCTTATGTACTGAAGAGTTTTCAACATTGATCAGGAAAGCAGTCTTAGATGGTCACATTCATCCTATTCGAGTGAGTCGTAGAGGTCCAGCTATCTCTCATTTATTTATTGCTGAGATGATAGCTTGTTATTGCTAGAGCTTCTATCTCATATTGTAACTTAATTAAGAAGCTTCTATTAACTTATGACAAATCAAAGGTGTCTTTTAGTAAAGCTATTTCAGTTGATAGGTAGTCTCAATTGTGTCAAATCATGGGCATGAGAGGTGTAGATAATCATGTGAAGTATTTGTCTCCCAACTATGATTGGAAAATAAAAAAAAAAATTAACTTTTGCTTTCCTTAAGTCTTTGGAAAAAACTTAAAGGATGGAAGGAGAAGCTTTTAAGTAGAGTAGGAAAGAAGATATTGATAAAGGCTATCGCACATGCACTCCCCCAATATATTATGAGTTGTTTTTCACTAGCCATAACTTTTTGTTCTAAAATGCAATCGCTGATTTGTAACTTCTGGTGGGAAGATAATTTGGAACAAAACAAAATTTATTGGTTAAACTGGAATTTATAGACAAGGTCGAAGAAAGAATGCGGGTTAGGTTTTCACCACTTTGAGCAATTTAGTCAAGCTCTCATAGCAAAGCAGTATTGGAGACTTGTGTAATCCTATGTCACTCAGTGCACGGGTTTTGCAAGCTAAATACTTCCCTCATTGCTCTTTTATGGAAGCCAATCTGGGATTCAAGCCAAGCTACATGTGGAGGAATTTTCTCAGTGTGCATGGGCTATTAAATGAGGGACTTGAGCGGTGGGTTGGAATTGACCAATTAATCAAATATGTGGACAGATAAATGGTTTTTGGGTGTGAATGGGTTACGGGCTTTAGTTCCAAGAATTCTGTTAAATGATGCGTTGGTTTCTTCTCTGATCCAAAATGATTCAAACTAGTGGAATGTTAATCTAACAAACAAACTTTCCTACCTTTTGAAGTGGAAGCAATCTTGAAGTTACCAATCAGCCACCGGCACCTAATGGATTCTCATTTTTTTGCTTTTATCTAAGCATAGTAAATACTCAGTAAAGTCCAGGTACTAATTGGCCTATGAGATAAAGAATAGAGCTGCAGCTTCATCATCTACAAATTCTTATATTTCTTTTAATTGGCCAATGATATGGCGCTTGAATATTGCTCCAAAAGTGAAGCACTTTTTATGGCGAGCAATACATAATTCGCTACCTTGCTATGATAATCTAAGGAGAAAAGATATAGCTATTAGGGATGTACACGATATGGAAGAATCCGATGATTTAAAATATCGGTACTATATCAAATTTTAGAAATGATAAAAATAAAATCTCCAATATCAATACTAATTTTAAAAAACTCCATATTGATGCTATCCCATTTTTCAATATGGTTTAGGACGGTGTTTCGGTTCTTTTAAAATGAATTGATATAATTCGGTTCAAAACAGAGATTCGGAGATTTATGTTATGTACAAATTTATATTATTAACTGAATTTATATTTATTACTAAAAATGAGAATGTATTAATTTTGTAATTAATATAGTATAAACCATTGTTGACAAAAAAAATAATAAAAAAACATTTTAGTTGTATGTTTACACAGTAATATAGTTAAAAAATATTAAAAAAAATACAATATAAACCATAAAAATAAAAAATCTCTAAAAATCATTATAGTTATATTTTTTGCTCAAATGATTTTTATTTTATTTATTTGTAAGGTCACTATTTTAATTTAATGAAAATGATGCAATTTTGGACAAAATTACATCATTTTGATTATTTATTATTTAATTCATTAATTTTAAATAATATCAATAAGATTAGGTTACTTACTAAAAATAATAATTAATAAATTATGAAATATAACAATAACAATATATTTTAATTAATAAATTATAAAATTTGCAATCATATATTCTTATTTTCATATTTTTAGTTTCAATTGAAATATAATGGATATTACACATTTTTACTTGTTGTTGATAATAATAATAGTTTTTTTATTTCTCATATTGTAAGTTTAGATTGTGTTGTAATAGTAGTAGTAGTAGTAGTAGTAGTTTAATGATAATGAAATTAATAAAAGTACTTTATTAACAATTTATTTATTATATTTTTAATAGAAAGCATATTAATTTTTACGGGAAAGTATGGAAAACCACCATGTGGTTTCACGGTTTTAGAGTTTTAAGTATGTGTTTCATTTTGTGACAATTTGGGTCTTGTGTTTATCGCCGTTTTGCAATTTCCAGTATGCAAGCCCAATACTGTTAAATAAGTCTGACACATTGTATGACCCAAATAAAAAAAATTAAGGAGAAGTATGGAAAACCACCTTGTGGTTTCAATGTTTTGCAATTTTAAATATGTGTTTCATTTTTTATGACAATTTGGATATGTGTTTGTCATCATTTAATGATTTTCAGTATATATGTTTCACTTATTTAACAGTGTTAGCCTCATATACTAAAAATTTTGAAACGATGAAAACACAGGACCCAAATTGTCACAAAATAAAATACCTATTTAAAACTCTAAAACCGTAAAACCGCAAGGTGGATTTCCATACTTTTTTCCCTATTTTTATCCTATATTATTATACATATGTTACTTACTAATAATATATTACTTGATATTATAATGAAAGGTATATTATTAATTTTATAATTATTTATTAATATTTATACATTATTTATTAAATTAAAATTCAGTACTATATTCAGTTTTTGATTTGGTATAGTTTTGGTACGGTTATGGGTATGATTTTTTGTAAATCTTTAGTACCATACCAAATTAGTCATAAAATTTAGTTCGGTTCAATTTAAGGTTAAAGTTATTCGGTTCAGTACGGTTTTAGTATCTTTCGGTTCGGTATTTCAGTTTAGTTCGGTATTTTTTTTATCCCATGTTCAACCCTAATAGTTATCACCTCTAGTTGTGTTTTTTGTGATTATGAGTATGAGTCCCTATTACATCTTTTTAAGGATTGTCCTTAGAATCAATGTGTCTGGTTTGCTTCTCCTATTGGGCTTTGTAAGGATTTTTTTAAAACTGCTTCTTTTGAAAACTGGTTTAGGAAGTTAGTCAAAGGTTATTCTTAACAGGATGTTGAACTTATTATCTATTTATGTTTGAGTATCTAGTTTTACTAAAATCAAACAATACAAGGAAACTACTCCGTTCAATTTTCTTAAATTCTTTATATTGCTATAAAGATGCTAACTGACTTTCATCACAGATTTGAACAGCTTACCTCTCCACTAGCTAATGTTAGTTATCTGAATCATTAGTCTTCTCTGGTAGGTAATAGTTTGAAGATTAATAGTGATGTTGCCATGATGTTATTAATAATCGGGTGGGAACTGATGTAGTTGCTTGTAATTCGACTGGCAAGATTATATTTCTATCGGAAAAATTCTTCCACAGTGCTATGATTAGGGGTGTTCAAATAACCATCTACCCATTTATGTCGACCCGAACTAAAGATGCAACTTGGTCACTGAAATAGAAGAGAAGGCAATTTAGTTCAAGGAGGTAAAGTTTTCGTGGGTTTGAGTGGCGATTCAAGGGCGATGGTTTAAATAACCGAACGGCCCGAACTTTCAAAAGGGGTTTTATAAACTCACCTATAAATACATATTTTTCTATAGATGCCCCATTTTCCAACCGCCTCTCCATTTTTTAACCCCAGTGTCTCTCTATTTACTCTTAAAATCCCTAACCCTAACCGCCTTCAGTCTCAAATCTCCCTCTTCGTATAACCCTAGCCCTTTTATACTTCTATCAACCTCTCTAACCTTTCATCTCTCATCTCCTTTTCATATATTCAAGTAATCAACCTCATATCTCACCATTATTCCCTACTATATCCTCTATATGTGTTATTTATTCTACTCTTCTTTATTTCTAAAGATCTATGCTTGAGATCAATAAATCATTGATCTTATGTTCTGTATAGTTATTCTCTAATAATTTGAGATCAATACATAATTGATCTGTGTTCTCTCTCATTTTCTTTAATTGTGATTTGTGTAAGTTGAGTGATCTCTGTGATTTGTTCTCCTTTTTTTGAATCATTTATATTTGATTTCCTTTTATAACATGAATAATTTTTTTTTATTTTAAATCATATCTCAATTGAGATTGGAAGGTGGAAGCTTTAAATAATTTCTTTGATCTATAAATGGTGGACGCTATCTTTTAAGGTCTTAGTGATATAATCAATCCCTGCTACAAATTGACGCTTGAGTGATTGTAAAAGAGGTATTAAAATAATTTTTTTAAAATATTTGGAAGATGTGGGTTAAAATTTTATTTTTTTACTAATTTTATTTTAAAATCTAAAGAAAATTTTATTTTTTTAATTTTATTTCAAGATTTGCTAAAAAAATATTTTTTTAAAATTTTTTTTATACACTCCTTGATTCTATGAACATGTGTTAAAGTTTATAAGTTAATTTTTTTTACTTATTTTTTTAAGATTTTGAAAAATATATTTTTTATTAATTTTATTTTACGATATGTATAAAATATATTATTTTAAAACTTTTATAAACTTTGTGAACATTTATTAATGATATAAATTGAATGTGTTATTCTATTTTATAGACTCTGTGATTTGTGATTGATAATGTGTTTATAGACTATGTGAATTTGTGCTTGATTTTATGTGTTTTTGTTAAAAATTGAATTTAAAAATGTAATATGTTATTTTATTTTGTGAATCTGTGATTGATAATATGTTTTTAAACTCTGTGAATATGTGCTTGATTTTATGTGTTTTTAATAAAAATTTAATATGTTTTGAAGCTCTATGAATTTTTGTGTTCATTTAATCTTTTTTTTTTATAAAGTTATATGGTTAAATGCTAAAAGTTTTTGAATGTGTGCTTGATTTTATATATGTGTTTTGGAATTTGCTCATTTCCAATTCTTATGTGTTGGGTTTGACCTAAATGGATAATGCTGTTGGTGTGATATCACTACCAACAATAATATCACTTATGCTCCCGTTGGTACTCAAATGAACAAATTCCAAAAGGCAGTGGAAGCTTCTAAAAATTCTAAGTAGCCACCAAATGTAACTCAAAAGCAAAGAAATGAAAAGAGCTTGAGCACAAATCACCAGCCTGGCAACACTTTGAGCAAATAAAAAATGCAGTAAGAGTTATGCATAGGGTGAGATGTTTATATTGTGCTAAGGTAATTAATGCTCACTCTAAGAAACATGGCACCTCATCTATAAGGAATCATGTTCATACTTCTTTGAAAAATCCTCACGATAAAAACATTAGACAAAAACTGTTGACACTTTAACCTATGAACATGGTGGAAGTTAATAGCAAAGAAACCCTAGAATCTCTAAGAACTTGGAAACTTGATCAAGAGGTAATTAGAAAGTGTCTTGCACACATGATTATTGTAAATGAGTTGCCTTTTAAATTTATACAAAGGGAGGGGTTTAAGAAATTCTTATATTATGCATGTCCTAGGTTCAAATTACCATCTAGAACTACTTTGACTAGGGACTGCTTTGATGTGTACATACATGAGAGGCATTCTCTAAAAAAATTCTTTAAAAATCATTGTTAAAGGGTGAGCATTACTATAGATGCATGGACATTTATTCAACAAATCAATTACATATACATAAGTGCTCATTTTATAGATGACCAGTGGAAGCTACATAAAATAATTATCTCATTTGTGCTTATTTTATCTCATAAAGGTTAGTATATTGTAAAATCTTTAGACAATTGTTTGCTTAAATAGGGGTTGAGAAACATATTCACTGTAACAGTAGATAATGCCTCATCTAATGATACAACCATAGGGTATTTAAAAAAGAAAGTCTTAGGTTGGTGTGTTAGTGCAGTTAGATGTAAATATTTGCATATGAGGTGCATTGCTCACATATTGAACCTAATTATGCAAGATGGGTTGAAAGATGTTAATGAGGCTATAAAAAAGGTTAGAGAATGTGTTAGATATATTAGAAATTAACCATCTAGACTTAGAAAATTTAAGGAATTTGCAAAGTTAGTTAGCATTGAGTCTAAATTATGTCTTTCCATTATTGTTCCAATAAGGTGGACTTCCACTTATTTGATGCTAAAAACTATATGTGTTTATAAAAATGCTTTTGACAAGTATAATGAACAAGAGTCATCATACATATTATATGTGAAGGATTCTACGCTTGATTACTTTGACTGGATATCTAGAACAAAATGGTGGAATTGTCTAAACACTTTTATGACATAACTTTGAGAGTTTCTGCTTCTCAAAATGTGACTTTTAATACCTTATTTTTTAAAATTTCTGATTTATTCTAGATCTTAAATAAGTGGAAGCTTTCCACTAACTTGAATGTTAGAACAAAGGACTTGAATATGATCTAAAAGTTTTAAAAATATTTTAGTGATCCTAATAAGGTGAATAATCAGATATTTATCTCTTTTATTTTGGATCGTCGAGAAAAATTAGAGTACATGACATTTTCTCTATCTCAATTGTATGGGCCTATTATTAGTGAAAGCTTGTCTCAAGCTGTGAAAAACTCTCTATCTGAATTGTTTGTTGATTATGTGGCTTGTTATGCTTAAACTAATTATGCTTCTCAAGAATTTGCTTCTCAATGTTTTGTTTCTATTGCTACAAATTTTGTGAAACATGTTTCTACGTTGAAGGAATGATTTAAGCAAATATAAAATGGATTATGGAATGGGTAGAAGCAAAAGCTCTGATTTTAAAATATACTTAACTGAGGCAGGTGTTAGAAGAAGATAGGGAATTAGATACTCTAAGATGTTGGAAATTAAATTTTGAAAGGTTCCCTATACTGCCTAGAATGGCAAGGGATATTTTAGCTATTCCCATCTCAACTGTTGCTTCAGAATCTGCCTTCAGCACTGGTGGTAGAGTGCTTGATGCCTTAGAAGTTTATTAACTCCTAGATTATGGAAGCTTTAATTTGTTCTCAAGATTGGCTTAGAGGTAATAAAGATGATATTTTAATTAAGGAGGAACTCAGTGAACTTGAACCTCTTGAAAATGGCAAGTATTTAATCTATTTTTTTATACAAGTTAATTGTTTGCTAATTATGGATTGATTGTCTTTTTTATGCTTTTGCAGATCTCCCACTTGTGGGTGTTGGTCCATCAACAACACCCACATAAGGTGTCATATGATCTAACTTTATTGGTAGTCCCCTTAGTCCTATACGCACATATTGGCAGTAAATTCATTTAATATCTATTTCTTATAGTCTTTATTTATCTTATTTATTTTAATTCTTATTTCAAACTTTAATGATTTTATCTTTGACTATGAGTTAAAGAATGAGGGGCATATTATTTTGGATGGCATGTTAATGCCACTAGAAAATGTTGCTACGTTCTTAGAAATTCTAAGCTTCTTTTTATGAATTTTGATGCATGCATTCCTTGTATTCCTTGCATGCCTTGCTTACTTGTCTCATTTATTGCCTTTGGTTATTATTTTGAATGTCTGCTACCTATTTTCCTTGTATTAGTATATGCATATTTGCTTTCTTGGCTAGTGCAATGATGAATGCTTCCATTAGTTTTTATGACAACAAGTGACAACTTATGCTACAATTTTTTGGGTGGCATATATTATAGCCAAAAATTGTGACCAAGTTTCTTATATGAATTACAAAACAAAACTAAGTATTAGCCAAGTTAATTGTAGTATTTTGTTCACTACATTTCTTACAAAATTTGAGTATCAACTAAGTTAATTTTTTCATGTTTTTTTTCTTTTGCAAGGTTTTGTTAGATGTTTTTGCTTTGTATATACAAAACCTCTTATTTTTTTACTAATGGGTATCAGACTGAAGTATAAGTCAATCATTTTTAGCATATAAGTATAGTTTCATTTGATTTTGTAATTGAAAAAAAAAATCAAATGTAAATGATTCTAATATGTAAATCGTATTGAGCCTAATAAGTGTAGTAAAAAAAATGTATATTGGGCTTTGGTACAAATATTTTTTAGACTAGTTTATATTTTTTTTTGTGTTTCGGTATATATATATATATATATATATATATATATATATATATATATATATATATATATATATATATATATATATATAATCTTTTATTTTTACTTTAGGCTCAATAATTTAAAGCCCAAAACCGGTTGGCATATTTGATTCAGATATGAACCTGTTGCTCACCTTTAGATTATCATATAAAATGGTTTTGATTTGGTGTCTAGTTACTTCATATCCGAACCCGCTTGGTTTTCCATTCCCTACTCATGAGCTAACCCGACCTGCCCGATGAACACCCCTAGCTATGATGTTTAAATCATAAAACTTTTAACGATCTATTTTGGATTAGAAGTAGCTTCTTCTAGTCACTTTTAAGACATCATCTACAAATTTAATTCATAAATAGCTATCTAGAATTTTCACCAAGCTTGTATAAGATTGTCAATTCATTATCTTATTGTCCAAGATGTCCTTCAATTGTCGACTAGTTTTAATTCTGCACGCTTTTCTTTTGTGAGGAGGGTTGGAAATTAGGTGGCTAATTTTTTAGCTAAGAATGTTCTCTTTGATGGTAATGACTTTATGTTATGGAATTCTGTTCCTTATGTTGTTGAAGTTAATGCAATAAAGGACTTATATCCTCCTTCTTTTGAGTAATAAAATATCTCTTCTTTCTCAAAAAAAATTATAATGTTAACGAAAAAGAAAATTTAGAGGCAGTACATGCCACGTGATACATGATTATATTTTTATAAGTTTATTGTATAAATATATTTTATGTAGTACAAATATTTATTTTGTAGTATAATATTTAATACATGCAGTATGATTCAATTCATATAAATCATTTTCAACTAAACACATAATATCTAAAAATTCATTTGATAAGTTTTTTCTTTAGATAACTAAAATTTACTAATTTTATTTATAAAATTCAAAAAACAATCTAATTTAACTCTAATTAAAAACAATGTAGCTCTATTATTAAACTCTATAGTTTTGTAAGTGACTTGAGCAAATATTTTATATATAGCAGCATAATGTTTATATATGTGAGATATTATATTTTCCATCAATTGCATGCAGTGAAGAATGATTCATAGGAACTATAATCGTAGGTTTCAATAGGCTCAATCATATTTGACACACATCCAAAATTTTTAAAATTGGTAACCTCAGGTTACATTTTGATTAGTTGTTTCATCTCCTTCTAATATCTCGATTACATACAATTCATGAAAGTTGTCACACATTTTTTTCCACTTCATAAGTATTTGCCTATACTATATGGACTTAAGCTTTAGTCTCTCTACTTCCATTTTTAGTTGTAGCAATAGAACTTTGTTGCTATTTAAAAAAATCAATTAGAGTAACAAAAAGTCTCAGGTGCATGGAGTATCCATTATTGAAAAATGCCATTGACACTTATAATCAATTTCATTTGATATTAGCATTCAGAAATAACATATCTAGTGACCTAAGGTAATGAAGTAAAATAAGGACACTATTTGAGTAGTTAACCACCTATAGCTTTTTAATTTGATTATCAATCACTTGAGAGCTGAGATATAAAGCATCCAAAAGATGCTTGCATTTATCTTAGAGACTAATGACTACACTACTTCTTATGTTTGTGTCTGTTAAATTGGTGTACTTATCTAATGGTAGTGGTAATTATCAAGTAACAAGACAAATAGGTTTAAGGGAATTGTTTTCTTCATATATTCTTTTTCATACTACAATGGTATATATAGTATTTACATCAATTTATCTTTGGTAATCTAATCACTAAAATCACTCTTAATTTACATAAATCAATCCCTTAATTTCTTTTCTTAATCATCTCACGTCCTAATTTGTATTTATTCTATTCATATTATTTAACACTCTCCTTTAAGTTGGTGCATAGATATCATCAATGTCTAACTTGCTCAATGAATTATAGAACACTCAGCTTAAGACAACTTTTGTCAGCACATCTGCTAATTAATCTTCAGATTTTATAAAAGGAAGTTTCACTATCTTTGCTTTAATTTTCTTTTTGATAAAGTGCTTATCCACTTCCACATGTTTAGTCTGATCATGCTAAACTAGATTATGAGCAATCTGAATAGCTGCTCTATTATCACATTATAAGTTCATCTCTACGTTTGGAGGATAGCCAATCTCACTTAGTAAGCTTTTTAATTAGAGGAGCTCACATATTCCTTTTGATATACCTCTAAACTTAGCTTTTGCACTTGACAAAGCAACCATGTTATATTTATTACTTCTCCATATGAAAAGATTACCACTAACAAAGGTGAAGTATCCTAATGTTGACTTTCTATCTGAGCTTCATGCCCAATCAACATCTATATATCCAATAATATTCAAGTGATTGTGACTTTCTGAACATAAGTCCTCTTCCGGGTGATGATTTAAAGTACCTCAAAATCCAGAGTACTACCCTTAAGTGATCTTTACTTGGATTATGCATAAACTGGCTTACCAAACTTACTTTATATGTAATGTTTGGTCCAGTATGAGATAGATAGATCAGCTTTCCTACCAGTCATTAGTATTGGTATTTATCTATTAGTGTTTGATATGTCAATTTATCATTCTAAGCAATGGGTGTGTTTACTGGTTTATAATCGAGCATTCCACTATCTCCTAATAAGTCAAGTGTATATTTCCTTTAGGAAAAAAATATACCTTATTTTAACCAAGCTACTTCAATGCCTAATAAGTATTTTAAACCCCCATGATTCTTCATTTCAAACTCACATGCTAAGTGTCTTTATATGTTTAAGACCTCTTCCTTGTCATTCCTTGTGATGATCATATTATCCACATAAATAATCAAGGTTGTTATTTTCCTATCCTAATGCTTTAGAAATAATGTATGTTTTTTCTTCATTGCTGAGCTAAACCAACCAAACCACGCTAGTGGGGATTGCTTTAGACTATACATTGCCTTTTATAGTTTATACACACATCTAGCCTATAAGGCAGTGTAGCCCGATAGAATATCCATGTACACCTCTTCCTCTAGATCTTCATATAAGAATGCATTTTTTACATCAAATTGATGAAGAGGCCAATCTAAATTTGCAACAAAAGATATCAACATCCTTGTTGTGTTTAGCTTTGCAACAAGGGAGAATGTCTCTTGGTAGTCAATTCCATGAGTTTGAGTATACCCTTTTACCACGAGTCTTACTTTGTATCTTTCTATTGATTCATCAGCTTTGTGTTTAATAAAGAATACCCATTTGTATACTATAGTTCTTTTTCCCTTTCGCCATATAATAAGAGTCCAAGTGTTGTTCTTTTAGAGAGTAGTCATCTCATCTTTTATGGCTTGAGCCCACTAATGTTTTGTCAATACCTCTTGCACATTACAAGGAACACACTCAGCTGAGAGCTTATATGCAAAGCCTTTTAAAGGATCTAAGAGTCTATGAGTAGATATATGTTGAGCGTTAGAATATCTTCCTTCTTTATTTCCTCAGTTGGGTGAGTATCAGGTTGGTGGCTTTCCTCGATTATGTTTGAAGGTAATTTATTAATAAAAGAATTTAAATTTAAAAGAGAGTTTAGAGACTATACCTTAGGAATATTCGTAGGAGATAGATTGCTTTGGACTATAGAGGGAGGGGATTTTTAGTTTCCAAGCTCGGTTTGATCTTCGCAGTATACTTAAACATCGAGTTTCTATTTCCTTTATTATGTTCAGAGTTTCCACCTTTCACCTCATTATGCTCAAATTTTGAGTTTCTATTTCCTTCATCATGCTCAAATTTTAGGTTTCTCCCCTCTTCATGCTTGGATGTCGAGTTTCCATTTCCTTCATTTAACTCGAACCCTACTAATCTCCAGCTTAGTTAGTATTCTGATACTCAATTCTTTTCTTCACTTGTATTCTCCCTTTATAAAAAATAATGAGAACCATAATGTATAAATAACATGATAGATTCTTGAAATGTGACATCTAGAGTAGTGTATAGGGATCGATTAGTAGGATCATAACATCGATATCCCTTTTTATTACCTCCACAGCCTAAAAAAACACACAGGACCGCACAAGGATCAAGTTTGGTCCTTTGGGTTTTAGGGAGGTGAAAATAGGCTACTGGTCCAAATACTTGGAGTGGAAGTATTAAAATTAAAAGTAAGTGTACATGTCGAGCAAGAGTCTGAAAGTCCAGAACCCGAGATGGTAGTCTATTTAGAAGATGGACTGCAATAGAAAATATTATTGAATTTCATGGTTAATATATTCCTTTCCATTATCCGAGTGAATAATTTGTATCCTAGCTGAGCGTTGAGTTTTGATCATATTATGAAAGGATGTGAATATGTTAAATACCTCACTTTTATTTTTCATCAAATATAATCAAGTTATATGTGTACGTCATTAATAAAGGTAGCAAACCATCTATAACTTGAAGCATTTGAGCAAGGAGATGGTCCCCAAACATCAGAGTGAATTAATGAGAAAGGTACAATACTTTTATTCAACTATCTCACATATAGAGATCGTGAAGGATTTATGGGATGATATTAGAGAGCAATTCACTATTGGGAATGGACTTCGAGTGCAATAATTACGATCAGATCTAGCAAACTGTAAACAGAATGGGCAAGCTATTGTTGCTTATTACGGTAGGCTTAAAATGATTTGGGATGAGTTAAACAATTATGACAAAATACCTGTATGTACTTATATGGGTTGCAAATGTAATCTTACGGCTGACTTGGAAAAGAAGCATGAAGATGAAAAGGTTCATCAATTTTTGATGGGATTGGATGAAGAAGGATATGGAACAATTCATTCCAATATCCTGAGTACGGAACCGCTGCCAAACTTGAACCGTGCATATGCTATGGTCGTACAACAGGAAAGGGTGCAAACTGTGACTCGCATGAAAGAGGAAAGAGGGAATCCGATGAGCTTTGCAATGCAAGCAGGAGGTCGAAATTCAAGGGGGGACTCGAAGGGAAAAATTTGATATGCCCAAACTGCAAATGAGAAGGACACGATGCAGATTCTTATTTTCAGCTTATTGGTTACCCAGAATGGTGGGGTAACAGGCCACGTACAACTGCCTCCGGACAAGGTGGAGGACGTAAATGTAGTGTGGGAAATCAAAGAGCAAATGTAACTCAAGCTTTTGGTTCTGATGGTGGGAGAGGTATAGTAACCGATGAAGACAGAAAAGGTATTGTCGGTTTGAGTGATGAGCAATGGACCAAATTGCTTGGATTACTAAATTCTCAAAATGCTGGAATAAATGACAAGTTGATGGGTAAGCATAGAATTTTACCTTGGATTATTGATTTAGGAGCTTCTAATCATATGACTAGTGTGCATGCATGTATGAGTGATACAAGAGACATTGTACCATGTCCAGTTGGGTTACCTAATGGAGTGACAACCATGGCATTGAAAGAAGGGACAGTTTCCTTTGGAGGAGATTTGAAGTTGCAACATGTTCTTTTTGTGCCCAAACTAAAATGCAATTTGATATCTGTATCACAACTTCTTAGAGATTCAAAGTCAGTTATTCAGCTTACTGATAAATTTTATGTTATACAGGACTGAAGTATGAGGAATGTGATTGGAGCAGGTGAGGAGCATGAGGGGCTTTACTTTCTCAAAGAAGGAACTTTAGCTCATGCTTACAAAATAGATGGTGTTGCATCTGCTCAGCTTTGGCATAAATGAATGGGTCATCCATCTTACAAGGTGTTAGAATTGATTCCTGGAGTAATTGGTTTTAATAATAATGATGATAAGACCTATGATATTTGTTTTCGTGCTAAGCAGACAAGAGAAATTTTTTATTCTAGTAATAATAAAGCCAAAGAATGTTTTGATTTAATATATTGCGATCTATGGGGGCCTTATAGAGTGCCTTCTTCTTGTGGTGTAATTTATTTTTTGACTATTGTGGATGATTATTTTTGTGTTGTTTGGATATATTTGTTGAATGGAAAAAATGAAGTAGGTCCTACTCTTAGGAGATTTATTACAATGATCCAAAGACAATTTAAGAAAGATGTAAAAATTGTTAGAAGTGACAATGGTAGTGAATTTATGTGTTTGAAAGAATATTTTGTTGATAATGGTATTTTGCACCATACCTCATGTGTTGGGACTCCCTAACAAAATGGACGGGTGGAAAAGAAGCACCATCATATTCTAAATATTGCTCGAGCTTTACGATTTCAAGCACAGTTGCCCATTGAATTTTGGGGTGAATGTGTGCTGACAGCAGGTTATTTAATTAATAGAACGCCATCGACACTCTTAAATGGTAAAACTCCCTATGAAATTTTGTTTGGACAACAGCCATCATATATGAATATTCATATTTTTGGGTTCCTATGTTATAGTCATCATTTGAATCGAGATAGGGATAAATTTGCTAGTCGAAGTCGAAAATGTATATTTGTTGGCTATCATTTTGGACAGAAAGGGTGGAAATTATATGATTTGGAAACTTGTGAATATTTTGTCTCCAAGGATGTAGTATTTGTTAAAACTAACTTCCCTTATACTGATAAAGATGTTTCCATTGGTGATTTAAAGGAAAAAGGAGATTAGAATTGCATTAGTGATGGTGAGGAATTAGATAGTGATAATGAAGAAGAATGTGTTGATAGGAGGGGTAGCGAAATTGAGAAAGATTGTGATGGGAGAAAGGTGGAGAATAATGATGAGGTTAACATTGTTGCCTCCATAGAAAATCTAGGAAAGGGACAGCAAGTTAAAATTCCTTCTATACGGTTGAAAGATTATGTGATAAATACCTTGAAGTTAAGCCCCTCAGCACACTCATCGTTCCAATCAAATTTCTCAGGTACTTGCTTTCCTATTTCTCACCGTGTGAATTATGATAAGTTGTCTATACATCATCGTTCCTTTTTGGCTAGTATAACTGCAGGACATGAACCCAACTCATATAGTGAAGCGGTAAAAGAAGATCGATGGAGAAAAGAAATTCAGGCTCTTGAGGACAATGGCACATGGATAGTGGTGGAGTTACCACTTAGAAAGAAAGTAATCGGCAGTAAATGGGTTTATAAAATTAAATATAACTATGATGGAAGCATTGAACAATGTAAAGCTAGATTGGTGATTCTCGGAAATAATCAGGTGGAAGGGATTGACTATCATGAAACTTTTGCTCCCACAACAAAAATGGTTACTGTGCGCACTTTTATTGCTATTGTAGTTACAAAGAACTGGAGTTTGCACCAAATGGATGAACAAAATGCCTTTCTTCATGGTAATTTGAAGGAGGAAGTTTACATGAAAATGCCACTGGGTTTTGCTTCTCCCTCTTCAGGCAAGGTATGTAAACTTCAGAAATCTCTCTATGGCTTGCGGCAGGCTCCTAGGTGTTGGTTTGCTAGATTGGCAGAATCTTTGAAAACATATGGGTTCGTACAATCAAGCTCTGATTATTCCTTATTTGTTTTTAAAGATGGGAATGTTCAGTTGAATATCCTAGTATATATTGATGATCTTATTATTTCTGGTAATGATGATATGGGTGTTCAATGTTTCAAGGATTATTTGAACCAATGTTTTCATATGAAAGACTTAGGAAAATTAAAATATTTCCTAGGAATAGAGGTGGCTCGAAATTCTTATGGTGTTCACTTATGTCAAAGAAAATATGCATTGGATATTATCTCTGAAACTGGTTTGTTAGGGCCTAAACTAGTGAATACACCTCTTGAACAGAATTATAAACTGGCTCTTACAACTGGTATTGATTTGAAGGATTCGGCTAAGTATAGGCGGTTGGTGGGACGCCTTATTTACTTGACTATAACTCGACCTAAATTGTCTTATTGTGTTCATACCCTTGCGCAATTTATGCTCCAACCAAAGCAGACACATTGGGAGGTAGCCTTGCGTGTTGTTCATTATTTGAAAGGGAGTCCAGGTTAAGGGATATTTCTCTGTTTCGATTGTGATATGAAATTGTATGGTTATTGTGACTCTGATTGGGCTATTTTCCCACTCACACGAAGATCTTTGACAGGTTATTTTGTTTTATTGGGTAGTTCTCCCATTTCCTGAAAAACTAAGAAACAACATACGGTCTCTCGTTCCTTCACTGAGGTTGAGTATAAGTCTATGACTACAACAGCTTGTGAACTGAAATGGTTGAAGAGTTTGTTGTCTTCTCTTGGTGTTAATCATTCAGGGCCTATGTGTCTCTACTGTGATAGTCAGGCAGCCGTGCACATAGCTGCTAATCCAGTCTATCATGAACGTACGAAGTACATTGAAGTTGATTGTCATTTTATTCGTAATGAGATAAGCTCGGGAAATCTTGTGACTAAATATGTGAATACTTCAATTCAACTTGCTGATATATTAACAAAAGCGTTGGGGAAGGACAGGTTTGATTTTTTTTGCTGCAAGTTGGGCATTTTAGATGTTCATGCTCTAACTTGAAGGGGGGTATTAGGAGATGTACGTGTTTGAGAAGGTTTCTTATATATTTTAGGAATAGTTTTCCTTCCTTATTTAGGAATCTAATTTTAGAAATAATTTTCCTTCCTTCTTGTATATATTTTAGAAATAGTTTTCCTTCTTTATTTAGGAATTTAATTTTAGAAATAGTTTTCCTTTCTTAATTAGGAATCTAATGTATATATATAAATTGGCAATGTGAATAAGAAAGATAGATTTTTTCTTTCAATATTCTAGTTTCTTTTCAGTCGACAAATGCTTCATAAAGTGGTGTTTTTAATAGATTTTATACTTGATATGTTAAAGTGATCTTATTTTAAATAACAATCACTTAAAATGTCATTCTTTTACATTATATTTACCTCGACGCCATTCAAAAATGACTTTTCATTCACTCATCATATTAAATTATTAAGAACATTTTAAATATGATTTTATATAATAAACTTAACTATTATAATTAAAAATAAAAACAACATTTAATTTTTTATAATTTAGTTGAGTAAGTGAAAATAAAAATTTAGCTACAATGATGTAAAACAATAAAAATTTAGCCATTATAATTTAACGAAATAATGAATACAATACTTTTTGAAATTAATTTTGTACAATTAGAAAGACAAAAATTAAAATGAAAATATATAACGTTGATTATTACAATTAACAAAATAAGAAAGAGAAAAATTAGATTTTTAAAAAATTTATTTCAAAAAGTGAAAAAAAATTATTTTCAATAATAAAATATAAAAGAATATAATTAGAATGATAAAGAATGAAAATGAAGTATAATGTTTAATTTATTGTTTACAATTTACCATGTAAGCATTTTCACATGTAAAATTTGTTAGAATTATAAAAATTTCACTTAATTAAAAAAAATCAAATACCTAAATAGTAAAAATTAAAAAAAGATAAGACACTATCCATATAATATTTTTTATTAAATAATTTTTTTTTTTTGTCATTCAAACATTGATGGGGAACATAAATAAGGAAGGCCGATCTCGAACCAAGACACGCAAGTGTTTGTGCCAAGGCTTGGCCTTCGTGGACTATTAAATAAAAGTTTATTGATGTGGAGTACATAGATCTCTTATTTAACATACCATCAGAAAACAAGGATTTAGGCATAGAATTGAAACACAAATTCTAATTGCTTTGGAAACTTAAGTAGTAATTTCGAGAGATGAATAGTCCGTGTAGCCAAGCACTGGATCAGATATGTAGAATGTTTCTCTGTTGTACTTGTTGAGAGGAGCATTAAGTGCAAATCTTCTGGGTAAATCTGGATTGGCTAGAAAATGTCGACCGAAAGCTACAAGATCTGCTCGGTTTTCTTCGACTGCTTTGTTTCCATCTTCCCTATCATAACCTCCAGCAGCAATAAAAGTACCTTTGAAAGCTTTTCTTATAGGCATGAGGCTGTTTAGACAGTCGAATTTTTCCCAAGGTGTTTGCATTCTTGGCTCAACCATATGGCAGTAAAGAATTCCAAATTTGTTCAAGGATGCAACCATGTAAACTCCAAAAGCTAAAGGATCTGAGTCTCCTGATTCCATATAATCTGCAAATGGAGATAATCTAATTCCAACTCGATCTGCTCCTATCTCATTAACTACAGCTTCAACAACTTCTAGAGGAAAACGACAACGGTTTTCTAAAGTACCACCATATTGATCTGTTCGATCATTTACTTGATCCTTTAAAAACTGCTCAAGTAGGTAGCCATGAGCCCCATGTATCTCAACTCCATCAAAACCTATAAAGCAAAGAATAAATATTGAAAACAACAAGAGAGCATTAGCTAGGCATTTGTTCAATATATTCTATTGATCATTGTGAAAAATATGGCCCTAGCTAGTGTTCGATAAAAAAAAAAATAAAAAAAAAATAAAAAAAATAAAAAACACTTGGCCCACCAGCTTTAATGGCATTCTTTGCAGCCTTTCTAAAATCATTCACAATTTGAGGAATTTCATCTGTTCTAAGTCGCCTAGGAGCTGTGAACTCTCCAACATCAATGTCTTTTCGTTTAGCTGCAGCAGTGAAAGGTTTGTCTGTGCTAGAAATTGGAGCCTGCCCATTTGGCTGCAAACCTATATATACAATGCCAACAATAGAAGTGAATTTAGAAATTAAGCAATAATAACGAGCTTCAATATGCCAAATTTTGATCTATAAGTTACCTGAATTTGAAACTCTCCCGACATGCCAAATTTGACAAAAGAAGATACCACCTTTTGCGTGAACAGCATCCACAATTGGTTTCCATGCCTCAACTTGTTCTTGGGTCCAAATGCCAGGAGTATCGGGATACCTACATATATTTTGTGAAAAGGAAATAAAAATATTATTATTACAAGGGTAAGAAAGAAAATTAGGATAGTAGTTAATAGTCTTCTGCAGATATAAGATATATGTAATTAAGTTAAGTTAAAAGATTGGGTTTAATTGAAATAATTTGAGAATTTGATATCATAAATTGACAACAGTTAAAAATAGAATTCAATTGATAATAATTAAAGTAAAATTGAGCAGAGATGAGAATATTTCAAGATAATAAAAGATATTAACCTTTCAATTTTGAATATGAAAATAGGAAGCCGAAAAAAAAAAATTTACCCTTGAGCGGTGTCAGAAACTCCAGTGGCTTCACAAATTAGAAGACCTCCTTCAGTGGCTCTCTGAGAGTAATACAAGCTAGCATGAGGCTGAGGAATATTGTTATATGATCTCTGCCGAGTTAACGGTGCCAAAACAACTCTGAAAAATAATCATTAAACAATAAATTCAATTTTTCTTTAGTAAGCTTTCTACTTACAAAAGATCTTTTTGCCATTAAAACACTAAAAGGTGATTTGATTTATATTTCGAAATCGAAATCAAAATTAGAATAAAAATAAAAAAAAATAAAAATGAAATAAAAATTTTAACAAAAAAATTTGGTTTACAACAAAATTAGAATTGGAATCAATTTTACTTATATATGAAAATACATTAAATAATAATTATTATAAATTTATATATTTTATTTTATTACTTTCAAAAAATAATATATTTCATAATATTAATAATATTAGATAATATTTAAAATTTTGACTAATTTATAATTAATTTGACTTAACTTCATGAACATGAAAAGTCTTCTTTACCTTATAAGGGAAATAAATGATTTCATTGATAGAGGAATTTATTCTCATTTCCATAAAAAATTTTAATGAATCAAATATTTAAAATCGAAATTATTCATTTTAATTCAAATTCTGACCCTTATATTTTTAATTAAACAAATGAGTCTAGCTGGCGTACTATATAAAATAATCACCAAACTAATTATAATTTTATATTAATGCCTATGAGCACGTATTTGAACAAAGATTAAAATAATCAGAAATATCAAAATAAATAACCTTAAAATAAAATAATTCAAATTTCAATAAAAAAAAATAATATGAAATTACTATTTCTTAATCTTAAATCTCTTCTCTATTTTGGTTTTGTTTTATTGTTTTGTTTGTTAACTATTTCGCATTAGAAAAAAAAAAAGATAAAGCAAAGAATATTATAATTATTTTAACATTTTAGCTTAGCTTCTGTGTTGTATTTTTTTTTTTTAAATATGACAATAAGTATTTTGATTATTTTTCTTTAAAAATATCTAAAGGGTAGAATTTAAATTATAATCATAAATTAATTCTATCTAATTTAAAACTTTATCCATCAATAATAAATCAATTGAGCTCCGTATTGAGTAATTAATTAAAAAGATATTAAAATTTTCATCTTTAGTCCACTTTGTGTAACAAAAGCAAGGGAGCTGCATGAATAAACAACATTGGGATTCACCCACTTATTATTTCTAATATAACCGAATTAATTGAACTAACCCATATAAAAATTTAACTGAATTGAAAACTTAAAATTTTTATAATGAAAACATAACCGATCAAATCAAATTAAATTTTTCATAAATATTAATTATTTTAATATTTTTGTATTAAATTATTATAGTATTTAAAAAATTTTAAATACAATTTTAATTTTTTCAATTATTTCAGTTAATTAAAATTTTTAAATATAAAATTGAACTAAACTAAAATTTGATTCTATTTAATTCAGTTCATAAAAATAAAAAAATATAAAATAAATAAATTGAATCAAACCGAATCAATTAGTTCATTTGGAAGTCTTAGACATCCCTGTGTCAAGCATAACAAAAGGAAATGAAACTACGGAAATGTTGTAAAGGGTATTACCTATGGGAAAGATTGAAATTGCCCATCTTGTAAGTAGTAAGAAGAGGAGTGGAAGACATGGACATGGCAGTGTTATTTTCTTGTTCGGTTTCAAAACTCATTTGCTGAAACTTTAAAGAAAATTAGAAGTGAAAAGTGAAAACAATAAATGGGAATGGATGCAAAGCAGTGCGCATGGTCGTGGGTTTTAAAGAACTGAATTTAAAAAAAAAAAAAAAAAAGTGGCTGCTCCTCGAGTTAAAAATAATGGGAGGTCCCATAGTCATGTGCGCCTGTGCAATCACAATCTATTACTATTCCTTGACGTGGATGCTGATGGATGAAATAGGATAAAACCTTTATATAATACATGATAAAATAATATCTAATGAGTTTATAGCACAATTAGTATGATAATTTTGGATGATGTTTTATTTTGATATTAAAATTTTAATTTTTTTTTTGATGTTAGAAATTTTATTTTGTTTCAAGTTGAAATATTTCGAATATATTTAATCAAATTTAACATATGTGATAATCAGAATAAATATATTTCTTATATATTTACTTTTGAGCATTATATTAAATAGTTTAATTATCTTGTTGACCTCATAAAATAAAATTTGCTCGTTGACTTTATAAAATAAAATTTTAATAAAATTTATTTTAAGTGATTAAATCGTTTAATGAGATGCTTATATAGTGAATATATTAAAAATATATTTATTTTGACTATAATATATACTGAATTTGATAAGATATATTTAAAATAATTTAATTTAAAATAAAAATAAAATTTTTAATACTGAAAAAATAAAAATTTAATATTAAAATAAAATATGATAAAAAATTATATTACCAGTGGTACAACAAATTCAATATCTAATCGATGAATAATTTTTGTAATTCATATTCTTGTCCGAGTTGACCTGACTAGAATGTGCTAAATTAATAATTGAAAAAAATTGTTGGTACAGCCCCCATAGCATATAGTGGAATGCAGGCAAATATAATATTTGGAAATGTTTATAGGTATAAGGTAGCCGAATTATTCGTGAACAGTTCAGTATTTAACTTAATAAAAATTTATTTAAATTTATATATTTAATTTTATTTAATAAATGAGTCAAACTCAAATTATATAAAGTTTGACATGTGAAACTAATGAGTCAGTTTTTAATTTTAATATTTAACAATTTGATTTTAGATATATAATATATAAATTAATTAGAATAAAAATTATAATTTTTATTAAATATATTATAATTGCTTTAATAAATAATTTATGTTCAATTTTTCATGTATAATTTTAATTTATAGTTTATAGTTTTTAAAATCTCTTCAGATTTGTTTAAACTCACGAATAGTTTATGACCATTAAGTGACATAACGAATTCAACTCCATTATAAATAAATCAAATCCAAACTAGCCAAAACTTGTCTCAATTACACCTCTAGGTATATTATGGTAGGTACATAACATGTAAAAGTATATTTTCAAGCCACCTAAATCTACAGTACATGCGGTTGTAAATGAGCCTAATTTTTCGCGAGCAGTTCGATGTTCAACTCGATAACAGTTCATTCAAACTCGTATATTGAAGTCCGTTTAATAAATAATCCGAACTCAAACTATATAAAATTTAGCTCATGAAGCTCACGAATATATTCGAATAAAAGTTTGCGAGTTATCTCATAATTTTAATATTTAATAACTTGATTTTAAATATATAATATATAAATTTTTATTATAAAAATATTTTAAAAAATATATTATTAGAATAAAATTATAATTTTTATTAAATATATTATCATTTATTTAGTAAATATTTTATATTTAATTTTTAATCTATAATTTTAATTTATAGTTTACATTAAAAAGTTTTTTTTGAATTGTTTATATTTATTTAAATTCACGAACAGCTCGTGAATACCAAGTGATAAAACGAAACCAACTCGACTCAATTATAAATAAATTAAGTTCGAACTAATCAAAACTCGGCTAGCTTTTGGCTTAATTACACCCAATATTTTTGTAATGTAACAAATTACGTTTGACTCTATATTTTCTATCATTATATACTTTTCTTTTAACTAGTACCCGCCTAAATTTTACAGCCCAATAATATGTGTCAAATTCGTTTTTATATTTTTACTTACAGAATACTAGAATTAATAACCTAACACTTAATAATAAAATAATATTGATCATTTTAAGATAAAAGGGTTTTTTTTTTTTTTTACTTTGAAAAGGATTTATTTCATATTACTCTTAATAATATTTTAAAATTTTATTTTCTATAATTTATTATTTGTTACTTTTATTATGTGATAGAAATAACAAATCATAAATTTACTCAATTATAGTCTTATAATATATAATTTGATTTTTCATTCCATGTAATTTCAAAAGATAAAAAAGTGAAAGAAACGATAAATAATAAATTTATAATACATGTGCGCCTGTGCAATCACAATCTATTACTATTCCTTGACGTGGATGCTGATGGATGAAATAGGAT
The DNA here is from genome assembly GCA_947683625.1 of Mallotus nudiflorus. NCBI lineage: Eukaryota > Viridiplantae > Streptophyta > Magnoliopsida > Malpighiales > Euphorbiaceae > Mallotus > Mallotus nudiflorus. The sequence goes on from CANTUR010001856.1 coordinate 62,994, forward strand.
AAAACCTTTATATAATACATGATAAAATAATATCTAATGAGTTTATAGCACAATTAGTATGATAATTTTGGATGATGTTTTATTTTGATATTAAAATTTTAATTTTTTTTTAATGTTAGAAATTTTATTTTATTTTAAGTTAAAATATCTCGAATATATTTAATCAAATTTAACATATGTGATAATCAAAATAAATATATTTCTTATATATTTACTTTTAAGCATTATATTAAATAGTTTAATTATCTTGTTGACCTCATAAAATAAAATTTGCTTGTTGACTTCATAAAATAAAATTTTAATAAAATTTATTTTAGGTGATTAAATCGTTTAATGAGATGTTTATACAGTGAATATACTAAAAATATATTTATTTTGACTGTAATATATACTGAATTTGATAAGATATATTCGAAATAATTTAATTTAAAATAAAAATAAAATTTTTAATACTAAAAAAAATAAAAATTTAATATTAAAATAAAACATGATAAAAAATTATACTACCAGTGGTACAACAAATTCAATATCTAATCGATGAATAATTTTTGTAATTGATATTCTTGTCCGAATTGACCTGACTAGAATGTGCTAAATTAATAATTGGAAAAAAATTGTTGGTACAGCCCCCATAGCAAATAGTGGAATGCAGGCAAATATAATATTTGGAAATGTTTATAGGTATAATGTAGCCGAATTATTCGTAAATAGTTCAGTATTTAACTTAATAAAAATTTATTCAAATTTATATATTTAATTTTATTTAATAAATGAGTCAAATTTAAATTATATAAAATTTGACATGTAAAATTGATGAATCAGCTTCTAATTTTAATATTTAACAATTTAATTTTAGATGTATAATATATAAATTAATTAGAATAAAAATTATAATTTTTATTAAATATATTATAATTGCTTTAATAAATAATTTATGTTCATTGAATTAACAATCTATTTAACTCTAATTAAAAACAATATAGTTTAATTGTCAAACAACATAATTTTATGAGTGTATTGTACAAGTATTTTATATGTAGTCACTACATAATTTTATGAATGTATTGTACAAGTATTTTATATGTAGTCACTGCATAATTTTATAATTCCTTTCTGCTTCCTTTGTTTCTTTTTTTTTTTTTAATTTTTTAATTTTTTTCTTTCTCTATTTTTTAATTTTTTTAGTTTTTTTCTTTTTTTTTTTCATTTGTACAGTTTTTTTTGGTTGTTTTTAATTTTTTGTTGCTTTAGCTTTATATTTTATAAGATTGTTTTGAATTGGTTGTTTTTATGGTTATTTTTGGTTGTTTTTTTAGTTACTTCATTTTCAGTTTCATGAGATTGTTTTTTTTGACTGTTTTTTATTGTTTTGGTTTGTTTACTGTTGTTTTGGTTAGTTCATTTTCAATTTTATGAGATTATTTTTTTAATTATTTTTTGTTATTTTGGTTTGTTTACTAAGTATGTTTTCTGTTGTTTTGGTGGTTTTTTTTTTTTTTGCTTGGTTCATTTTCATTTTTGTGAGGTTATTTTTCTAGTTGTTTTTTTGATTTTTTAATTATTTTGATTGCCAAATACAGGGGTTGCAAATGTATGATGCTATAATTTTTTTGTTTAACTACACATATTTAATTATTCATTTAGTAATTTTTCTATTTAAATAATTAAAACTTAGTATTGCATTTATAAATTTAACTATCTTATGTAGTAATGATATTTAGAGCAAATATTTTATATCCAGTACAAACTACTATTTTCTAGCACAATGCACATTATATGAAGTACAACTTAATTTACATCAACTTTGGTACTCAACATATCTTATAATGAATTTATTCTTTCAATTACATACACTGATATTTATAAAAGTCAATATCTTTTTAACCAATATGATTATAGTACAAATATATTATATGAACTATAAATGACTATTTTTGCAGCATAATTCACATCATATGAAATACAATTTAATTTGCATCAATTATTTATCTCTAACCACTAAATGAAATAAATGCAAGTCACTACTAGTAGTAGTAATTGTAAAAATAACTTTGTGGAAATGTGAATTATAAATAGGCAGGGGCAAGGCAACAAATGAAAGGGGAAAATGAAATATGGTGTTGGATTTTGTTTAGGTAGGTCTGACCACGGTTCATGAACTGTCGGTTTTGATTTATGAACCGTTGGTTCACGGTTCTAGGGTCAATGAAATCAGACCAAAACCAGAAATAGGGCTGGTTCAAGAATCGGTTAGTTTTGATTTCAATTTCGGTTCAAACTGGCCAATTTCAGTTTTGAACCAGTTCAATTTGGTATAATTTTTTTATACCATAAAGTTCAAAAAAAAAAATTATTACAATATTTTAATAAGTTAATTTTAATTAAAAATAAAATATAAAAAATAAAAAATTATATTTTACTTTGACTAGTTAACTAAAAATAAATTAACTAGTTAATTTTAGATAAAAAAATTCAAAAAGATAGATTATTTTATGTTATATATATATATATTATAAAAATAAAAATAAAAATTTAAAATATATATACATAGCTTGAAAATATTTAATAATTTTATTATACTAATATACTAATCACTAATTACTCAAATTCCAACCAAAAATAGTTAATTAACATAATTAACAAAAATTACAATTTATATTATTAAAATATTCAAAAATACCCATAATTAAAATTAACTAAAATAATTTCAAATCGACTAAGTACATATAGATCAACTCAAAAATCAAATATTAAGAAATACGTTAAACAAAAATTACATTAATTAACTAAAAATTAAAATAAACATAATAACTAATAAACAATTGATAGACAACTAATAAACAACCGATAGATAACTAATAGTCTACTAACAAGCAACTAACAGTTAAGTAGTAAACAACAAAGAAATAACTCAGAATTCAACCTCACAACTCAATTAAATCGGCCTAGAACTCACCTAAAACAAAAATCTATGAAAAAAGAGGATGTTCTGTCGTTGATGTTGTTATCCCTACTATTGTTGATGTTGTTCTTGTTGCTGCTGTTGTTGTGGTTGCTGTCGTTGATGTTGTTCTTGTTAATGTTGTTCTTGTTGTTGCTGTTTTGGTTGTTGTCGCTAATGCTGGAAAATGAAGGATGATAGCAAGAAGAAGCAAGAAGCAGATGGCAGTGACTGGAAAGGAAGAAAGGCAACGAGAGAAGGGAAGAAATAGGACAACAAAAACAAGGGAAATGGGAAAAACGGGACAACAGCAAAATGGGTTTTTTTTGGGACTGAAATTGGTACCTTTACTAATTATACACATATATTTACTTATATATATATATATATATATATACACCCACTCAACACATATTTATTTATATATATATATACAACAACAATAATAATACTAGCACTAGATAAAATAATACTATGAATAATAATAATAAACAATAATAATGCTATGTATAAAATATTAAGACAATTAAAATAATAATGTATGTGCATGTAAATAAAATGACGTAGAAATAAAAATATTATTAGTTCTCAAATAGAATTTTAAATTTAGTACTTAATGTAATATCCCGAGTTTTTAAATAGTTTTATACTGCATCGGAATATGCAGTGTTAATAATTTTTGTATATATTTATGATATTTTATGAATTTATTATTTAATTAAAATTGATTTTAATTATTTTATGTTATTTTAATTGCTTTACATAAAATTTTCCTGAGAATTCTATTTTCGGGGAAATTAATACGTAAATAATTTAATATTAAATATTTTAAAAAAATTCATGAATTTGTATGAACTCATATATATTTTTAAAGTGCTAAAACAAAGTGTATATATGTGTATATATTTAAATTAAACTAGGGTTTAATTAATTACCCTAATTTTTATTATTTATTATTTAGTTTTAATATTATTTAATTATTTTTAAGTGTATAAAATTATTGATATATTAAATTATATGTGTGTGGAGTATATTTAATGTGTGTGGGAGTTTATATTATTATAATATAGTGTGATTATATATATATACATACATATATACATATTTATTTAACAAAAATATAAAGTTTGCAAAAATTATCAAACTGCCACTCCTCCCTTTCCTTTTTCCTGATCGTTCCCATCCACTCTCCGGTCACTGTCACGCCATTCTCTTGCCGTCGGTGTGCCTCCTGGCGTGCCACCTTCTTCCTTAGCCATTCCTGCCGCCTGCAGTAGTCGTTTCCGGCGTCGGAGGAGCTCGAAGTCCACCGGAAACCCGAAACTCTTCTCACCATCGTTCACAGTGTTTCCGGCCACTGTTTTTGACACCGCTGGTCTCTATCTTCTCCTTGAGCTCTGGTGAGTGTGATTCCAAGCTTTTTTTTTTTTACTTAAAATGGTCTAGATTTGCCTAGGTTTCGATTTTGAAATTTCAGCCTATTAGGGTTCTTGAATTTTTTGAGCTTCAATTTGATTGATTCATGAAAAAATCCTTCACAAATGTTGCTCCCCTTAGCTTAATCTTCATGTGTGAATTTTTGTAGAATTTTTTGAATTTATTTTGATTTTTGGGTATTTTTGATTATTTTATTAATATTTTCTAATTTTCAAAAATTAATTAATTAAATTATGAAATTGTGTTTTATGATAAATATAGGTGTTGAAATGAATTATTGTCACGACCCGAACCCGAGGGCACGTGACCGGCACTAGGGAATGGGAAGGCATAAGGCCCCCGAAACCCGTAGTAAGCCTAAAAGAAAAGAAAAATAAACCTTCCAATTTTAAACTTTAATCAATAACATAACATATTATCAAACTGATTTCTTCTCATAAATAACTAAATCAGATGCTTAAATAAAATATGCTTCGATGTTACATATAATAAATCAAACTTAAATCTTTATACATAAGCGTGGTTTATACAAATAAATTACACAAATATACTTAGATCATACAATTCTTAGTACATATACTACTGCAGCATCCTAGAGTAATACAACAGTACAACTTACAATGACCTACATAAAATAGCCGGTGAAGAAGAAACTCGGCGTGGAGGTAGTCTAAGGTCGAACTCCCAAGCTCCTGAAAAAAAATAAATTGAGGGGAATCAGACCTCACTGAGTAAGTCAATAAAAAGAGCTGTATGGTTTGAAAACCTTTTTGAAAACTATATATCTATAGTGAAAATAATTTATAATGTATAGGTATAGCTTTTGAAAAATATCGGTAGAACCCTAAACCCAAAAATCTAAATGGCCAACCGGGCCCACTTATTCCAACTAGACTATCGGTCCCCGAGAGCAAAGGCATCGACCGAGGCACCAAGTCGTAGTCATTCACTTAATCCAAATATATGGCTCTGGCGGTCCCCGAGAGCTAGGGCATCAACCGAGGCACCATCCCAGTCCATTTTTTTTGACCTTATAATCACTGGCGGTCCCCAAAAGCATAGACTCCCACCGAGGCACCCGTCCTAGTTTAACATCCACCAGTCATATATATTTCGGATCCATCTCTCAATCTCTACCATGTGCACATAGTCTTGGTGAAGCCCACCAGGTAGTCCGTTCTACTAAAATTTCTCAAAATCGATTTTAAATAAATAAAATGCATTTAAATCTTAAATAATAGCATTAAATTAAATAAATCATATAATCAATATAATAAAAATATGCACATGCATTCTTTAAAATAAACACACGCACAGATCGTTCTATTGACTTACAAGATGAATGCGAAGGCTGACGACCACACGTCTGCCTCGGTCTCACAACTTTTACTTCGATATGCTCTAAAAGAAAAATAACAAATCGATTTTTTAAAACATGACTATGGAATCGAAATCAACAATCAACAAAACAATGAAATCCCAGGCTGACTCGAGGAAAACCAGACAAGACTTGATAGACAGGATAACCTAACTAACGGTAGAAATTTTATGAATATCACGTTTTACGAGAAAATCTATCGAAATTTCGACAGAGTCTACTCTGTAAAACGGACATCTCTCTACCAAAGGTAGAGCCAGACCTGCATAAAAATGCACTTCTAATATCCACACTCGAGTCGGGCTCCCAAAACTACATTTAGCCTCGACTGAGATCACAACTCAACAAAATATCAAGAATTAATAGCATTTATTTCTCAAAATACATATTTCACATACACATATACTAAAAATAAATCAAATATATAAAATCTCAATTATTCAAAAATTAAACGACTAAATTTTGTATTTCATTATTAAAATATAATTAAAGCCTAAATTAAAACCATTATAATGTATTATAAATATATATATATATATATATATATATATATATATAATATTTGGAATTAATATTCAAAATTAACACTACTTAATTAAAAATATCAATTAATTTATACAAATTGTCTAAACCCCTTAATTATTAATAAAACTAACTAAAATATATATTTAACTATAATTAGCGTAAAATTACATTTTTACCCCTAAATACATAAATTACATAATGTATTATTAGTACTAAAAATAATTCCTTCAAATTATTTAATCACCCCAAAAATTTATTTTCTCAAAATTAATCTTCCTAATATAATTAAAACATAAAATCAACCAATAATTTCTTCTAAAAAATATAATTTATCCTAAAAATCACATTTGACATAAACTCAAAAATATTTATAAAAATAGTATAAAAATCTCAAAAATTATAATTTGAGTTCTAAAATTATTAACATTCACTAATAACTTTAATTATTAAAATTTCATAATTTTTCACAATAATTTTCAAAAATTAATATAAATACCAATTAAATACCTAAAATTTATATAAACCTCTAATTAACACCAAAATTCTAAAACCTTAAATAAAATTAATATGCCAAGAACAATTAACTATAATTACTCTAATTTTACTAATTAAACCGAATAAAATCCAATAAATCAACTAAAAAAAATTAAAAAAAATTATGCAAAAATTCTATAAATTAAAGAAAATTAAGAAAAATGCTTAAAAATTCAAATTGAAGCAATTTAGTGGCATAATCCAACATATACCTAAGAACAACCTAAAATCAACATTCAAATTCGATCAACAACTAGAAAATAACCTGACAGCAACCTAAAAACAACACTGAGCAACTCACCTTCAACCTCCAATTCCGGCACCGGAGGTGAGTTGTAGCGACGGCCCTTGGCTTGGACAGACACCTAAGAGGATGAAGGAAGTTGGGGAAGCTTGGTTGGTGTTGGATCAAACTCCAACAGTGAGGAGGAAGCTTGACCGAAGGTGGAAGAGAAGAAACAGCGACAACAGCACCACCTGAAGCTCTTCCTCACGGCGGCAATGGCTTCTCAGGCAGTGGCAGGGTGAACGACACAGTGAGGAACAAGGGAGACATGGTGAGGGATGGAGAGGGAGAGGGTGCAAGGCTCGGGAAGCTTCTTTGTTTCCTATTTTCATTTTCTTTTGTTTTGGTTTTGGTCTTTTTTTTTTCTTTCTTTTGCTTTGTTGTCTGCGATTTTGGGTCCATTTCTTCTATTTGTATATATATATATATATATATATATTATATTATTAACCATTAGTTTATATAGTTATGCATATATGTGTATAGGCAATTATTGGTATGTATACATATACTACATACACTTATATACATATACACAAGTTATTTTAATACACACATACCCCTTAAATAATATTTAACCAAAAAAAAAAAAATATATATATATATAAGTATGAACATACACACACACACACATATATATATAAATATGTATATGTGCATGTACATAGAAACACATATATAGCCATAAAATTTAATATAGTTTAAAATAGCAATAAGAATAATAAAAATGATAATAATAGACAATGAAATTCTAGACAGTAAATAAATAATACTCACATATATTAATAACCCTAAAATAGTATTAACATAAATATAATATAATAAAAAAGTAATTATTAATAACACTATTTGAAAACTACTTTATTTAAATAAAAAAAATATAGGGTATTACAATTATAGAAATTTGTTTGGAATTTTTGTGAATTTTTATGTATTTATTTTGAATTTATATAGTTTATGTAATTTTGAGAAAATAGGGTTAATTATGTGTTTAATTGAAATTTATTGGTTAATTGAGTTTATTTATTGATATTATTGAAATATATGTTGAGAAAATTAATTTTGGGCAGTTATATTATTTTTGGTGAATTTTTGGATTAATTTTAGTATATTTATATATATAGGGGTATTTTGATAATTTTACCTTAAATTGGCTAAAAATATAATTAAATTGGTTTTGATAGTTATTTAGGGTATGAAAACGATTTCTACAAATTATTTAGTATTTTTAACTAATTAAAACTATTTTTCGTAAATTATTTTCAATTATATATATAATATACGATTTTTCTAATAAAATGAGTTTTTATCGGTTTTTACTGTGTTTTAGGGTTAATTACGTAATTTCTACTAAATAATGTATTTTTATTATATAAGGGTATTTTTGGTATTTTATAAATTTTTTGTGAATTGCGGACCTCGGTCGGTAAACTGTAGTTTGGAGTCCGACCGAGGGATTGTGGTTGTAACTCTGTGTTTATTCTTGAAGTGTGTTTTTTTTCAGGACCGGCTCTACTCTTTGAGTAGAGAGATGTTCGTTTTACAGGGGAGGTTCTGCCGAATTTTCAGTAGAATTCTTGTAAAACGTGATGTCCGGTCGAACTCTAATTCTAATTCTATGTCTAGCATTCTAGATTGAATTTCTAGGAGTTTCCATTAGATTTGTTCTGATTCCTATCATTTTTGTTTGTTTAGTTGCACCGAGACCGAGGCCTAGTGGACCAGGCCCATTGGATCCATCTCGTGGAGCGTAATAAATTGTGAGTTACTATTTTATATATATATGCTCTAGGGTGCATGATTTTAGAAATCTATGTTTTATTTTGACTAAAAATGCATAATGGTATTAATTAGTACTTGAGTTTATTTTGGTTTATTTTTGGTATATTTTAAACTATATGCATGTTTTATTAATGAATTATGTTTAAAATGTTTTTGAATATATTTGTAGTTTATTTTGTAATATAATTGGATTTATTTGACGTATATATACTCGAAATATACCTAGTTTACTTTTGGTATATTTCCAGTATATATATGGTTTGTGTTGTTATTTTATTTAAATTCATGCATCATTTATTTTTATGAATGTATGTTTTATATTTAAAAATGAAGGATATCAATAGAATATGCTACTTAGTGGGCAGCACTAGGACCGAATACGTACCGGTACTTTGATAGCATTTAGGCTATATTACTAACCATTTATGGATATTGATTGGATTTGATTGTTTGATATGTGAGATATGATTTGGGAGTGTGATTGCTGGAGCTCGGTTGACCAAGTGTCTTAGGGCCAATCATACTGATAGTCAGACTGCTGGAGCTCGATTGACTTAGTGTCTCGGGGCCAGTCTATTGTCCAAATGGATCAAGTGATTATATTTGGAATAAGTGAGCCTGTATGGCTAGAGTGTTGTCTAACACTATTTTGAGGTTGCGATTTTCTAGGGTTCTATTTGATCCTTCATAACCAGTGGTTTTCAGACAAAATATATAAAAATGATTTTATTGCATTTGCGTGTATTTGCTTGTATATATACTTATTATATATATACTATTGACTGTATGCATTGTCATTTAGTATGCATGTATATATATTATAGTAATTCACTTAATGAGGTCTGACTCCCCTCCATTGACTATTTTTCAGGAGAGTCATCTTCATCAGACCTCAGTAGCAGACCTGTACGCCGGATTTCTTTCGCTCTGGCTTCTTTATGTAAACTGCTTATCTGAGTTTTATTTTATAATCTAGACACTGCAGTAGTTATGGTCGATTATGAGATTGTTGTATTATAATTAAATCAGATATGTACTTTTAATATTTGAACTAAAACTTGTATTAAAAGTTTATTTATATATGAGATGAGGATTGGATTTAATTTCATTTGGTGGAAATACTAGTTTGATATTTATGATTTTATTCCGCTGCATAATGTTTTATTTAATTGTGTTGTTATTATTATTATTACATGTTTTTATTTATTTTTAGGCTTGCTACGGGTTTCGAATTTGAAAGAATTCTCGTTCCCTAGCTCCGGTCATGGCCCCTGTTTTGGGTCGTGACACTTAAATACAATAATTTAATATATTAATAATAACAACATAAAATAAGATCATCAATATCATTAAAAATCGTAATATTTATATATTAAATAATTTAAAATATTCAGGTTATTGCAGTTGATATATGCATATTTAAGATTGTGTTAGTTGCTATTGCACAATAAACAATATGACACTTGATTATAGGATGGTGAAAGGAGAAGGGTCATTCCGTGCTAATGTAATCGAAGGCTTAGCCTTAAAATGTGCCTAGAGACTGAGTTTGAGACAACATGTATGTTGTGGTCAGGTTTGATACTTATTATAGGGATTGTTAATACATGTGAAATATTGTATTGATGTTTAAAAAGGCACGTGTTTTACTTGGCTATGCTTTGCACAAGTTTGAAAGTGAGAATGGATTTGATGTTTTAAGTGGATTATAATATGATTTCAAATATGCTATTATTATCATTTGAGAAATTAAATGTGTTTGGTTTAACCAAATTATTTTCTGCTTGATATATTTATTCATTGAGTATTTTTGTACTCATTTTACTTTGTTTTATAAACATTTTCAGATAGCAAGGCTTTATAGTTGGTGGACTAAGTTAAGTGAGTGTGAATAGAAGTTTTAGAATAAGATTGGCCAATATCCTAGTTAAAGAAGCCTTGTTCCTAGGTTTATTAAGCTTGTTATAAAAGTATTATAAAATGGTATAATTTTAAGTTTAAATAATGGTGGCTAAGTTATATGTAATATAATTGTTTGGAAATGTATTTTGTATTATCTTAATGATATTTTTCACTATTGTGTTTTTAGTTTACAAAGATTATTATCAATCTATACGTTTTTTACTATTTATAAATATAAATTTTACTATTTATAAATATGTATTTTACTATTCATAAGTGCGTATTTTACCATTCATAGATACATATTATTTTAAAAGGTTCTTATTCTTTAAATGTAACATACGAACAAGATTAAAATTTTTAAAAGAGTTTAATTTAAATCTTTTTCCAAATATAATGATATTTATAATATATTTAGACTAAATTAAATAGTTTGTTAATGGTTGGTTTTAAATATCCATCTTGAGCTTTGTGAGATGAGGTGTGACAATGAAGCAACTTGTAGAAAGTCAAAAAGGCACTTGGAAGAAATTGATGTGAGTTTATATTATTTAGTGTTTACTCTACAGGGAAGACCGAATGTAAAAATTCCTACATAAAGCTATAAAAGTCTAGGAGGAGGATCTTCAAATTTGCAATATTGCAAAGTTCAAATTCTTAGGAGAAATTGCATATGATTATTTACTAGCTCCCATTTTATTTATGATTCTCTTGCCAAATAATTACATTCTTCATGAACTTTAGTTTATAGATGATAATATAATTATTAGTTGTAGGTAACCATGTTCACAAATTAAATGTAGTTCTATTTTTGTCAAGATTATAAACAAATCAATACTGCTTTAAACTACCTAAAAAATTTGAACTACCAAGAGGTCTGGTGCTTTGTGAGATGAGCTACATGGGTTTGTTGTCAATAGAATACAAGTTAGAGTTGACCATTTTCTTACAAAAATATATCAACATCCCACTCTATAAAATGACTTTATCCTTAGACATGTGTAGAAGGATATATTTATTAATATTTGCTCAAGTTTTACTATTAACTTAGTAGATATCATTTTTTAGGTCCTGTGAATAACATCCATACCAAAGTGCCCTTTGTTATACTTTTCCCTTCACGTACATCCTTACTTGGCCATATTATACTTTTATTATCCCTCCATGTCCTTAAGTTAGCTAAGGACTCTAAGGGTCCATTGCCCCTAAGGCTCCTATTGTCACCCTGTTACATTCTCTCCCACTTGAGCAATTGACGCCCTGGTCAATTAGCCATAGTGGTTCATGATTCTCCTCTTTTATGGTGTTCCATGTCTTCTTCGATTTTAATCCATGTCTTCTATTTTATCTCCATCAGCTTGTACCCCCTGATTATGCTCTTGAAACTATATCAACTCTTAACCGCTTCCTGCCCTTGTTCAGTGTGAATTTTAGCTCTCCACTTTCGTATTTGAATGTCTTCTCTTAGGTTCTTGCTTCTACTTCTCAATAAGTCTTCCCATGCTTTTGTTACTTTATTCTTGCCTTAAGTGTAAGTTGTACCTCGCAAGACAAAATAAAGAAGCAATGATAGTACATATTGAAAAATAATTCTTATGGCTCATAAACTCTCTCCTTTTTTTTATAAAAATTCAAGGTTAGATAAATTTTTCATTTGTAACTATTTTTACATCAAATAAATAAACATAACAGATTACCATTTTTTGTCAAGGGATTATAAATGAGCATAATAAAACTTACACATTATCCTTGTGTTCATGCAACACTGTTGTTATTCACAGCTCTAGGCACTCATATTTTGATGTATTGCAGCTTGTTGAATGCGTGCATCTTTTGTTTCAAGGATAGGGTCTTTATTAGCCAACATCTTACTTTGCTTTTTCACGTTCTTCCTCCATTACTTGTTACTTCACTAAAGTCTTCTTGGATTTTGTTGTTCACATGCCAAAAAGGTGTATATATTGTCCCATTTATGTCTAGGGTCTTCCTTGTATACATTCCACTTGTAAAAGTAACTTGCAAGAGAATATATCTTTAGAAGATCTTCTAAAGTGTGTCTTGGTACATTCAGGTCCATGGGTCATTTAAAAGTTGTATTTATGCTTGTCTTAATAATAGTAAGAGTTCATGATTTTGGGATCAACCTGCTTATGCCTTCGCTTTTTAAGCAAAAGTGTCATCTTCCTTTCTAAAAAGTCATAACCCTCCATTTGTAAGTAAGTTGATTCGATGAATCCCCTTTCTTGCTTCTTAAAAGTTATTGCATGACATCTGAATCATTTGCCACCATATTTTTGTAAGTGTTTCAAGTCTTAGTAGCATTGCGCTTTATTTAGCACACTCGTATTCCATCCCCTTAGTGATTCCTTTGTTTAGTTTATCGGTACTTATTGTCACCTAAATAGAACACATATATATATTTTTTCAAAGGTTGCCTTAAGCTCTATTGGCAAACCCTTTTATAACACACAAGGCTACCATAACCTTTAGCAAACACACATCAAGACTACTACAGCCTTTAGCAAACACAAATCAAGGCTACCATAGCCTTTAGCAACTACACAACTCACACAATATGTTTCCACTCACACTCATTTTTTCTTTTATTCTTTTCTTTTCTTTCTCTCTTTCTTTCACTTTCCTACTTCTCTTTTATTTTTTTTCTTTGTGTTCTTTTCCTCTCGCTCTTAATTTTTCTTTCTTCTTCTTTTCCTTTTTTTTTTCTTTTGTTATAATTTTTTTCACACATTCTCACATAATCACAATAGTGGTTACCATAACTACACTCAAATCATGATAATTCACTTATCATTTCATTTATTACTGAGTGGAGTTCACTCCCCCACTTTGAGTCATAATACTCATGAAAATTTCATCTTATTGGCTTTTTAAGCCTAATTCATGTTCAATGCCTCACTGGCCCTTAAGCCATAATAATATGCCTCATTGGCTTCTCAAGCCTAATTCATGCTTGACATCTCACTGGCCCTTAAGCCACATCACACATCACTATAATTTTGTGCCACTATATGTTAACTCTTATAATTCATCAATTGAAAAAATATGTCTCAACTCTCGCATCTTATTATTTATGCATTGTCACATTTCCAATTGTAGGGTATCATCCCTGTAATAGTCTCATAAGACTAATAATATTTTTAATTTCGCCACATTTAATTTTATACCGATGGGTCCTGCCATAACCTTTTATCACATTATGAATTTTAGCGCAATTTATCACCTCGCAATGAATCATATTTATCGCATCTTGATTTAGGGACTCCGCATCGCAACATCGATATTTATGTCTTATGATTGGCACTATCGGCCTCTCATTTAGCACATTTCTCATCCCACCATGGTTGGCCTCTTTGTGCTAATAAGCAATCATAGTATATTTTTATTAACTGTTCCCTCATTTTACTTAAAGTTTATTTCAAGTGTTTGCCCATCACATAGGTTATCCCATAAGGATGCGCATTATAGTGTCATGTTTGACCAAAGTCTCCAACACTTTTCGCTTTACATGATCACATTTTATTTCTCATGTATGAGCTCACTAACAAACTTAAGTGTCTCTTCACTTACTCACTCTCCATAAGTAAATTACGCCTCAATAATTTCTTGTAAGAGTCATAAGTATGAAGGATCCACCAATTTTATTAGTTTCTTATAAACATTTATGCCTCACCTCGATATTTTATGATATTCTTTTAGTGAATTTCTTATAATTCCCAAAAGTTTTCTTTTATTGATTTTAACACATTGATGTGCCACTGACAACTGCATCCCTCGCACTTATTTCACTTCAAGAAAATATGTTTGATTAGATAGTCACATACATGAATGATTGTGGGTCCACAATGATTCATCTTTGCATCAATAACATCATACTTATGTGTGCAAGCTTCCTCAAGAAGGCATAGATCATTATTAACACCACCACTGGATAAGTACATCAATTTAAAAAATTAAAACATGGGAAGCAGTGTAGTTATCAGTCTCCAAGGTACATGCAATCATCTTTTGAATGCTTCATATCTCAGCTCTCAAGTGATTGATAATCAAATTAAAAAGCTATATGTGGTTAACTACCCAAATAGTGTCCTTATTTTTCTTCATTACCTTAGATCACTTGATATGTTGTTTTTAAATGCTAATACCATATGCAATTGACTATAGGTGTTAATGACATCTTTCAACAGTGGATACTCCATGCTCCTGAGACTCTTTGCTACCTTGATTGAATTTTTTTAAACAGCAGCAAGGTTCTACTACTGCGACTGAAATGGAAGTAGAGAGACTAAAGCTTGAGTCCACACAGTATAGGCAAATGCTTACGAAGTGGAAAAAAATGTGCGATAACTTATATGAATTGTGTGTAACCAAGCTATTAGAGGGAGATGATACAACCAATCGGAATGTAACCTAAGGCTACCAACTTCAAATTTTTTGGATGTGTATCAAATATGATGGAGCCGATTGAACCCTACTGTTATAGTTCCTATGAATCATTCTTCACTACATTTAGTAGATGGAAAATAGAAGATCTCACATATATAAACATGATGCTGCTATATATAAAATATATTTACAAGTCACCTACAAAACTATAGAGTTTAATAATAGAATTACATTGTTTTTAGTTAGAGTTAAATTAGATTATTTGTTGAATTATATATATAAAAATCATAAATTTTAGTTATCTAAAGATAAAATTATCAAATGAATTTTTAAATATTATGTGTTTGGTGAAAAATGATTTATATGAATTTAATTATAATGCATATATCAAGTATTATACTACAAAATAATTATTTGTACTCCATAAAATATATTTGTACAATACACTTATAAAACTATAATAACATATCACGTAGTACGTACTGCCTCCAAATTTTCTTTTGCGTTAACATTATAAATTAAAGAGGAAAAATAAAGATGTTTTATTTGTAAGAAAATGTGTAATTCAAATCCCACTTTTGAAATCAAATTAGTAACTGATAATAGTGGGGGTATGAATAATGAAGGAGTTGTGTCAATTTAAAAGCAGTTAGTTAGGGAAGTATGAAAATGAAAAATTTATTTCTAGTGACTAATTGATTTTAAAGGGCCATCTATGGGTGTAAAACAACAAAGTGGCTCAGAACTCGACTCATTAAAAGATCATTCGACTACGTTTAGTAAATTTAACGAGTCGAGTCTGAACTTGATTTTGAGGCTCGAGTGATAAACAAAGAGAGCCCAAACATTTTAAAGCAAATTAGTGTTATCATATAATACTAATTTAATGTTAAATAGATATAATTCAAATTATAAAATATTATAAAAATAATTTTAATTACAACTCATAAGTTTTCAAAAATAAATTTATTTAATGTTAGATAGGTATAATTTAAATAATTAAATATAGTTAAAACTATGTTGTTTTATCATAAAACAGTTTTAAACCATGTAGTTTTGATAAAACAAAAACTATGGCATTTTATATCAAAACCACGTACTTTAATTCAGAATCCTAAACATAAGCTTGGCCATGGGCCAGTTCAGACCCTAAAATGGAACCAAAATCGGCCTGGTTAAAATCGGACCAAAACCGGTTAAACTCAAAACCGGGGCTGAATTGGCTTGAAACACTAGGAGGACTGGTTCCTCCCTGGATGAAACTATACTGGCGGTTTAGGTTCCGATTATGAATCAGTAATTTTAATATATATATATACTGGTCAAACTCAGAACCAGGGCTGAACTGGCTTGAAACACTAGGAGGACCGGTTCCTCCCTAAATGAAACTATACTGGCTGTTTAGGTTCCGGTTACGAATCGGTAATTTTAATATATATATATATATACTCATTTAATTTTCTTTGAATTTTTTAATTTCAAGTCACAGTCAGTTATAATTTTTAATTTATTTTTATAATTTAATTTTTAATTCAAACCCTTTAAATTTTTTTAAAAAATATATATAATATAGTGAATATTGGAATTTTTGTGGTAATTATGTAATTTGGTTGAAAATAAGTTAAATTATATTTTTAAACGGTTTTAGAATTTTATTGAGTATTAGAATAGTTTTTATAAATTAATTACTTTTTTAACTAATTAATTCTAATTTTTAAAAATTATATTCAATATTGAATTATTTATTTTTTTGTGATTTAAATGAGTTTTTAATTAATATTATAGTATATTTAAACTATTTGAACAATTAAATTTTGAATTTGACTATATTATGTTGAATATTTGGAAAGTTGGGTTTTTATTAATATTATATTATTATTTGGGATTTTATTAAATTATGGTGACAAATAAATGTATTTAGTGTTTTGAACATTGAATAAATTATATTATGATTTTTTATTAATTTTTATGGTTTTTGGTGATTTTAATATTTAATAATTGCTTTATTGTGGTTTGTGAACCTCGGTTGAAAATTTGTGTAGTTCGGGGTTTCAACCTGAGGTGTTGAGCTATTGTGAAATTTAAAAATGTGTTTATTTGCAGGATTGACTCTACTTCGGTAGAGGGATGTCCATTTTACAGAGGAAACTGTGCTGAATTTTTGATAGATTTCTCGTAAGACGTGACACCAGGTCAATCCTAAACTTGTTATTATGAGTTCGAGTCGAGTATTCCATAGAAATTCTAGAAGTTAGGGTTCTATTTTTTTATTATCATTTTTCTTTTTATGTCTTTTAGCCACCTCTCTAGTCACATCTACCAATCGAGGTCGGACATGACATGCCAAATGAGCGCCTTTATCTTGTAAGTTAATATTTGATTTGAGTGTCAGGTCTTTCAATTTAAATCATATTAAATTTTGATGAATTATTTAAGTTATGAGATTCTAGTTGGCATTCTTCATATAATATTGCATGATTTAATTTATAGTTAATTTAATTTATTTTTATTTATTGTAATTTTCCTTGAGTTTTTTTATTTTTGTTTATTTTAAATAAACCATGGTAGAACAGGCTACCTGATGGGTTTCATCAGGACCGTGTGTGCACCGGTATAATATTTGATTATATTAATTATATTACTGGTGCTAATGGTCTGGTAATGCTTTGCTCTCGAACACCGCTAATAGTATAATATTTGTTTATTTAATAAATACTGGGGCTGAAGGTCTGGCGATGCTTTGCTCTCAGACACCACCAGTATAGTTGGATTATATTTATTAAATCACTGGGGCCGATGTTTTGGTGATGATTTGCTCTCGGATACCGCCAGTGATATTGGATTAAGTAATGTGACTGTGGCTGTGTCCTGGTGATGTTTTGCTCTCAGGATCTGGTAGTCTTGGATATAAGTCAGTCGTATGACTGTTATAAAAATTGATAAATCAGGTTCTACCAAATTTTTATACTGAAATATTTTAAAAAGTATTTAAATATTTAATTCTTTTTTTGAAAAATGGATTTCTTATATGTATATTAAGTGATTTGAATAAAATTATAAATATATTATATTTCCATAAAAAATTATTTTAAAGGAGATTTTCAAACCGCATTCATTTCTTTATTAACTTACTCAGTGAGGTTTGACTCCCCTTAACTTATTTTTTTAGGAGTTTGGGAGTTTTCTGTTAGGCCTACTTCTCTTCACTGTGTAGCTTCGTCACTGGCTATTCTACGTAGGTCTACTTAGTTGTGTTATATTTATATTCATGTACCATAGTAGAAAACTATATAACTGTGTATTTTAAGTTGAATATTATGTACTGAGATAATATTTTGTTTAACAAACGATGTTATTTTATATATGATGATAGTATGGATTATTTAAATTGAGAAAAATCAATTTGATAATGTGCATTGTGATTTAAGTATTTTATTGTAAGGTTTTAAAGTTTACATATTTCGTATTTTTCTTTTAAGGCTTACTATGGGTTTCAGTAGCTTTATGCTTTCCCATTCCCTAGTGTCGGTCACATGCCCCTTGGTTCGGGTCGTGACATCAACTAAGTACATTCACATAACTCATATAAGGTGGTAATACACAAATCAAATACCATTTCCATCAAATAACTAGTGAAAGCATTTCTATCACAATTGTTGTTGAAAAAAATATTCAAATTCAAAACACCACCACCATAATCCAAAGTAAGAAAAATAAATTGACCTGAAAGCATCAAATAACTAAAATAATCTCAAATCAAGTTACCAAAAAAAGCATGTAGTAATAACATATATAACTTGAAAATTGAAACTTTAAAATCTTGAAATTAAAACATGTAATTTATGTATTAACAAACTGATCTAAAAATAAATAAATTGTAATTCACCAATTCAGGTTTATGAAATAACATCAAAATCTCATTTCATTACTGATATAAAAATATTTTAAGGGCTTGAACATTTACTCACCAAAACAGCCTATAAACACACAAATCTGGTTCACTGAGTTTGCTTAACTTGTACCTGCACTTCCCTTGCCTTTCCAGCAAGCCCCCATATGCTACAATTTCCCTTGCACTTCCCTTACCTAACAAATACGATTTCACTTATAAATCATCAATGTAATAATCACACATGCTAAAAATTTCACTTATAAATCATCAATGTAATAATCCCACATGCTACTCTAACCATGTAGCCCCCAAATGATATGTGTAAAATGCAATTAAGCTTAATTCTACAAATAAGCTTCATTGACTCTAAAATAACTATTTTCAAGCCTAAATTATAAAAATCGCTTTGACTTATAGAAAATGAATTTTAACCTTAAATTTTAACTAGACTTAGGTCTTTGTGTCTAGTATTTTTAATGAAAATTTCATTTCCATTTGATAACCAAAAATAAAATTATAAAGGTCACATTACAAGTAGCTTAATTACTCAAATAGATTGAGCAATAAAAAGTACAGGTTTGTCAAACCACTGTTAAAACATAATTAAATCTTCATTAAAAACTATAAAATTTTAGGCAACTCTTTCAAGTTTGCTTAGAATGAAACTAAACTCAATTTCGATTTTCCTAGCTCAAGATATACCAAAATAATCTAGACTAGTTTTAACTTATAAACTTTATAAACTTGGTTCACATAATCAAAATGGCTGCCTTTAAAGCTGACTTTGAACATTTTTTGGGACATATAGAAAAGGAATTTTGTGCCTCAATTTTAATTAATCTTAGTTCTATATGTCTAGAACATGTAACAAAAATTTCATACCAATTGGACACATAAAAATAGAGTTATATATAATGAATTATAAGCAGCTCAAAGAAACTGACAAACTGAGTAATAAAATGTTTTCTTTTATTACCCTAACATAGAGACTGAATCAGATTGAGCTCAAAGAGGCCAAGTTTTAGATAATTCTTCTAAGGTTCCAGATCATTAAATTACATTTAATTTGGAGCTCTTGAAATAAATATATGATTGAATTACAAAGATAATTAAACTAGACTTTAAGAACCCAAAATTTATAACTTAAGAACCCTAAATTATATCATTCAAAATACTTATAATACTTACCAAATAAGTCACTAGACCCTTTAGAGATGATTAATGATATCTTAAAATGGTTTTAGAGCTTCAAAATCCACTTGGAAAAGTAGCTCAACTAGTAATTTTTTAATGATTCTTTCTAAAACCCTCTCATTCTTTTCCAAAAATGTTGTTTCCCCTCTTTTTCACATGAACCTATCTAATGAAGACCATGACTAAAAAGAAAATTCCAGACCATTTTAGATATGTTAAGATGCAAATTATTCATTTTAACCTTTAATGAAGTGCTAGTATTACTTATTAACCCTCGACCATCCAATTTTTCACTTAAGAATAATTATTATTTTAATTGAGTCTTCATCTCTTGTTAACATTTACTTGTCCTTTTCTCCAATTCAACTTCATATCCCTTTTATTCTTAATGTTTTATTCACTTTGAGTGTCATCAAAATTTAAAAAATTTCACTCTTAAATCAACTACAAATCATGGCTAGTCTTGATACACTAGCCTATTATATGCACTAGCATATACTTAAATTCAGTCAATATATATATAAATGAAATGCATAATTAACACAAATATACCTATAGTTAGGGTATGAGTGTTACATTCATTATGCTTAAAGATCGACCTAAGCATAAAGGATATGTGACTTGATAAGTCTTTAAACATGGAGTGGTTTGCTTTTAAAACCTCACCTATCAAGAGTTCAACATTTTAAACTTATGAGAATAGAAGTGTTTTGGAATTTTGTGTATTGTATTAGATTGTGTGTAAAGTATGTATACAACAGTCTTAGGTTACATAAAGATAAGGAATACATAACAAACACAAAAACAAACTCTTAATAAGATAACAAATATGTATTTACTAGTTACTACTTCAATACCCTTGATAAGTCGATGGAGAGTGAGGAGTGAGCTAATGTTTGGAGCAGAAGTGCTGGAAGAGCTGAACTCCCAATGACTTGGTGAAGATGTTGCCAATATGATATTTAGAGGAGAGATAGCCAATTTAAATGTGTCCACGAGTAACCAATTCCAAAACAAAATGAAAATCTAGAGCAATATGCTTGGATTAGGCATGAAACATTGGATTAGAAGACATTTAAAGAGCACCAATGTTTTTATACCATAAAATTGGTTTGCTAGAACATGGAAATCCGAGTTCAATTAGAAGAGATTGTATCCATATGAGTTCAGTCATAGTATGTTTGCAAGGGCCTTGTACTCACTTTTGGATAAGAAGCGAGCAATAATGGTTTGCTTCTTTGCACTCCACGACATGAAAGAATTATCGAGGTATATACTATAGTCACTAGTTAATTGGCTTTTGTCAGGAAAACCTCCCCAATTAGAATCCAAATAGCTTTGTACCTTGAGGGAGTTGTTAGTAGCAAAGTTACAAGAATATTGGATAGTATGTTAAAGGTACCATAGTAATCTCTTGACCATTGCTTATTGGATGTTCGTAGGAGAGTGCATGAATTGACAAAGTCTATTGACAGAAAATGCAATGTCTAATTTAGTAAAAGTGGCATACTGTAAGGCGCCCATAATGTGCATTTATAACTAAAGGTGATCAAACTCTTTGACAAGCATTTTTGAAGGTGGAGTTATAGCCATTGGAATGAGGCACCCTTTGGCATCTTGTAGACCACTTTTATGGAGCAAATCAGTCAAGTACTTTTATTGATTACTGTAGATACCATCAAGAGAATGAGTAACCTAAGTGCCAAAGAAATATGGCAAAGGTTGCGCATCTTTAACAGGAAATTCATTTTGTATCTTGGTAAGTACCTGTTAAATCAATAAAGAAGATGAACCATTAACAATAATATCATTAATATATATTAATAAAATAACCAAGTTAGTCGCATGGTGAAGAAAGAGCATTAATGAGTTTGCCTTTGAAGGTGTAAATCCATGTGTGGTAAGAAAAACACTGAGTTGAGAAAACCAAGCCCTTGGTGCTTGCTTTAGTCCATAGAGGGATTTGTTAAGAAGGCAAACATAGTCTGGGTGTTGAGGATTAATTAACCCAAGTGGTTGCTCAATTTAAACTATTTATTCAAATGTGCTATATAGAATGGCATTAAAGATATTCAGTTATTTTAGAGACCAACAATGCGTAGTAGCCAGAGCTAATATAGTTCGAATGGTCATGGATTTTACAACTGCACTAAAAGTTTGGTTATAGTTAATGCCATTATGTTGGTTATAGCCTTTGGCTACAAGTCTTACCTTGTAGCGAGAAATACTATTATCTTAGTTTCTTCTAATCTGAATGACCCATTTATTGCCAACAATATTGTTATTTAATGGGTAAAGGACAAGGGACCATGTGTTATTATGAATAAGGACAATGTACTCTTTAAACATTATCGTCCGTCATTCTTTGTATTTATTGGCAATAGAAAAGCATATAGGTTTGACTTGGAGTGGAGAAGATGTGGATGGTGTATGGGATAAGTGTGTATGCCTACAATGTATAGTAGAAGGCTGTAGCTACATTTGATATGTTCTTGGTGGTGTAGGTATTGGTTCGGGTTGAACAATTGTAGTGGTTGGATCAAGACATCGGTCACATGATAATTACGAGAGCGTCATAGATAGACATAAGGTGTTGTACAAACATTAAACTAGTGGTTGTGATATGGTCAAAGAAAAGGATAATCATAACAACCAAATATTTTAAAATTATAATAACAGTAGTTTCAAAAGCATAGGGCCAAAATTTAAAAGGAACATCTATGGGCAAGTAAACTTAATATGGTATCCACAATATGTCTAATTATTTTGCTTTGCCAAGCCATTTTGTTCATGAGCGTATGGGTAGGCGATGCAATGAATAATGCCATTTGTTTTTAAAAATTTATTAACTTTTTGAAACTCTCCACCCCAATCAGAATGAAAGACTTAGATTTTGGCATGAAATTATGTGTGAACAAATTTATGGAAATTAACAAACATATAAAAAACATCACTCTTATTTTTAAGAACGAATATCCATATGAATTTAGTAAAATCATCAATAAAATGAACAAAATAATGAAAGCCTACATTATATAAAATTGGGGAAGGACCCCATATATCAGAATGAATGATTTGAAAGGATGCAATGGTTTTATGCTCTATTAGTAACTTAGAGGATTTTTCTAAAAGACTTGATTGATAAGGAGTTTTTGGTGTTGTACTAATGAAAATTTTATTTTGTTGGGCAATTTTATTAAATACTTGGCAATAAGGATTCCTAAGGCATAAATGCCATAACTCATAGGATATGTTGGCCAAAAAAGCTTCCTTAAAACTGGATGGAAATTGGTACAATCCATGCTTATTGTCTGCTTTTAGTAGTATTCATCTATTTTCCTAGTCCTTAAAAGAAAAGAATAAGTCTAAAATTCAAAATAGCAATTATTATTAATGCAAAATTTTTTAACACAAATAAATGGTTTATTAATTTTAGGGATATGAAGTATGTTAGATAAAATAAAGGAATGAGAATTTGTATTAATATGTGAAGTACCAATGTGAGTAATATCCAAACATTTACCATCTCCAATGTAGAGTTTGTCAAAATCTGGAAAAGGTTGAGGAGTCAATGATCTAGGTCTAGTATGATGTGCACATATGCACCTGAATTAGCTATCCATGTTAAAAAGTGGAAGTGGCAGCCTAAGGTCTTAGTGGAAGATAAAGGCTAATATTTGCTTATAGAGAAGAAGAGTATGTGGTTAGATTTGAAAAAGGGTGATGTTACCTCCATCGATAAACCACAGTAGTGTGGTTATGGAAACCATAAATTTAGCAGGCAATGTCGTTGCAATTTCAGGGCTACCAGTTTGGATGAGAGGAAAAATAGAAAAATAAGGGTTGTTTTGTAGTCATTGATAAAAACATAAAAGATGAGTGGTAGGGGTTGGCAACAATAGAGGTTTATGGGCAATATGGGTAGACTAAGATTTAGAATGGCCTTAAGCAGTATTTCATGGGAGACTAATTGACTATGAAATTCATTAAATGTTACTAGCTCAGTTCACATGTTCATATTATAAATAATACCTTGGAACTTAAGGTCAACATTCCTAAAGATAATTGCATTAAATTTTACAGCTGATATACTCCTTCCTGTAGTTGCTAACTCATCGATAATGGACTTGGCCTTATAGAGATACTTATTGATAGACAAATCATGCTTTTTGAGTTCTTGCAACTCAATATGGAGCTACAATTGCTAATGTTGTGAGATAGTGCCAAACATGGTTGCAATGCTTGATGAGAAGAGGTGATACCCATAATATATGGAAAAATCTCTTCAAAAAGAGAAGAGAGAATCCATGATAACACCATTTGATCCCAACTAGATCTAGAATTCAAGATTAGAGATAGGAGAAGGTGTATTGGCTATGTTCATAGTGGTTTCAAGTGGAGGAGGTTTTAAGCCATTAATGTATCCTATTAAATCTTGGGAATTCTTGAGTGGAATTAGTTGAGTTATCTAGGCTAATAGTTCATGGATGTGAATTTTAAAGAAAATTTCATTTGAAAAGAGGTCAAGGATGATGGTGTTGAAAAAACAAGAATTTTAGAATTTGAGGCCATATTAGGTTACATAAAGAAAGAGAATGCATAAAAAACACAATAACAAACTTTTAACAAGAGAACTAATATGTATTTACTAGTTACTGCTTCATTACACATCACCATGGCCTAAGGTCACCCATTTGGCATTTTTGTTTCTCAAGATCTCCATATTGTCACATTTTTTCGTTCTCTTTTATAGTGGTATACAATTATTTTATCGAGTATGTCAAAAAATGTTTACCAAAATTAATTTTAATAATAATATTTAGATTCTTTGAATTAGGTTAAGTGAGCTAGTTATAATAATATCAAAAAGCATAAAAATAATAAAGATTTGTTATAGCTTAGGGTAATAACAAGGCTAGAAAATATGTATTAACCTTTATTACTTATTAAAATGAAATTTAATAGTATTTTAGTTGTTGTCATGACTCGAACCCAAAGGCACATGATCGACACTAAGGAATTAGAAAGCATATAGCTTCTAAAACCCATAGTAAGCCTTAGAAATTTTTGTAAATAAAAATCAATCAACCTAACAATAAAACCATAATCCAAAATAAATCCATCATAGTCAAATACATATATCTTAAAATAAATAAAGTCCATAAGACAAGTTATACAAAACCATCTGCTATTGTGGTGTCTAGAATTTAACACACAATACAAACATTAAATTAACCTACATTGAACAGCTAAAGAAGAAGAAACCTAGTGCAGACACTGACCAATATTAGACTGATTATGAGGTCCTAAAAAAAAATAAGTTCAGGGGAATCAGACCTCACTAAATGAATCAATTTTATAAAATGCACGTTGGTTTTAAAACTTTAGTTTTAAAAAATCAATAAATCCTATATATATATATATAGATATATATATTTGATAAACATTGTAAATACCTTTATATATAAATCTCTTCACATAAAAATCACATATTAAAATGTTTGGTGGAAAAATATGGTAGAACACTTAAACCATAAATTCTAATAGCCTTTTGGCTCTCTTTAATTCAAGTGACTGTCATCCCAAGAGCAAGCTTAACTAAATTACAACCACAATCTAATCACTTATTCCTTTATTGATTTCTTGAGAGAACAAGCTCAACCGAGTTACATCTTAAATCTAGCCCGAGAGATCATGCACTACCAAGCTAACCACTGCTCAAGTGCATAAGCTCTACCGAGCTAATTTTTTTCACACATCTCTACCTGAGGGTACAAGCTCCATCGAGCCAATTTCACATGTAATAAACATAAGATCATACCAGTGTGCATGTGGTACTAGTGGGCTTATCAAATAATATAAACTAATAAAATCATAATAATACTTATGCCATATTTTCCAAAATCCTTAACAACAATAAAATAAATAAACATGGTTATAGATACTATTCATAAGCATTATTCAACATATATATGTGTTCGACTTTAATATTATTTTTATCGTATAAAAACTCTTATTTATAAATCTATCTCAATAGAAATTTTATAAAATTAACTCACAAGTTGAGCGCATTAGGCGACACATTCTCAATTGCCAAAGTGCTGCAGCTCTCGCTCCAGAGTTCTCTAAAATAGATAATATTTATTTAAAATATGCTTATATAATTTAATAAATAAATTCATACAAATTCTAAAAAATTATTTAAATTATGGAATTGATAAAATAAATAGAATTAAAATCCTAACTTTATACATTATAGATTTCTAAAGAAGAGACTCGAACTAAGACACAATACTATTCAAACTCAAAAACTAACATAGGCCAATGTCATATTTTACGAGAAATCTATCAAAAATTCGGTAGAGTCCCCTTTGTAAAATGGTTATCTCTCTACTAAAAGTAGAGTCATTCCTATATAAAATAACACTTTTATAATATTCACAACCCTATTACTCGAGTTAGGCCCTCAAACTACATTTTATGCATGTAAGCATCCAATTTCAGGATGCATTTGTGCATGAATATGATGAAAGCCTCTATGATGAAAATTTAGTAAAAAATTGACCTCTAGTATTAAGTTTCATGATTTCAAGGACTAAATTGTAATATTTTTTAGGTTTTATTGCAAAAATTAAAGTTTGTAGGGGTTTTATTTGAAAATGTGCATAATGCTAATCAACATTATGTAATGCTTCACATGCCTGTTGACATTCTGGAATGCTTAGGCATTAAAATTTAAGCAAAAATCTCCTTTTTTTTTATTTAATTATGATTGATCCAAAATTTAATTTATTTTTAATAAACAAATTAATTTTGGTATTTATTTGTCTAGTACGCATCTCTTACGCATATAATTTTTAAAATTAAAATTTTTATCCTGTTTTTTTAAGAGGGAGGATCAGAGCTGCCTCTCTTATGATCATATACGTGGTTAGTTAGGGTTAGAATGGGATATAAAAAGACAAGTTTGGCAGAAAGAAAAAAAAAGAGGGGGAGACTACATAAAGAGAGAAAAAAGGGAAAACCCTAATAGCTACTATAAAAAAGAGTTTATTGAAAAAACACAGATAGAAAAAAGAGAAAAGAAAAGAAAGAAAGAAAAAAAACCTTTTTTTAAAAAAAAATAAGTTCTTTTCAAAGTCCAGAAATCAAGAAAACACAAAGGCAATTTTCTCAAAAAACGATGAAATCCCATTCTGAGAGACATTCAAACATCATCTGCATAGCATCACTCTCATACTCCTTTCTTCTTTATTAATTCTTTCTTTTATATTATTTTATTATTTATAATTTTATTATTTTTGAGTTTGTTTCGTTTAATTTTCATTATTTTGTTTTCTTTCTTCATCAATTTTCATCTTATTTTCCTTTTTGATTCTTTATGTTTCAAGCTTCTAGGGATGAATACCTGATTGATCCAAGAAAACTCATGGAGAATCCATGAATAAGAGCCAAGAGTCAAAGATCTCCATTTAATTTTTATCTTGTTTTATTTAGTTTATCTTATTATTTATTTAGGTTTTTGAATTTGTTTAATTTATTTTTTAAGGTTGTAATTTTAATTTTATTTTCTTTATTATTTTTGGTAGATGTTGTAATAGCTGGGATAGTGGGAATAATTAAAAGTCAAGTTTTCTCTTGTTCTTAAAAAAATTAATTAGTAAATTATGTTCAATTTGATAAATCTTAATTAAAATCAATGGAGGCAGTAGATTAATTTAGGTTGCATGTTAATTAAAATTAGATTTTTTTTAAGAAACAATTTAATTGTGTGTTTGATCTTTTTTATTTGATTGATTTGATTTTTTTTATGTTTTTGGGTGTGTATATTGATTTTTGTCTGTATTGAGCCCCAAGCCCACGTTTAGGCTCTAACCCATTTAATAAATAGGCTTTTAATTGGATTTTTTATGTTTGCTTAATTTTAAAACCAATTTAGGCTCATTTAGGTTAATTTAGACTTAGGCCAATTTTTATCTAGAATTGAAACATGTAGAATTAGGTCCACTAATTTAAATACTTCATAATTTGTAGATTTAGGCCCACTTTTAAAATTCAAATGAATAGACTTAGACTCATTTATTAACATGTAGGACCAACTTTAGTCAATTTCACTTGTAAATAAAAATATAGAATTAACTAAATTTTAAAATATAATTAACATAGTTTAGACCTAGGGACGATGATTTGTATCCATTTTTTTACATGCAGTTTTTTAACTAGTTTGCTTTAGGGCTAGATGGATCTTTAATTAGGGTTCAATAAAATTGTGTGCAAATAAAGAATAAAATAGTAATTCATAAAGTATTTCTAAATGAACATAAGGCTGAAAGAAGTTAGTATTCCGTTCCCAGAATCTTTTGGTTATGGTGCTAGCTTTCTTTTAGAGAATTGAGTACCCCCAAAATGATTTGTCCTAGTTATTACGATGGGTGGTGACTCCTTATCTCCATGCCATGCCTTTGTGACAATGGTTAGTGTGTTCTCTAGAGCCCTGAGCTCAAATAGTGTTGTGGTTGCTAAAATCTTGGACGCACACTAAACCCCGCCGTCTATTATGGTGACTCCTCTAGGGATAAGAGATATTGATTCTACTTGTGTTCTTTAGAATTTTTATTAATTATTATTTTATTCTTACATTCAATCTGCATGTCCCTATTAACCATTGGCGTTGGTTTATGATTCCACAATTCCACTAGCTTCATAGAGTTTTAAATCGGCTAACCATCACTCTTAGCCTTAACTCGATTTAAGAGAGATTACTGGGCTCATATGACTAGAGTCTGTAATTCAAGTCCTAGAGGGGTGGTAGTCTTCTCTCGAGTTTGTAAAGTATATTGGGCCCCTCTGACCTTAGCCTGTAACTTAAGTCTTAAAGGAAGGAATCTTGCTAAGGGAACCTTGACCTTTCACCACACCAAAACCACATATAATGGCTTAGTAACTTCCCTTAGAAATACCCAAGTTACTTGTGAATGTTGCCATCAGGTATTTCTATCTATAAAAGCTTGAGCCCATACTTTAGAAACCCATTTAGGTTAATAAAGATTGGGCTAATCTTTTTTACCTAGAAGTACTATTTCTATGCTTTTACTGCTTTAAGAGATTTGGCATGTGCGTCAGTTCTTGATATCCCCTGTTGATATTAAGGCCAAGACAAAATATCCGAGGAAAAGAGGCTCACCATTGAACACGTGTATGGTAGGAATAAAGTTGGAAGGATGAATGTTGTACACTTGATTGGTACTTGCTATTTGCTACTTGTTGCATAGCACATGCATCATGTATACATACATACATGCATTTCATCCATCATACTAGTACTTTATTTTATAGCCATCATAGATACATTTGGTATGACTCTGATGAAGAGAGCCCTGGTGGTTTTGATGTATGGAGTGATAATCCTAATGTGAACCATGTCACCAGAAGTGGAAAGAATTATAAGGTAGCAGAAAATAAAATTAAGAGAGTCACAGAAAAAGAAGAAATAAAGGATGTAGAAGTAGAGGAAGGGTAAGAAGAAGACCTAATCTTAAAGCAGCTAAAGAAAGCTAAGGCAAATGTGAGCATTTGGGAATTATTGATGCATTCAGGCAGCGACCGAAGAGCTCTTGTCAAAGCTCTATCAAATATGAGTATGGAAATAGTAGCTACACCTAAGGCTATGGTAGCAAAGGTCATGAAAAAGAAGCATGGCTTAATAACGTTCTCAGATGAGGATTTGCCTTTGGAAGGTAGAAATCATACAAGGCGCTATCCATCCTAGCTGAAGTAAGGAGAAAGAGAACTAATTTTGCATTGGTAGATAACAGTTCTGCCATTGACGTATGTCTATTAAAAATCCTACCTAATTTGGGTTGGAAAGCTGATGATTTGAAAGGTTCACATCTTATAATCCAAGCCTATGATGATAGCACCTGGACTATGGAGGGCACATTCCAAGCTCTGGTTAAAACAAGACTTGTAGAGTTAACTGTTGAGTTCTTTTTATTAGACATCGCAATCACATATCCCTTGCTTTTAGGAAGGCCATGGTTCCATGCTCTAGGAGGGGTACCCTCAACTATGCACCAGAAGATAAAATTCCCTCATGAAGGGGAGGTTGTGACTATAGAAGTTAGAACTAGTGCAACTATGGTAGCCATACAGTATAAATGAAAAAAAGTTTGCATTCCCCATAGTTTCCAAGTTATTGGAATATTCGATGGAATTGAGATAGACCCGAGATTTGTGAGGATGATGGAGAATATAAATTATCAACTTGGATAGGGGTTGGGAAAGAATGAGCAGGGAAGCCCTAAATCCCTGAAATTTAAAAGTCAGAGCGACACTAAGGGATTAGGGTGCACTAAGATAGAACCTAATAGCAAAAGAGCAAGGAAGAAGGAAAAGGCCAAGATAGATAAGCCCTTGGGGAGAATCAAACCAATGAGTGAAAATTTTATCAAGTGAGGGGAAGGCAAGTACTATATGGGTGCTAAGGAATTTATCAATGTTATTGGAAAAGACATTCCTGGGTTTGAGATCTTTAAAGAGCAGATTGTGGAGAACCTGGTAGAGGATAACAAAGAGGAAATGATAAAGCAGGTAGCTAAGAAGATGGGTGATACTACTGTTGAAGAGCTGCTGTGTCTGTCACCTGAAGAGGAGCCACCCAAGGATTTAGCTACTATAACTAGTAACAGTTTTAGTGATGTTTTTTTTTATGAAGAAACTGATGTGATAATATTTAGCCTTTATGAGGATGAAGATTTTATTTTTTCCATGGTCAATGATATTAATTTTGGTTCTGCTTACTTGTGTGATGTCCATCCTAATGGTTCTGTGTATTTTAATATTGGTCGTATGTGCATGTTAGACATTAATTCCATTCAATTAGATTCATTAAACATGGAAATAAATGATAATCTTAAGAACATTTCTATATCACATGATGTAACTCTTGAAGAGAGGGAAAATTTTGAGAGAATATTAACAAAAAGAAAGGTAGTATTTGCTTAGACTTATGAAGATATGCCAGGTTTAGATCGGGAAATTGTGAAACATCACATCCTAACTTATCTAGAAATTAAACTTATTAAACAGAAACTATGCAGTCTAAGACCATAGTGGACTAAACAGATAAGAGAGGAAGTTTATAAACAATCTAGGCTAATTTTCTAAAAATGGTAGATTATCCTCAATGGTTGGCAAACATAGTACAAGTACCTAAAAAAGATGGTAAAGTACGTATGTGTGTGTATTTCAGGGATCTAGACAAATCGTGCCCAAAAGATGATTTTCCTTTAAACATGATAGTTAATAGTGTGGCGTCAAGTGTAATATATTCTTTTATGGATGGGTTTTCAGGATATAATCAGATAATGATGGTAGTCATGGATAAGATCAAAACAACTTTCATTATAGAATGGGGGATGTATTGTTATAAGGTTATGCCTTTTGGATTGAAGTATGCAGGTGCAACGTATTAAAGGGCAGCTACTACTCTTTTCTATGACATGATGCATAAAAAAGTAGAAGTATATGTAGATGACATGATGGTCAAGTCAGAGACAAGATAGGGACACTTAAAAGCTTTAGAGAAGTTCTTGGCTCAAATTGAGAGGTACAATCTAAGGCTTAACCCAAAGAAATGCATTTTTGGG
This sequence comes from Mallotus nudiflorus, assembly GCA_947683625.1. Lineage (NCBI taxonomy): Eukaryota > Viridiplantae > Streptophyta > Magnoliopsida > Malpighiales > Euphorbiaceae > Mallotus > Mallotus nudiflorus. The sequence continues at coordinate 94,917 of CANTUR010001856.1, forward strand.
CTTACTTCAGGAAAACTACTAGGGCATAAAGTTAGTAGCAAAAGAATTAAAGTAGATCCAAATAAAGTGAAAGCTATCCAGGAAATGTTGGTGCCAAAGATAGAGAAAGAAGTAAGAGGATTCATTGGCAGGTTGCAATATATTAGTAGATTCATTGCAAAGCTTACTAATATTTATGACCATATCTTTAAGCTTTTAAGGAAAGATCAATATGTGAAGTGGAACGATGATTATCAGAAGGATTTTGATAAGATTAAGGAATATCTTGCCAATCCACCTGTATTGAAGCTACCAAAGCAAGGTAAGCCATTGATCTTATACTTGGCTCTAAAGGAAAATGCAATGGGGGTAATGCTATCACATTAAGGACTGGAGGGAGTAGAACATGCAGTGTATTACCTTAGCAAGAAGTTTCTGCCATATGAGGAAAAGTATGATTTGGTAGAGAATACATGTCTAATAATGATCTGGGCAATAAGAAAATTGAGGCATTATTTTCAGTCCTATAAAGTTTAGGCTGTTTCAAAGATAAATCCTTTAAGATATCTATTTTAAGCATCTATTTTAACTGGAAAAATGTCTCGATGGCTTGTACTCCTGACTAAATTTGATATAGAGTACATTACCAAAAAGGTTATCAAAGGAAGAGCAGTAGTAGAATTCCTAGCTCAGAATGCATTAGAAGGTGATGAACAATGGAGTTTAGAGTTTCTATATGAGAACTTAGCAGTTGTAGAGCATCAGAAGTGGAAGCTTTATTTCGATGGGGCTGTAAACAACAAAGGAGTTGGAGTAGGAGTGATTCTTGTTACACCGGAAGGAGAAACCATACTAATAGCCAAGAAGTTAGATTTCAAGGTAACTAATAATATGGCTGAGTATGAGGCATGCATTCATGGAGTGGAGGCAGCAATAGCAGTTGGAGCAAAAAAGTTGTTAGTATATGGGGATTCGATGTTGGTCATCAGTCAGGATAATGAAGAATGGGAGGTGAAAGAGGAAAAGTTGAAGCCTTATATTTTCTATTTGAAAACTTTAATAAGGAATTTCACTAAATGTCTCTTTATCCATTTGTCAAGAGATGATCATCATATAGTAGATGCACTGGCAACACTCTCTTTAATGTGGGATAATGTGACTAGTTTGACTATAAAGCCTTTGGTAATCATAAAATCAAAAGGTCCATGTTATGGGGGAGAGAAAACTATGGGTATTCAAATAGGGGCTGAAGAGAAGCTATGGTTTCATGACATTTAAAGGTTTATTGAGGAAGGAAAGTATCTAGATGAAGTGACTTCAAAAGAGAAATATGCTTTTCGTGTTTTTGCACGTAATTATGTGAGTCATAATGGAGTATTATATAAAAGAATGCTAAATGGAATGTAGCTCATATGTCTTAAGAAATTTGAAGCTGAAGAGGTGATGAAAGAGATTCACATAGGAGCTTGTGGTTCTCACATGAATGGAATGATCTTTGCTAAGAAGATAATCAGACAAGGGTATTATTGAACGAGTTTGGAAAAAGATTGTATCATAATAGTAAGACAATGCCATCGGTGCCAGATATATGGGAATCTTAACCATCTTCGTCCTATGGTGCTAAATAGTTTATCATCTCCTTGGCCCTTTACAGTATGAGGGATTGATATTATAGGAGAAATAAGGCTGACAGCATCCAATGGGTATAAGTATATAGTTATAGCAATAGAATACTTTTCCAGATGGGTAGAGGCTGACTCCTTTAACACTCTAAAAGCAAAAAAAATGGCACAGTTTAGTAAGAAGAGTCTTATTTGTAGGTATGGGGTCCCACACCATATTGTGACAGATAATGGTGTCCAATTTTAGGCTTAAACGATAGAGTTGTTACATAAGTATGGGATTGAACATCATAAGTTTTCACCTTATCGCCCTTAGGATAATGGAGCAATATAAACGGCTAATAAAAATGTTAAGAAGATTCTCTCTAAAATTATCAAAACTTACAAGTATCAGTCTAAGTTTCTTCCTTTTGCTTGTCCTCAGGCTAATGGAGTAGTAGAAGCAGCTAATAAAAATGTTAATAAGATTCTTTTTAAAATGGTCAAAACTTTTAAGTATTAGTCTAAGTTTCTTCCTTTTGCTTTGTAAGGGTATAGGACTACAACTAGAACTGCCACGGGCTAAAGACCATTCTCTTTAGTGTTTAGTTGTGAAGCGGTTTTGCCTATAGAAACTGAGATTAAATCTTTGAGAGTGGTTATGGAAGCTAAAATACCTAAGAATGAATATGCGTGAAAGAGATATGATCATCTAGTATCTCTAGATGAAAATAGGATGAATGCTTTGTTTCATACTTAGATATATTAGAGAAGGATAGCAAGATCATTCAATAAGAAGGTTAAGCCTGGAAAGATAAAGGTTGGGGACTTGGTGTTAAAATAGTCTAGGGCAGTAGTATTTGGTCCAAGAGGAAAGTTCAAACCAAATTAGGAAGGACCGTATTTAGTCAAGTTGATTTTACCTAAAGGAGTTGCAAAAAAACAGATCTTGAAAGGAATGAGTTCACTGAGCGAATCAACTTGGATCGTCTTAAGAAATACTATCTTTTAAAAAAATAAAAAATATAATAATAGTATAAAAGAAATAAAAGTCCTCTGGCTAGAAAACTTGAAAAGGCTAGTGAGGAAAAAAATTAGGACATTCCCACTATTCAGAAAACCTGCAAAGGGCTGACATGAAAAAATTAGCGAATAAAAGAAAAGAGGTGATCTCACTAATTAGAAAACCCATAAAGGGCATGCAGAAAATTAGGGAAATAAAAGCAAGAAAAAATATTCAGCTAGAAAATTTGAAAGGATTAGCTGTTAATAGGAGTTATATCATGTGATGTAATAAATGTACTCATTTTGGCCATAATTAATGAAGCAAATTTAAATGAATTTTTTTTTGAATATTGCATATCCTATCTTTATTATAAGGCATAAGTACTTAAAGGAAAAAAACAAAGCATGAAAAGCATAAAAAAACTAGATCTATGAGATCACTACTCTAAATATGTCTTGGTTTCTTCTTTTATGATTCCTCTTATAACATTTGAGTCCTCTTGTACTTAGCAAATTCAGGTGGCTCTATAGTTTGCATGATAACCCAAGCTTTATAGTTATCATTAGTAGTCATATTGGCATTCAAATGCATGTTTCACTTGGAGTTCCTACGAGGCCATAAGCTCCTTACCTTATCTAGAAAGTCCTGTCTCAAAAGGGAAGCCTTCAAAGTTAGTAAAAATAATGAAAATGAACTGTGGGCAGCCATACTAATGGCAAAGACGTGAAGGGGAGAAAAAGGTAGAGAAACATAGCTTGGGAATAGGAACACTATGATCATATAGCTCAATGGTCATGAACTTCAATTCCACTAAGGGCAGACCCATGTGATCTCAGTATCTGCATTGCCCCTCGACCAGTCAACCCATTAGTTTATAGTAAGCTTATCCTTCATCTTCAATGGACGAGACTGTTGCTGATGAGATTGATAAGTGAAAGGGTTGGCAGGAACGATAAGGAAACTTAGCTTTTCCTATAACCAGATCTAAAAAAAATCCCATTAAGTTGATAATCTAAAAGGGCAACTTAGGCAAAATTTAGGGCAACTGTGCTGAGTTGAAAATCCAAAAGGGTGACTTAGGAAAAGTTAAGGCAAATAAAAAAGAAAGAAAATAAGAAAGGATTCTGGTTACACACTTGAAGGAGAAGTAAATTATCTGAAAGATGATTCTGAGTTCTGAAGTAGTCTAGTTTGATGATAGTTTTCAGCAAGAATAACAGACATAGAGTCAGCTCCAGCTTGTACCTACTCTAAAATACTCATAATCTATGTGTCAGCATTTCCATTAGATGAAGCTAGCAAAAATTGTGCATAAAGACAAAAAGTAATGGTTCTAGTCCAAATAGCACTATTCTTATCTTTAGTTTCACAGACAGTAATCATAGAAGATAGACTGATGGTCCCATGGTTGTGAGTATACAGATAGATGTCATCTGGGGGCAAATCAAAGAATGCTACTAGCTTATCAGGAAATTGCATGGTCAGATCAGGAAGAGCAATCATGGCAGTTGAGTCTAATGACCACCCTAAGATAGCAGAAAATTCTTTAATCCTTGGGTATAACTCTTGCCCATTGAATATGAACATGTGGTCCTTAGCATCCTAAAAAGTTACAGTAGCATGTAAAAGTTGTTATTGATATTTAAATGTTGAAGGCATTTTAGTGACTTTCATTGAAAAGGGAGAAAGTGGTTCCAATTATTTCCATAAAGGCTCTTAAGGAATTTCTTCATTAATTGAAGAGAAGCTTCAGTCATGATTGAAAGTGTAGAGAATGAGAAATAATGCCCCTTGTGTAGAAAAAGAAAATGAGTCCTTATGAGAAAAGGATTCTATTTGCCCAAGGAATATGGATAAGATAAGGTGATGGAATTTAAAAGAGCATTACCCATTATTAGAAGGATTTTAATGGAAGAAGTTTACTCAAAATCAGCTATCAGTTCAAGTGATACATAACAGTGCATAATCCATAAAGTAATAATACTACATAAATAGTCAGATATAAGCACACTAAGAGTCAGAAATAAAAATAGTCCCATAAGCTCTTGAATTGGGCCAAGGCCTTTATGCTTCAGTTAGGTCATCATGTTGATAAGTATCTAAAGGCCTAACAGAAGAAGTCCAGCACTGTGAGGATCAATGCCTAAGTCTTCAAGCTGTCGGTGAAGTAACTCATTCTTACGCTCCAAACTACTAAAATAAGTCTACACATATGGGAAATGTCATATCATATGCATTTCTTGCATAACATGCATACACTTTGCATTTTTCAGTGTATATACTTACCAAATATCTATGACCTGCATAGTAAATAACCTTTAAGACGAGACAAGATCGTATAAATACTCTGCCTGTGTCTGGGGGACTTGTTTTGTAAAATTTTCTTTTAACATCCATGTAAAGTGTATAGATCATACAGGAAATAAGTTAGATAGACTCACATAAGAAGTATCTACTAGAGAAAAGCTAGGAAGCTAAGCATCGCTAAAGTGCATATACTGCTCAACCGGTGTCTGAATAGTAGGAGCCCAATGAAGCATAAACCTGTCCAGAAGAAAGACATTGCCAAGGATAACACTGACAAAAGCCCCCTCATGACTAGTCCCATCGTACTGAGTATAATGTGTATGACCAAGTTTGGGCTCAGATCTCTTAATATCGAGAGCAGTCTTAGTCCTCTGAGTAGTCTCTATCTCATCCCCTATCGCCTCGGTAATAGGGGAGCCAATATCTTTAAACTGTTAAAAAGAATAAATGAAATTATCAGAAGTTACCTCAGCATGGTCAGTAGGAATCTACTCCAAGAGGTTCTTATGAATGAACCGCTGGTAATGGTGAGATTGCTCAAGAAAAGTTGAGGCAACATATCCCTGTAGAGCCTCTCTCAGCTTTGAAATTGTCAAGTGTGAGCATGTAACATTAAAGGAGGGATATCACAAGGAATGTGATGTTGTGAAGGTCTAGAAGATCAGCAAACTACTCGCTCCCCTAGATACCACATCTAATAACCATATCTAAGGAGTAGAATCCTCATGGACTCAAGATGTACTGCTCCAGCCATAAAATTGTATCTCTAGACATCATCAGCTCCCTTCAGCCAATCGAAATTAATCTAAAAATTATGTTAATTAAGTTTAATTTGCATTATAAAATACTAATGATTTTGTTTTCTTATTAGGTGCCACTCAATGGAGTTTATCTGGTCACTATAGGTCTAAAGAATATTTTTTTATGCTAGATAGATGGGAAGAACCCCATCTCTACATCATAGGGAGACTCCTATCGGAGTTGATAGCATCAAAACCTTGGATCAGCCCAATCTTTATGCTCAAAATCTGAAAAAAAGAAAAAAAATTAGTGAATTAAAAAAAAGGGAGAGAACATACATGTAGGATGTGCCAAAAGCCACATATCGTGACATCACCTCTACAGATAGTATCCAGTCTATAGTAAAGATAGGTTAATACAATAGATCCCCAATCAAAGGTAGCAACTCGATCTAAGTCATGAAGGGGGTCAAGTAAAGCAATGCTGACCTCGTGACCAGTCTCGTAGAAAAGAGTCATGCCTAGCAGTATGAGGAGGAGACACCTTGCCTTCTGAGCAATCTGACAGGGAGTTGTAGTGGGTAGACATCTGAATCCCTTGATTGGAGATGAAAGGACAACATTTTTTTGATTCTTCCATATCAGGATGAATCCAATCAAGTTACACACATACTAACTTTGTGCATGTAGACGGCGGGGTTTAGCGTGCGTCCAAGATTTTAGCAACCGTGACACTGTTTGAGCTCAGGGCTCTAGAGAACACACTAACCACTGTCATAAAGACATGGTGTGGAGATGAGGAGTCGCCAGCCAGGGTAATAACTGGGACAAATAAAAAAGGTGGTACTCGATTCCCTAAAAGAAAGCTAGCACCACAACCAGGAGATTCTGGATATGGAATACCAACTTCTTTCAATCTTGTGTTCATTTAGAATTACTTTATGAATTACTATCTTATCCTCTATTTATATGCAATTTCATATAAACTCAAAACAATAAACTCCAAGGCAAACTAGTCATGAAATATATAAGTAAATAATGCATTCAATAAATCACATAATCCTTAAGTTAGTCTAATCTACATGGATTTTAATTAAATGAGTTAAATCTACACGTTTTAATGTATAAGTGAACCTAAAGACCTAATTCCTTTTGATTTTAATGAAATGAACCTAAGTCTATTAATTTTAAAAAAAATATGGGTCTAATTCTACATATTATGAAGACATTTAAATTAGTGGGCTTAATTCTACACGTTTTAATTAAATAATGATCTTAAATCTAGAAATTATAAAAAAGGCTTAAATTAAGTGAGCTAAATCTAAATTAATTAAATTAAATTAAATGGGCCTAGGTCTAATTAACTAAATGGGCCTAAATGTATTTCTAACCTAAAACCTAATTAATTATGGACCTAAAATATATTTTAATTAATTAAACCTAATTAATTATTAAATGATATGGGCTAAAGTAAACAAATCAAAATCTAAAATGGGCTTAAGGCCCAAAACACACAAAAAATAATAAATAAAACCCAAAAACAAATAAAAAAACATAAAAAACAATTAAATAAGATCAAACAAATAATTATATTAATTCCTTACTAAAACCCTAATTTCTATTAACATGCAACCTAAATTAATCTATATCCTCCATTGATTTTAAATGATTACCAAATTAGAAACCTAATTTTACTAACCAGTTTAATAAAAAATCATGCAACCACACACATAATTTTATTATTATTCTCACTATTGGGGCTATTACATTAATTCGTAAAATAATTAATAAAAAATAACAATAAATAATAAAATAAAAATAAAGACAATAAAAACAAAAAATAAAACACTAGAAACTAAGTCTTTACGAGGCTTTATACATAGTCTTCTGTGGATTTCATCTTCTTCATATAATCACCATGTGTTTTTCTCCACAATCACCATAAAAAATAAAAATAAGTAATCAATAAATTATGATAAAATAAATAGAATAATAAATAAACAAATAAATAAACAAATAAATAAATAAATAAAAGAAGAAGAAGAATATGGTATGCTTATGGATGATCAGGGTGCTCCTCAGATTTATGATTCACCGTTCTTGATAAGTCTTCGAATCTTTTCTTCAAAAAATCCTTCACGGGTTATGAATTAGTTGATGAATCAAAAGTAATTTTTGATTAAGCAAAATAAAAAAAAAACACAATTTTCTTCCTCTCATCTCCTCTTTTCTACGCCTTTTTCTCTCTTCCTACGCTTTTTTCTTTCCTGCGCCTCCCCTTCCTTTTTTTTTTCACTGCTCCTTCCTTTCTTTTATAGTAGAACCAGAAAATTTAACCCTAATCCTAATGTGTTTCTAATTCCTAAAGTGTATTTAGGAATTTTAAACCAATTAAGAATGAATTAATTAGGAAGTTTAAACTAATTTAGATTGAATTAATTAGGAAGTTTAAACCAATTAAAACACTAAATTGGAAGCAATTTAGAAATAGGAAAATGAAAGAATTCAATTCCAACCAGGATTGTGTAATTCCGATCGGAATTATACAATCCTAATCGGAACTACATAATTCCGATCGAAATTATGTAATTCCAATCGAAATTACATAATTCAGGTTGGAATTATGGAATTCCGATGCACTTTTTTAATTACAAAAAGGCCTTTAAAAAAATTTAAAGTTTACAATTAGGTCCTAAAAAGAACTTTGCGATTTAGTCCCTGAAAACATTAAATCCTTCATTTAAAAGCCCTTAGAATTTTTTAGGATTAAGTTTCGAAGACATTTTCATACCTGGAGTCCTTTGTTACATCCATAACTTATCATCCTGAAATTAGGTGTCTATAGTGCATCTTTAGGAAAACTGTAATAACTAATGTCAAAAGGAACAAGAGTTCCTTCGAAGGAAATCCCAGTAATGAAAGAAAAGCTTATAAGAGAAATAGTTAGTTCCCTTATGCAAGTGTGAAAAGTGTGGGTGGTGTCCATCTACCTCTCAATCAAAGTAAATAAAGAATAGCAGTCAGATCAACCCCAAACTGTCAGAAGTGCAACGATAAATTGTCTGAAACCTGAGCCGAGATCAGCTGTGTCGCATTCATTGGCAGCCTATGAAATAGTTCTCAAGCTATGTGAAAACAACCAGTGAATTTCATCGGTCATTGGATGAAATTCAATAATAAAAGAATAAAAAATTAATTAATTAAAAAAATTTTGATTGGCAAAATGGAATGCCGATCAACATTACATAATGCCGATCGAAATTGGGCAATGCCGATTGAAAATATGGACTTCTGATTGAGATTCCAAATGTTCGATCAGACATATAGCAAACCTGAGCTAAATTTTTCATATTTTCAGGGTTTAATTTTAAAATTTCATGCATTTTTTACTAGTTTCTAATATAATTTGAATAATGTGCATACTAATTTGTATTCTAAAATTGATTATGATTGCTAATTTTATAAATAATTTTTTACAGAAATAAACATAAATGAGGAAATATTACCTTATTACCCACATCTATGCACCTGGGGAGATGTACGTAAGTCAAAGGGAGGATGGTGGAGCCTTCTCAAAGTCCAAGTCTATTCTGAGGAAAATGGAAAGACAGAATAATCAAAATTTCTGGAATTTCTGCTCCCCTATGTGGTCTGTGTTGTGGGCAGCCATAGGATCTAACAATTTGCAAATCAAATGTCAGATGATTAAGTAATCAAAGAAAGAAAAAATCAATGGAAAGGGAAATGAAAGGAAAAAAATGAAGATGGAATGAGAAATTGAATGTGACATGCAGAAGTGAAGTATATAGGATGGAAAATATCCATTTTGATCCACCAAAACTTGCTTGCATTCTAGTCCAAATTTCTTCCTTGCAATTTGGTCCATTCATAATTCACTCATGAAGTTCATATCATTAATTAATAATTCATAGAATTATTAATTACATAGTTAGTTTGCATTAAAATTTTGGATCCTCTACCAAGTATAGAATACACAACGTAATTACAAAATTCAATTTTTTTTTACATTTTATATGCATCGTCATTTTTTGTCAAGGATTTTTAAATATGTTTTGTTATATGATATATAGTTGTTGTAATAGAAATTTCAGATTATTTCGCTATGCACTGCCCAGTAGTCGTAACATGAATTTCAAATTCAATATATTATATGCTACAATGCAGTTATAACATTAATTTTTAAATCTTTTGATCCATCAGACACTACACAGTAGTTATGGTATCATTGCTAGATGTTCCATAGGAGCTATAGCATGTTCTTAAATCATAAATCACTAAATGTCCCACAGGGAATATAGTGAGAATCATTACATATAAATCGCTAAACATCCCACGGGGTATATAGCGAGAATCATTACATATATTTCGTTAAATATCTCACAAGGAATATAATTAAATTCATTATCACTAGTCATCCTAAAGGGAATATAGTGCAATCACCAGACACTACACACTAGTTATGGTATCATTGCTAGACGTTCCATAGGAGCTATAACATGTTCTCAAATCATAAATTGCTAAATGTCCAATAGGGAATATAGCAAGGATCATTACATATATTTCATTAAATGTCTCACAGAGAATATAACACAATCCATTATCACTAGACATCCTAAAGGGAATATAGTGCAATTCACCAGAAATTACACAATAGTTATGGTATTATTGCTAGATGTTCCACAAAAGCTATAGGATATTCTTTAATCATGAAGCGCTAAACGTCCCACAGGGAATATAGCAAAACTCATTTGCATATATCTCACTAGATGTTCTATAGGAAATATATTGAAGCATGCTAATATAACATCTTGCTTAAAAATTGCACAACAATTTAAGCATCGATCCTTCAATTAGGATACAATATCCTAATTCTTTCTTTCAAAATTGTGTGTTTATATTACTTTGCCATAATTTGTCAAGCAAATAGCGATAAAGGGGGGCAACTATAATCACCCAATTTTGGGATGCATTTGTCCATGAATGTGACAAAAGCCTCTATAATGAAAATTTAGTTGAAAATTGACCTTTAGTGTTAAGTTTCGAAATTTCAAGGACTAGATTGCAATATTTTTTGGGTTTAATTGCAAAAATTGAATTTTATAGGGGTATATTTTAAAATGTGTGTAATGCCAATCAACATTACACAATGCCGATCGACATTATATAATGTCACACATGCTGATCGACATTCTGGAATATCGAGGTGCTAAAATTTTAGCAAAAATCTCTTTTTTTTTAATTAAGATTGGTAAAAAATTTAATTTATTTTTAATAAATAAATTAATTTTGTTATTTATCTGTCCAATACGCATCTCTTATGCATATATTTTTTGAAATTAAAATTCTTATCCTATTTGTTTTGAGAGGGACGATCATAACTGCTTCTCCTGTGATCATGTAAGTGGTTAGCTAGGGTTAGAATGAGATATATAAAGGAATGTTTGGCAGACAGAAAAAAAAGAGGGGGAGACTGTGTAAAGGGAGAAAAAAGAGAAAACCCTTATAGCTACTGTAAAAAAGAGATGATTAAAAAAACACAAAGAGAAAAAAAAAGAGAAAAGAAAAGAATGAAAGAAAAAAAACTTTTTTTTTAAATATATTCTTTTCAAAGTCTAGAAATTAAGAAAACATAAAGGCAATTTTTTTAAAAAAATGGTGAAATCTCATTTTAAGAGGCATTCAAACAGCATCTGCATAGCATCACTCTCCTGCTCCTTTCTTTTTTTTTTTTTATTAATTCTTGCTTTTATATTATTTTATTATTTTATTATTTTATTATTTCTGTGTTTGTTTCGCTTAATTTTCATTATTTTGTTTTCTTTCTTCATTAATTTTAATCTTATTTTCCTTTTTGATTCTTTGTGTTTCATGCTTCTAGGGATGAATACCTGATTGAACCAAGAAAACCCATGGAGAATCCATGAATAAGAGCCAAGAGTCAAAGATCCCGATTTAATTTTTATCTTGTTCTATTTAGTTTATCTTATTATTTTTTAGGTTTTTGAATTTGTTTAATTTATTTTTTAAGGTTGTAATTTTAATTTTATTTTCTTTATTAGTTTTGGTAGATCTTGTAATAACCTCGATAGTGGGAATAATGAAAAGTCAAGTTTTCTCTTGTTCTTAAAAAAATTAATTAGTAAATTAGATTCAATTTGATAAACCCTATTTAAAATCAATGGTGGCAGTAAATTAATTTAGGTTCCATGTTAATTAAAATTAGGTTTTTTTAGAAGAAATAATTTAATTGCATGTTTGATCTTTTTTATTTGATTGATTTTTTTTTTTTTATGTTTTTGGGCTTGTATATTGATTTTTGTGTGTATTGGGCCCCAAGCCTACGTTTAGGCTCAAATCCATTTAATAAATAGGCTTTTAATTGGTTTTTTTTAGGTTTACTTAATTTTAAAACCAATTTAGGTCTATTTAGGTTAATTTAAACTTAGGCCCATTTTTATCTAGAATTGAAACATGTAGAAATAGACCCACTAATTTAAATACTTCATATTTTGTAAATTTAGACCCACTTTTAAAATTAAAATGAATAGATTTAGGCTCATTTATTAACATGCAGGACCAACTTTATTCAACTTCACTTGTAAATAAAAATGTAAAATTAGCTAAACTTTAAAATAAAATTAACATAGTTTAGCGCTAGGGACGATGCACTTTGTATGCATTTTTGTACATGTAGTTTTATGACTAGTTTGCTTTAGGGCTAGATGGATGTTTAATTAGGGTTTAATAAAATTATGTGTAAATAGAGAATAAAATAGTAATTCATAAAGTACTTCTAAATGAACACAAGACTGAAAGAAGTTAGTATTTCCTTCCCAGAATCTCTTGATTGTTGTGCTAGCTTTCTTTTAGAGAATCGAGTACCACCAAAATGATTTTTCCTAGTTATTACCCTAGGTGGTGACTCCTTATCTTCACACTATGTCTTTGTGACAATGATTAGTGTGTTCTCTGGAGCCCTGAGCTCCAATAGTGTTGCAGTTGCTAAAATCTTGGACGGGCGCTAAACCCCGCCGTCTACAATGCCCAACCGAGAACCAACACATATACACATATAGAAATAGCATAATTTTATCAAATTTATTAATATATTACAAAATAATAATAATAATAATAATAATAATAATAATAATAATAATAATAATAATAATAATAATAATAAATGAGATAACAATATGAATAATAATAACAAAATAATAATAATATTGATATCCAAAAATTTGGGTTATTACAGTTGTAGAGAATATAGTTTGAATTTGTTGAATTCGAATTTAGTATGTCTATTTGTTATGAGAATGCACTATATATATAAATACAATTTCAAGAGTTAAATATGGATCAAATTCTAACAAAGCAAATCCTATTCCAACTTTGAAAACTAATAGTAAAATCTAAAACCATCTAATAGGCATGGTGCAATGATAAGATAACCTCAAAAGCCTTTAAATATAATGCCAAAATATTTGAGCCGGTATAAATGATTTTAGAGTTGTATGTTTATGCAAATAAACGTACTTATGATGTACATATTTCGAGTAAATATTTATCTCTTACGCTATCATACGCTACTATATTTATGGTGCATTTGAATCGAGGTTAAAGAAGGTTAATTGTTATTTCTGTAATGTATTAACATCTGTTACCCGTATCTGCTAACTTTAAAATATGCACCTTTAACTGTTAACCTACTTAATAGTTATGCTCATTTTAATGTGGTTCTATTAACTTAGGTTGGAGTAAGCTAAAGGCCTGTAAAAAAAAAAAAACTCTTCTTCCTGAAAAAATAACTTTTCATTTTTTTTTATAATTTTATCATATATCTTGCAAATTATATATATATATATATATATATATTAATAAGCTAAAAATAAAATTTATATATAAAACAATTTAAGATTTTTTAATGATAATTTCATTATTTTTAAAACTAATTTTATATCTTATAAAAACTTAATAATTTATTTATTTATTTTTATTTTATATTAACTATACAAATAGTTTTTAAAATAATTTTGCATAAACAGTTTATTCATTATCTTTATTTACCAAACGAGGTTGACAGTTTAATTATTACACATATAATTATTATTCTTATAACTGTTACACCTGTAACTGTTACACTAGAAAATTCTTGAGTTCATAATTTTATGCCAAGGACTTCTCTTCTAGATCTTCACTTGATTTTATTCCTATAAACAAACTCCAAAGGAAATTTATCTCAACTGAAAATTTTAACACGTTGGTAAGCAAAGAGAAAGGTCAATCTTCTAATATAAAAGATAATAGATTACACAAACATATATTTTCCCATTTATGTAAATGATGGTGAAAATAAGAAAGAAAGTATAATAGCAATAAGACATGCAACTAAACACGTTAGGCAACAATACCTATTATGAATTTAGATTTTTTTTTTAAAAAAGCATATTTTCTCTACCATGAACAACTCTTGAAAGTGCAAGTATGTACATTTATGATGATTATATAACTTTTTTTACATTATAATTTTCTAAATGCTTGTCAATAAAAGGTTTAGAGAGAATTATTGTTTCTTATTTATTGTATTATATGTAGCAATACAAGAGTATATATAGCTTATAGATATAAACACAAAAAGACGAAGATAAGTATGGAATAATAAATACATATCTCAAATAGCCATTAAGCGTAACAACTAATAACTCTAAGCACGAACAACTCATACAACTAACACGCCCCCTCAAGCTGATGGTGGAAAGCACTGTAATTGAAGCTTGTTGCGAAAATGAATGAACATTAACGATGATAGTGGTTTTGTCATTAGATTAGCTAACTGATTAGCAGATGTGATGGCATAAATTGTAAGTTCTTTCCGAGCAACTTGCTGACGAATAAAATGAAAATCAATTTCAATATGTCAAGTCCAAGCATGAAAAATGGCATTTGAAGAAAGGAAAATAGCACCCATATTGTCATAAAAATTATGAGGTGTTACGGATACCAATACAACCAACTCAGTTAACAAATGCATTAACCATTTGAGTTCCATACTAATATTGGTGACTACATAAAACTCAGATTTAGTGGAAGACCTGGTGACTGTCCACTGCTTCTTAGAATTCTAGGTGATGAGGTTATTACCAAAATATACAAGAAAACCACCTGTTGACCTCCTATAATTTGGAAAACCCACCCCATTTTCATTTGAATACCTAGTTTAGGAGAAAGAGGTGCATTTTTTGAATATCAAGCACCGGTCAGACATGCCATTAAGGTAGTGCAAAACCTGCTTTATAACCTTAAAGTGATCAACAGTGGGGCTGTGCATATATTGATGGAGGTGATTGATTGAGAAGGAAATACTGGGACGAGTGAGTGTTAAATACTATAAATTGCCATAAATACATCTATAAAGAGAAGCTTCATCAAAGGATAAGAGTTAGCCTTCCGAAGTTAAGCGAGTAGTAGTAACCATTGTCGATGGACAAGGTTTTCACTTAGATATGCTTGTAGTTGTCAAGATTTCATGAAAATAAGATGACTGAGACAAAGAAATACTAGTGCGAGAATGAGATACCTCTATGCCAAGAAAGTAGTGAAAAGGTCCTAAATTGCAAAGTAAAAATGTAGTAGATAACTCACAAATAAGAGAATCTATCAACACTTAATTATTTCTAGTGAGAACAACATCCTCAATATAAACTAATAAGAAACATGCATTTCCATTTTTTTAATAAATAAAAAGAGATGAATAAGATGTAGAGCTAATAAAACTAGAGGTGAGTAAGAATGAACTCAGTTTTTGAATCCAGGCCCTAGGTACCTATTTAAGACCATATAAGGGTTTTTGCAACTTACAAATGTAATAGGGAAATCATTTATCCTCAAACCCCTAAGGTTGGACCATGTAAACTATTTCGTCAAGATTCCTATTTAAAAAGCATTATTTACATTAAGTTGGTGAAGTGGCCAACCATGTGTAACCATAGTAGAGATGACTCTTTATCTTGTCATAGGTTTGATGATGGGACTAAATGTTTCCTTAGAATCGAGTCCATACTCCTATGTATATCCCCCCTAGCCATAAAACAGGCTTTATATCTATCAATGGTGACATCCACTTTGCGTTTGATTTTGTAAACCCAACATTTCCAGCAATATTGCTTTTAGAGGGTGGAGGTACAAGTGTCCATGTCCGATTGCGGTAGAGGGATGCCATTTAGGATTTTTGATGGCATAGGGTGTAAGATATTGGTTCTAAAATAGAGGATGAAGGGGAAGAAGTGGTAATAGTATGAAATGTTATTGCCTTACAGTTAATAGTGGAATGCCAAAGTTGCATTGGATGACTTTGGATGGGTGGAGGTTGGTGGGTTAAAGATTAGGTTGTCATAGATGATGAGCATAAATCAAAAATAAGATTAATGTTGTTAGGGTTATAAACGGTTTATGTAAGTGGTTGATGAGGGTTTGTTGGTGAAGATAAGGTAGGATGATTGATAGTGTTTGAGTTGGAAGTGGACACTAAGGGAGAAGCAGGAGATAAGAATAATGTAGATAAAAAAGGAGAGGAGTGAGAGTTAATACCTGATCTTACAAAGATAAAGTGATCCATAGGATAAACGAGCTTCAACCTAGGAGAGGAAGGCATGCTGACTGGCAGAACATCAAAAGTGGTGGGTCAGTTATTAACATGATGAAACAAAAAAAGTTTCATCAAATTGAACATGATGGCAATGTTGATTTTGTTAGTGATATGCACTAGGTCAATCATTTGTGATTATGTATTGAATTTCTTATTTTATTAATAAAGAGGTATTATATTATCATTTGATTTTATGATAATGACATGAATGGTTAATTCTTACTAAGGCCATCAAGTATGTGACTTGATAGTAAAACCCTTAGATTAAAATAAGAGTTCTATTCTAATTATCCCTAGCCATTTATTCATTATATGAATATTAAAGTATTAAGGCTAGTATGATGTTGACTGATGGTTATGTTTTACTAATCATAAATATGAGATATTAAGTCAACTCATAGGTACATGATGAGAGATCATGTACTGGATTGACCCACTATGAGAATACTACATAGATTATTGTCATAAGTATTTCTTATCACAGTAATTTTATTTCGGTCCTTTGACCTTGAAATCATCATGGATTTCTACATAGCTATTTTATGTTTTGACACATTCTAACATTGTCTTTAACCAGATGATTAAAAGGATGTTGTTGGATATAAAATTAGTTATGTGAGGAATGTGAGTGATTTAGAAGGAATTTATCCCTCATTAATATGAGAAAGATATCTAAAGGCCCCTTGATGAGATAGACTGAATGAAAATGCATGGCCATGCTGAAATGAATTGATAAAGAGTTATCATTTTCAGTCTACTTGGAATCAAGTCATAATATTGAACTATATAAGGATGACATTCTATGCCTTATGTTCAATTAAGATATCATGTGATAAAGGGACAATAAAATTCACTGTAATTAGGTTATGTCGGATTATTGACTTCACATGACTTGGGTAGTCATAATGTCTTGCTAGAGGCCACTTATGACTTATAGGCCTAAATAGAGATTTAGGCCCACTGCCAATGTTATGTGAACCTACAGGGTCACACACTTAGAACAAGCCCAAAACAGATATGGATTTAATAAGCCCAAAATAAACTCTGTGGAAATAAATAATTAAAGCGTTTTATTTATTTATTTATTTGTTTATTTATTTAAGATAAATGTTATTTTAAATAAATAAATAAGATATTATTTTTGATTTGTTTTCAAACAAAATCAGAATATAATAAATGGAAAATTACCAAAAAGTCATTGGTAAGTGAAACCCTAACTTAGAGTCTATAAATATGTTATATTCTCTAGGGTTTCACACACTTGTTTTTGCCTCCAAATTCATTTTCTTTCCTCTTAGAAAACAAAGACAGAGTTTTTCCTTTTGTTCTTGATTTGTGAGACAGTCAAGGAGGTTGCTAGCACACACACTCAAATTCATTTTGTGAAGGGTTGTTCGTGTGGATACCTATAGAGGACGCATCCTTTTGGAGACATCTTGATCTGAACAACCAATCCAAAAAGCTCGAGGTTAGGTGTCACCGGTGTGAACCTCCTCTCATCCTTCTAGAGAATCTTTCCTCTTCTGTGTTTTGGTAAGATTTTTTAAAAACCCTAGATTTAATCAATTAGTCAAATTACATGGATCCATGCTTGGGAACGTGATGAAATTTTAATTTTTTCGCTGCGTTTGCATCACGGTACCCAACATATTTTGCCTATGGATTTGTTTAGATAATGATAACCTAAGTGTGAAGGGGAATGTCCTAAGAAGACATATTGCTTAGATCTAAATGAAAATTTATTTTTATTATATGGACATAAAAAGGGATAGATTGCATAACCAAAGATTCTAAGAATGGAATAATCTATATTTTTGTGAAACAATAGCTTAAATGGGATTTGATTTTGGAGTGAAGTAGTGGGCATTCGATTAATTAAAAAGACTATTGTTTCAAATGAAAATTCCTAATACTTAAATAGGGCACCATAATGACCTAAAAGAGTCAAACCAATGTCAACAATATTTTACAATTTTCTTTCTGCAGTGCCATTTTGCAAATGGGTGTGGGGGCATGTAACTCGATGAATAATATCAGTATTGGCACAATAAGTACCTAAGGGTCTATATTCACTACCCCAATTTGAATTAAATGACTTGATCTTAGAATCAAATTATTTTTCCACCATTATTTGAAATTGTTTAAAAATAAATGGGACATCACTTTTATTCTTAATTGGAAACAACCATGTAAAAAAAGAATAATCATCTATGAAAATGTCAAAGTACTTAAAACCTAAAAAGAACATAAGGGAGCATGGACCCAAACATCAAAGTGAATTAGTTGCAAAGGATGTGAACTATGATGATTTGTCAAAGGTAATAAAGTTCTATGTAGCTTTCCTAGACAACAAGCTTCACATTTATTTGATTTTATTATTTTTGAAGAATAAGGTAACTGAAAAGAATTAACAAAATGACAGACAGTGGTGTAATTGGGATGTCCTAGTTAGCCATGCCATTCCTCCAAGCTAGAAAGGTAGGCTTTAGCATTGAGAGCTTACATTTTTGGAAGCACACTATGTAGCTTATAAAGGCCAAGTTTAGTTGTCCCGCGAAGCACTGTTTTCTTTAAGTCCTAGTCTTTGACACAATAATGGTTAGGATAAAACTCAAAAAAGCAATAATTATCATTGCACAATTTGTTAACCAAAAGAAGTGGTTTTATGATAAAAGGACATGCAAAACATTTTTCAAATGCAGTGGTTTCAAAAGAGTGGGAATAATGGTAGAACCAATAAATTCAATGGGCAAGCCAACACTATTACAAACAAATGGTTTTTCCTTACCCTTGTAGTCTTTAAAAATATAAAGGGAAGTTAAGTCTGGAGTAACATGGTGGGTTGCACTTGTGTCCGATTACCAGGAAGTTTGATGAACAGTATTAGGACTTGGAAAGAGTCCAGCAGAGTGAGATGGATGTAGTTTAGTGAAGTATGCTTGATGTGCTTGGAAGGAGTCTTAGGGAGCTTAAAAAGGAGATTAGAAATGACCTCTAGATGTGAGAGATGAATCAAACCGATAGCGACAGTCAATAGCAACATGATTTGTAAACCCATAGATTTGACAAGCAGTGGTGGAGAAATCTCTATGTCCACCTCGTTGTTGTGTGCATCCCCGATTTGCATTGTGAATGGAGTGAGAGGTTAGAGCAGCTGAAGAAAAATTACTTTGGTGTACCATATTCATCATAGGAATAGTAGGCTCTTGAGATTTCAGAAGGAGTTTATAAGATACCAATTGTCCATGAAGTTCATGGAAGGATAGAGGATTAAACCTTTACTAAAAAGTACTAGTTATGCCATTGTACTTAGCCCCTAATTTTTGAAAAAAAATTGCATTGAACTCGAAGGTTACAATAGGTTACCCAACAGGTGACAATGAATCTAATATGGCCTTGGCTTGATATAAATATTCAAAAATAAACTTAACGTCTTTGGAAAGATTGTGAAGTTCAATGTGCAATTGGGTTCGCTGAGCATTACTAATAACACCATAGAAAGTAGCCAAGGCAGGCCAAACCTCTAAAGTAGAATTAAGGCCAATGAATAGGGGATAAATCTCTTTGGTAATTAAAGAGAGTTACTAGGAAAACAATAGCTAATCTTTAGCATACCAGGCAGTATATTCGAGATTAAGAGAGGCCTAATTGGTTGTAGTATTAATGACTTCATGAGGTAGAGGTGTTTCAATCCCATGGAGGATACCATGGAGATTATAATAATTAAGAAGAGAGGTAAATTGAAGCTTCCAAGGGATGTAGTTGTTGTAAGTTAATTTGATTGAAAAAGTTTAATGAACTTAGGTAGGGAAAATGGTAGAAGCGAGTGAGGGAAAGGGAATAGAAGTTATAGAGGACGAAGAAGAAGAGGTAAAAAAGGTAGACATGGAGTTAGCTTTGATACTAAGTTAGTAAAAGGTTTAAAGAGAATTATTGTTTCTTATTGATTGTATGATGTGTAATAGTACAAGAGTATATATAGCTTGCAAATATAAACACAACAAGACAAAGATAAGTATAGAATAACAAATACATATCTTAGATAATCATTAGGTGTAACAACTAACAACTCGTATCACTAACAATGCCTAATACATATATGGTCCCTTGTTAAGTTTTATCATTTTAACCATTCAATTTACTGTTTTATCATTTTAACATATCAACATGTTTAAATCTTAACATATAAACACTTTTTGCTAAAGTGGTAAATAGCCTTGCTATAATTTTTATGAGAGCATGTGAATAGGTTAAGATATATTACAAGAAATTATCTTATCAAATATGCCTTATAATAAATGACATTTTCAGTGGTTTGATTTTTTTAATTTATCTTTCTTTTTTTTCCCTTCTATTTCCCATTTTAATTTTTATTTTCTCTATTAATTTCTCTTTCTTTTTTTTTTCCTTTTTTCTCTTTCCCATTTTTCTTTCTTTTTACATCTACTGCTAAAGGAGCAATGAAAAAGACTAGTGAACTCCATTAACCATTCAAATAATTTTAGTTGGCTATTAATTTTTTAAAATTTTATCTAAAGAAGATGGTAACCTGTGGTTTCATGAGTTGAACAATGATGGGAAATGACAACTTAATAAATGATAGCCTCCACTTTGATATTTTTTTTAAGGGTTTGTTTGGTTCAAATTAATGCCATAAAATTTTGTAGAATTCAATTACAAATCCAAGTAAATATGTTTAGTTTAAATGAAAACTTTATAAAATTCATTTTGAATTCCAACTATTTAATTTTGTGGAATTTTTTGACATTAAATCAATTCTTATTAATAAAATATGTTTGGTTTAAGTGAATTTAGAATTCATTTAGAATGAAATAAATTTCTTGGTGAAATTGAACCAAATAGGGAGTAAATCTACAAGAACAATCAATGAAAAATAAGTTTTCTATTGCATGATTATCCAAAAACTAATGACATCCTAAAATTTAAATAATTAATTGGAGACACTATCGCCATCTCGCCTCTATCATCAATAAAGAGACGGGTCACCAAAGAGATAGAGATCCTAACTATTGTTTGCCAAAGACAAATGACACTTTTAATGATTTAATTGAAGATCTTGTTACCTACTTTTATAATTCTTATCCTTTTTGTTGTGTTTAGTTTTGTTGAATGAAACAGATGCAAGAGATTAAATCGGTGATGGTCATATAGCTAACAGTGCTCCAACATTAATTATTATAATTATAGTGTTTTGTTGATTTTTTTTATATTTTTTGAGAAATTATGAAGTGTCATATTTTATTTTGATGTATGTTTTATCGCAACACTTATTTTAAGATGTGTCTATTGATGCCAACGGGTCCAACTCAACATTGTTTATATCACAATTATGTTTTCTTTATTATGAAAAAATAAAGAGAATATGAGAGGAATACTGGAAGAGCTTAGGGATGACATAAGTGCACTTACAACAGTCTACCTAGACATGAGAATTAGGAGTCGCCACCTGGTATCACATAAGAAATTGTTTGATTAAGGACTAGGCAAACTCAGATCCCTTGCTAGGAACTAAAATTCATCTGCAGGATAAAGCATTGGGTTTAGATGTGATGTCAGTTAGAGTAAACTCAATATCTTAGAAGCATCTCTATATTGCCCGAATGCTGAGCAAGGTTAGCCTTAATAGTTTAATATAATGCTTCCAAGAAATATGTACCATTTTGGATCAACCAGTACACACAAATGCTAACATAATATATTCACACAAGCACATAATAATAATAATAATAATAATAATAATAATAATAATAATAATAATAATAATAATAATAATAATAATAATAATAATAATAATAAATGAATAATGATGCATGGGCATGACATAATGCATGAATACATAATAAATAAATATGGTAAAATATGATGTATGATCATGGCAAGTGTAGAACTAACATGGTACACATATACATGGCTTGACAATTATGATGGCATATGAACACACATGACATAAACATGGCATATTACATGTTATGGAATTAATAGCACACAATCATAGAATATATATATATATATATATATATATATATATATATATATCATGAATTTCCTATGCATGGCATCCTAATTATGGAAAATGAAATATCAAATAAATAATAACAATTAATGTAAAAGAGTAGAGATAAGAGAGAAAAACACTCCAGTAGGCTCCTCTTTTTGATTTTGTTCTTATTTCTAAGTTTTAGGGCCATTACTTTAAAAGATATATTAATCAAAATATTTAGCAATAATTATTTTATACCAAATAGATTTTCTCATTTTTTTACTTCAAAAATATAATTGAATATTTTTATACTTACCTAATAAAAAAATTTTATATACCATAGGTGAATTACACCTGATAGTTGAATTTGTAATATAAATACGTATTTTATTACAAATTAACTGACCCATTTTGAAGCTTGAATGGCTAATCTCTGTTTATGTGTTAGGGCTTAAGAAATTTGAAAATTCTGCAAAAAAGAAAAAAAAAAGAAGCAGTTGAAGAATAAAGAAATGTGGATTGGTTGTATGGATAAATGGGGGTGATGACTGATGATGGTGTTTGTAACATGTCTCAAAGAGAGGCCAAAAACCTGTGAAAGTGAATAGTATTGCATTATTCATTTTATTTGATTTTTCTTTTAATTTTTTTTCCTTCTAACACTAGGTGCACAGTATTACAGTGTTAGGTGCACAATATTATAGCGTTAGGTGCACAATGCTATAGCGCTAGTGCTGATTTCCTTATATTTCCTTATTTCCAAGCTAGCTTAGGCTTTAGACCTATGACTTGTTTATATATATATATATATATATATATATATGGGTAGAATATTTTGCCACAGTTTTATAATAATTTAAATTTATTTTTAATTAGATATAATGTGATTATTTATTAAAAAAATTATATAAATTAGTCATTAACTATCAACCACTAACTATGAGCTATCAGTAATAATAGATTTTTAATTTGCATTAAATTAAAAAAAATATGATTAATATTTTTTAAAATGAAATATAAAATCTATCTTGAAATTTGTAATTTTATTATGCAACATTTTAACTAACTAAAATCTTATTATACCTAATGCTAATATAAACCCTACTTTTTCAACTAAAACACTACTATATATACTCTAATACTAATATATATAAAAAGCTAATATAAAATGATCTTATTATAACTAATCTTATATTTCAGTATTCACTTTAAAACTTTTTTTAAAAACAGTAAGATTTTATTAAAACTAATAATAAGATCCAAGAAAAATCGATAAAGTTTGGCATCTAATCTAAATCATAAAATTCACCCCATACACCCAAACTAAGCCAAACTAGACAAATAAAAAACTTGGGAAGCAGAGAAATGCAAACAGCAGAAGGGAGTGGCAAAACAATAGGAGAAGAACTAAAGCCACACCAAGGATAGGAAAAACAAAAAACAAGATTACAACCAAGCAATGAAATTTTTATTCCTAAGAACTGCTTATTTTACTAAGGAGTTAGCCATCAAATTATTTTCCCTTAACATATGCAAAATAGAGACATTTTGCAAGGATGATTTGAGGTTCTCAATTAAACATAGCCCATTATGAAGACTCTAAGGTGCAACATTGTTGGAAAGATTACCTAATTGACAGTAGTTAAAGAATCTGATTCAATTATGAATTCAATAACACAGAACTCAGAATTAGAAGAAATTAGATGAAGTGCTTTTCTAATTGCCTTTAACTCAGCTACGTTTGAATCGATAATACAATATGAGACAAAGAAAACACATTCACTAACCCCGCATGATCATGAAGCACCTTGTTGACCTCAGCAGTAATCAATCTTAATTTTTGATCTTAAAAAACTTAATTTTGAACATTTAATTTGTTTTTTTAAGTGTGTATAAGTTAGGAATTGATAGTTAAAATGAAGTATGAATATCTTGGGCTGATTCAACCTCTGAGTTTTAAGGAGGCTGTTGACATTCTTAGAGCTTTATAATGACAAAGTTGTCTTCTTCAAATTTAAAGTAGACATCTTGAGCTTTCTGAATTGGTAATCTGAGTTCATTTGGGTATATAAATATTGAGTCGAAATCAACATATGAAACTACCATTTTAGATTGCACAGCTTTTAGTATTTTGGACATATCTTAAGCTAGAGAAGTCCAATTGAGGTAATTCAAAATGAAATGGAAATAAAAGTCAAATATCTACAACATTTATAAAGAAAGTATAGGAAAATTTAATGTCTCCAATGGAAAATTATGGTTTTAACTTGTGCATAGTTTTTTGATAGTAGTTTGGATTTTAGATTGCATAACTCTTAGTATTTTGGACATATTTTAAGCTACAGATGCTCAATTAAGGTGATTAAAAATGATATTGAAAGCTAAATCAAATATCTACAACTTGTATGAAAAAAGTATGGGCAAATTGGAACATCTATAATAGCCAATCACGACTTCAATCTGTGTACAGTAATATGACAGCATTACTTTCAATAATTTAAAATTATAAACATTGAATTCAAAATATAGACATTGGACACATTATTTGCACCTCCAACAACTATATTTTTTTAGTTTTTATTTATATAAACACCTTTAAAGCTTAATGAAAGAGAAGAAATTTTTGCTTATCATCATTCTCTATTTTAATATTCATTAAAGCTCTCAAATTCTCAAATATTCACTCTTTGTTTATAACTTTTATGAGAGTTGGTTGTGTGTTAGAAATACAACTTCTCTTCATCTTAAATCTTGGGAGAGATTAGTAAGGAATTGAGATTTATTTCTAAAGGAATTGGTTTAAGTGTTGTCCATTAAAACACTTAGGGTTTGGTTTTTTAAGTGAGCCTTGAAAACTCATGTTGTATGGTTGTAAGAGTGAGCCATAAAACTCTTGTGTAATCTTAATATTGTGAATAAGATTGTAGGTGATTGAAAATCCTAACTTAGGGATAAGTTAGGTGGAGTTGTAGGATTATCGTTGAATCCAAACTCCTTAAATAATTGTGTTCTTCATTTTTCCTTCTCAACATTCTTTCAATTCTTGCAAAAAATTATTTTTAATTCCAATTTTTATTTAATAGCCCTATTCACCCCTCTCTAAGGCTTTCTCAATTGGTATAAGAGCTTGAATTCTAGGAACTTCATTGCTAGAATACAAAATCATAGGGAGTGAATCATAAAATATTTCTTCACTTAGACCATTCTTTGATGGCAGTGACTATCCTCATTGGAAGTTTAAAATGGAGCTATACCTTGATTGTGATTCTATTAAACTTTGGGATATTTTCCTAAAAGGTTAGGAACCACCTACAACTACCATTGATTGTGTGGTAACTACTATAGCAATGATTAATGGAACAATGAGCAAAAGGAAGAAAATTATAAAAATAAAAAGGCGATAATCACTATAGTCTCTTCTATGAGAAGGGAAGAAGGAGGCAAGCTTCAACATTGTATGTTAGCCAAGGAAATATGGAAGACCTTGGAAAATCATTATAAAGGCAACATGGAAGGTAGAAGTAAGAAGGTTCAACTTCATATGTATGAATATGAAATTTTCAAGATGAAGCCTCATAAGTCAATCAGAGAGATAACAAATTGACTTAATGCTCTTATCATGACCCTCAAGAAACTTAGAAAGCATTTCTCTAAGGAAGAAGTAAACAACAAGATTCTAAGAATCCTATCTAAGAAGGATTTGGAATCTCGGGTTATTTCAATTGAGGAGGCTCAAGACATCTCAACTCTCTCTATTGACGTGCTTATCAAAAAGCTCTTAACACAAGAGATAACTTTAAGAGTTAAAGAGCTAACTTCAAGCTCTTAACAATTAAGCAAAGAGTTGAAGAGCTAACTTTAAGCTCTTAATAATTAAGCAAAGAGTTGAAGAGCAAGAAGAAAAGGAAAAAAAGAAGAAGAGCATTGCCTTGAGAGCTTCATAAAATGATAATGAAGAAGAAAATATTAAAGGTTCTAGTGATGAAGATGATGAAATTGTCATGCTCAGTAGAAACTTCAAGAAGTTCTTGAAATCAAAACATTCATCAAGAATAAGAGACTTCAATAAGAAGTATGAAGGAGAAAGTAAACAGAAAACCAAAGACTTTACTTACTATGAATTCAATAAACTGGGTCACATCTGAAGTGAGTTTTCCTAAACTCAAAAACAAGAGCAAAGGAACAAAAGAGAAAATGAGGGCTTATAAGGCAATATGGGATGACTCCTACAAATCAAAAATGGAAGAGGAACAATAAGAGGTAGCCAACCTTTTTTTCATAGTTCTTGAAAATGAAAAAGGGGTACCATTTATGTCTAATTTTTCATGTGATGATGATTATTGTGATGATCATGATGATGATGAATATGATGATGATGATGATATTGAAAGCTATAAGGTAAGGAAACTCTTACTTAAATGCAAAACTTATTATCTAAAAAGAAGCATTATGAGCATGAGTTATCTAGCCTAACTAAGGAATTCAAAAAATTAAAAAAAAAGGATTTTCTAATCTAGTTAAATCAAATGATAAATTGTCTAATGAATTGAAAACTTCAAATTCTTTGGAAGATCAACTTAAGAAAGCAAATAATGAAAATCAAAATCTTTTTAAGCAAGTCTTAAATTTGAAAAATTCCATTGAGAAACTCATAAAGGGAAAATAATCTTTGAATAATATTCTTGACTATTGGATATACCAATGGAATAGCTTCCTCATCATCATCAAATATTAATTTTGTTAAAGCCTCAAATAATTCTGCTCCTTACCTTAAAACAAAATAAGACTCAAGCTTTTAAAGCTAAAAGATATCATGTGTCAAACACTTAAGGAAAGTCTTATAAAACTCAACCATATATGAGACAAAGAGGTAAGCATCATACTAGGAAAACACAACCTAAACATGCTTACAAATACAATAGACACAACACTCATAAACATATTGCACAACATAATGCACCTAGACATGTTGCACAAACCTGTCAAAATACACATTGTCATTGCCAATGCATGTCTCACAATATGACTCAAAAGAACTTTCGGAGATACACACCATAACATCAATAAAGACATGCTTCATAAATTAGGAATGCATATCGTTCTAGGACAAATAAGTTTGCAAATGTTGAATGCTCATATTGCATGATCAAGGGACATACCAATAATATGTGCTTCTATAGAAGACTGCACATGAACTTGCTTCATATGGACCATCTTGAAACTAACCAACCTAGACCAAAAAAGGTTTGGGTTCAAAAGAATGCTTTAATGATCTTGTATAGGTGTGCTTGAAGTCCATAAGATCAAAAAGCAAATGGTATCTTGATAATGGATGCTTAAGGCACATGACGGGAGATAAAGAGCAATTCAACAAACTTGATGCTAATGATGGAGGACATCTTACTTTTGGGGAAAATGCAAAAGGAAAGATTATTGGCATTAGAGAAATTGGTAATCCTTAATCCTTAACTATACACTATGTGTTGCTTGTTGATGGTCTTAAACATAACTTGCTTAGTATAAGTCAATTATGTGATATGGGAAATAAGGTCACTTTCTATCCTAAGAATTTCTTTGTTAGTAGTTTTGATGATAAAGTAATTTTTAGTGGTGAAATAGTATATAATGTTTGTGTTATTTATTTAAATAAGATTGATAACAAAGATATTAAATGCTTGATGTCAATTTTCCATGACATATAGACATGGCATAGAGGGTTAGGATATACAAATTTTAAGCTATTGAATGATCTTTGTAAATATGAACTTGTTATTGGTTTACCTAAGCTTGAATTCAATAAGAATAAACCTTGTGATGCTTGCCAAAAGGGAAAATAATCCAAGTCCTCATTTAAGCTAAAAAATGTAGTGTCCACTTCTAGGCCACTTGAACTTATACATATGGATTTATTTGGACCAACTAGAGTTGCTAGTCTCAATGGTATGCACTATGCATATGTATTGGTTAATGATTACTATGGATTTACTTAGGTATGTTTCTTTGCTCATAAGAATGATGCATTTAAAGCTTTTGAAAAGTTTGCAAAAATAGTTCAAAAAGAAAAAGGTTTTTTTATTTCTTCTATTAGAAGTGATCATGGAATCGAGTATGCAAATTAATTTTTCAAAAACTTTTATGATGAAAATGATATTTCACATACATTCCCTTCTCCTAGAACTCCTTAACAAAATGGGGTAGTTAAAAGGAAAAATAGAACTCCTGTGGAAATGGCTAGAATAATACTTTATAAGTATAATTTGCCTCTATACTTTTGGGTAGAAGCTGTTAACATGTCTTGCTACATTTCAAATTGAGTTTTCAAAAGACCAATTTTAAATAAAACTTATTATGAGCTATGGAACAATAGAAAAAACCAAAATCTCATATCTAAGAGTATTTGGATGTAAGTGCTTTATATTAAACATTAAGGATAATCTTGAAAAATTTGATTCCAAAGCCGATGAAGGAATTTTTCTAGGCTATTCTATTTCTAGTAAAGCATATAGAGTTTTTGATAAGAGAACTCTAGTAGTTAAAGAGTCAATGGACATTGTATTTGATGAATCAAACTCACTTGATCTTAGAAAAGATATTTGTAGTGTTGATGATCTTGTAGGTAATGATGAGATTGTGAAAACTCAAGAAAAAAATGCTAGTAAGCCTTTGGAACTTTAAGGTCTAAGCAAGGAAGAAAATGAGGAAACGTCTCAACCTACCTTGAAGGATGAACTTCCAAAGGATTGGAAATTCAAGAAAGCTCATCCTCAAGACCTCATTATAGGTGACACTACAAAAAGGGTAACTACAAGATCTCAATTAAAGTCTATTATTAATTTAGCCTTCATTTCTCAAAATAAACTTAAAAATATTGATGATGCTTTGTGTGATGGATTTTAGGTCCTTACTATGCAAGAAGAGTTAAATCAATCTAAGAGAAATAAGGTTTGGACCTTGGTTCCTAGACTAAAACACCATCCTAATAAGGTGCCAAATGGATAAGGTGTCACAACTAGGAATAAAGCTAAACTAGTAACTAAAGGTTATAATTAAGAGAAAGGTATTAATTATAATGAAACCTATGCCCCCATTGTAAGTTTAAAAGCTATCAACATGCTACTTGCATTTGCATCATTCATGGATTTCAAACTTTATCAAATGGATGTTAAAAGTGCATTTTTAAATAGTTTTATTGAAAAAGAGGTGTACGTTAAATAACCTCTAGGTTTTGAAAGCTTTGATTTTCCAAATCATGTATTTAAACTTTCCAAAGCATTATATGGATTGAAACAAGCTCCTAGAGCTTGGTATGAAAGATTGATCAATTTCTTGTTAGAAAAAGGTTTCTCTAAAGGAAAAGTTAATACAACTCTTTTCATAAAGAAATCCAAGCATGATTTTTTAATTGCTTAAATATATGTTGATGACATTATATTCAGTGATACTAACTATTATTTTTCTAAGGAATTCCCTAATTTAATGCAAGGAGAATTTGAGATAAGTATGATGGGTGAACTCAAATTCTTTCTTGGGCTACAAATCAAGTAATGCAAAAATGAGATTTTCATTAATCAAATAAGTATGCCAGAGACGTTCTGAAGAAGTTTGGCATGGATGGATCTAAGATAAGTAAAACTCTAATGAGCACTACAACCAAACTTAACAAAAATGAGAATGGCAAACCAATTGATGAAAAGCGATTTAAAGGTATGATTAGATCTCTTCTTTATTTAACTACTAGTAGACCTGATATTATGTTTGCTATTTGCTTGTGTTCTAGATTTCAATCAAGTCCTAGAGAGTCTCATTTGAATGCTATTAAAAGAATTTTTAAATATCTTTATGCTATAATGCATTTAGGACTTTGGTATCCTATGAGTTCATCCTTTGACTTGATTAGTTATTTTGATGCGGACTTTGCCAGTGGTTTACTTGATAGAAAAAGAACTTATGGAACTTGTCAATTTTTAAGACAATTTTTAAATTCTTGGTTTAGCAAGAAACAAATTTCGGTTGCCTTGTCCACTACTGAAGCTGACTATATTGTAACAAGTCTTTGTTGTTCATAAGTTTTATAGCTAAAACAATAGTTATTAGACTATGGTGTAAAACTTGATCACATTCCAATCAAATGTGACAATACAAGTGCTATTAACCTTAGCAAAAATCCCATTCAACATTCTAGAACTAAGCCTATAGATATTAGATATAATTTTTTATGTGATCATGTTCAAATTGGTGATATCTTAATTGAAGTTATTGATACAAATAATCAACTTGTAAATATCTTCACCAAACCTCTCAATGAAGAGAGATTGAATTTTATTAGGCATGAACTTGGCATAATTGTTGGTTATACTTTATCTTAATTTTATGTTTAATTGATGGTTGGACTATTTTCATGTGAAATCATGTTGTGCTTATTGATTACTTTGATTAATAAATGTTTTGATTTTGATCTAAAATTTTTTTTATGGTCATCAATTCATATTTGGTTTATCTTTTTAAATTTCCTTTTGCATTTTGTCAAAGGAGGAGAAATAATTTGAGTTTGCATGTGTACCTAGTTAATTTCTTTTAAGCATGTTTACTTAGTTTTTTTTTAATTTTTAAAACTCTCTTAAAAAATGTATTTATGTTAATGACATATTATATTTTTGTTTGATATAGGGGGAAAAAATTTATTTAAATTTTTGCATGCATATTAACATTATAAGTATGGCTAATTTTGTCATACATCATATGTGATAAAAGGCCTTGTTTTTCTTATTTTGTTTATGTATGATATAGATTTTATAAAAATTTTATGTATCCTTGTTTTTATTTCCCTTTATATCTCTCCCTTTTTTTGACAAAGGGGGAGAAATATATTTGAGTTTATTAGTTGTTATTATACATGTGTATAATATTTTATTATTGTGTTTATACATGCATAATTCATGTATAATTTCTTCTTAGAAATTGTTTTGGCATGCATATTTTTACAAAGATTTGGTGTATCTTTGCTTTGTTCTTATAGGAATTTTGGTCCATTTAGGTTCATTTCCCCTTATATCTTTCTCTTTTCCTTTTTCCTTTGTACAAAGAGAGGAAAATATGTTATGGATAATTTGTGTTTATTTTTTTATATGCTAAGTGCTACATAATTGATTATCTAGCTAAGCTCTATATGATCATGTGATTGTTAAGCTCGTCTAGCATCAACATTATTGTTATGTGTACCATTTTTGTAATGAATTTTAGTGGCACTATATATATATATATATGTTTGAAATTGTTTCCTCACATTGCCTAACATTTATTTAAATGATCATGTTATCATATTTTATGTTTTTAATACATTTGTCATAAAAATGCCATGTTTTTATCCCTTTTGCTATATTTTATATTTTTTTATTTTTCTATCAAAGGGAATAATCTATAAATTTATTTTTCTTATCATGTCCATATTCATAAGGGTATCATTTTTATCACAAATATTATCACACACTTTACTTTGTATTATTTTTTATCAAACTCAAAATAAGTTTGTCAAAATCAAAAAGGGGGAGATTGTTGACCTCAACAATAATCAATCTTAATTTTTTATCTTAAGAAACTTAATTTTGAGCATTCAATTTGTTTGTTTAAGTGTGTATAAGTTAGGACTCTATTGGAAGTTAAAATGAAGTATGAATTTCTTGTGCTGATTCGACCTCTGAGATTCAAGGAGGCTTTTGACATCCTTAGAGCTTTATAATGAGAAATTTATCCTCTTTAAATTTAAACTAGACATCTTGAGCTTTCTGCATTAGGCTTACTTGTCAAAATCCGATTTCATTTGAGTATGGAAATATTGAGTCAAAATCAACGTATGCAGCTGCCATTTTTTATTGCACAACTCTTAGTATTTTGAACATATCTTAAGCTAAAGAAGTCCAATTGAGGTTATTCAAAATGATATGGAAAGTTAAGTTAAATATCTAAAACTTTTGTGAAGAAAGAATAGGAAAATTTGAAATTCTCCAATATAAAATCACGGCTTCACCTCATGCACAACTTTTTTGACAGTAGTCTGCCATTTTAGATTGCAAAACTCTTAGTATTTTGGATATATTTTGAGGTACAGAAGTCAAATTGAGGTGATTCAAAATGATATCAAAATCTAATTCAAACATCTACAACTTTTGTGAAGAAAGTATAGGAAAATTCAAATGTCTCTAATAGAAAATCAAGGTTTCAATTCATGCATAGTTGTCTGATAATAGTCTACATTTTAGATTGCAGAGCTCTCAGTATTTTAGACATATCTTAAGCTATAGAAGTCCAATTGATGTGATTCAAAATAATATGAAAATTTAAGTCAAATATCTATAACTTTTATGAAGAAAGTGTAGGCAAATTCAAACGTCTATATTAGCCAATCATGGCTTCAATCCATGTACAGTAGTCTGACATCATTACTTTTAATAATTCAAAATTATAAACATTGGATTCAAAATATAGATGTTGGACACATTATTTGCACCTCCAACAACTATATTTTTGAGTTTTTATATATATAAACACCTCTAAAGCTGAATGGAGGAGAAGAAATTTTTGCTTATTATCATTCTCTATCTTAACATTTATTAAAGCTCTCAAATTCTCAAAAATTCACTCTTTGTTTATAACTTTTATGAGGGTTGGTTATGTTAAAATATAATTTCTCTTCATCTTAAATCTTAGGATAGATTAGTAGGGAAGTGGGATTTATTTCTAAAGGAATTGGTTTAAGTGTTGTCCATTGAAACACTTGGGTTTGATTTTTTGAGTGAGCCTTGAAAACTTTTGTTGTAAGGTTGTAAGAGTGAGTCATAAAATTCTTGTGTAATCTCAATCTTATGAATAAGATTATGGGTGATTGAAAATCCTAACTTGAGAATAAGTCAGGTGGAGACGTAAGATTATTGTTGAATCCAAACTCCTTAAATCATTGTGTTCTTTATTTTTTCTTCTTAACATTCTTTCAATTCTTGCAAAGAATTAATTTTAATTGTGGTTTTTATTTAATGGCTTTATTCACTCCCCCCCCCCCCTCTAGGGGTTTTTTACACCCCTCTAGCACTAGCCAACCCCGATTTATCCAAAGATGAGCCATCCATATTCCATTTCAATACACTAAAAGGTGGCGATTGCCAACTAAAAGTAATATGCCTAGGCTTAGGTTGAGGATGAAATTTTTTAATAGCCTCAACCGTAAGCCAAAGGTCTTGAGAAAGTTGGAGACCTTCATCTCCTAATGCCTTAAGCCAAATCTCAGCTCTATGGATGACCAAGAAGAAGATTTTGGAGATATCAAAAGAGACTAGATTGAAAACTACAACATTTCATTCAAGCCAAATAGTCTAGAGAGCCGAGAAAAAGAACTTTATACATAATATCGTTAAACCTTAAAGTAAACCTCTATACTATTTATTATACTATAAATAGAAATTTATTATACTATTTATTTATGCTAAAAAATTTTATTATACTATTTTTTAATCTACACAAACCCTATCTATAAACGTGCAATGCACAAATATATGACTAGTATATATTAAATGCTATGCTCTAAAGTCATTGAGTCAAAAATTTGATAAGTGTCTATTCTCATATTTGAGTATTTACTTTAAAAGCTAATGTGTTACATTTTTATTAAGACACTCTATTAAAAATCCTAATTTTTATTAATAATAAAATATTTATTATAGTTTATTGGTATTATTTTTAACTAAAAAACTAATATACATATTCAAATGCCACTCAAATTCTAAAAGTATTTATTTAATACATTATTTTTTTTTTATCTCAAATCACTCAATTATATTTCCTAAACAATTAGAAATTCTACTTTTAAAACTTTTCTTAACTAAGACACTGTTATATATACTCCAATAATAATTCAATAATTCTCAAAAATCATATTATATTTAAAAACAATGACAATAAATATTTTAAAGATAAATTATTGTAATATATTTTATTTTTAATCTATTTTCTTACCTTTTTCTCTTTAGAAAAATTTTTATTTTAAAATCCATATGTTTTATTTTACATAAAACACTAATTATACTACATCTACAACAATACTCTTTTTTTTATGAGAGAAGATTAGTGAGAGAGTAGTCAACTAGTAACTCCTCTCCAAGGGATTAATTCTTCAATCCATCAATTGATACTAAGGTAATATGATCTCCTAATTTATCAAAAACCAAAAATGCATTTTTATTTTTGTTTAACATAAATAAAACTATTTAACTTATCAATTATTATTATTATTATTATTATTATTATATAAAAAATTAAAATAAAATTATTATAATAACTTTATAAACTTTCACTTTTATATTTGATTAATTTATCATTTTTAATTTATTAAAATTACTTAATAATTATATCAAATGTCTATATTATCTAAAGTCTGTAAAAGTTTGTATAGCTTTAATCATTTGTTATATATATATATATATATATATATATATATATATATATATATATATATATATATATAGCAGTAATAATTGTGAGAATTATAAAAATAGTGAAAAATATTAGAAAATTATAAAATTTGAACATTTAATAATAATAATAATAATAATAATAATAATAATAATAATAATAAAGCATAATAATAATAATAAAGCTTGCATTTTTACTTATATATATAAGTCAAAATGCAAGCTTTATTATTATTATTATTATTAAATAAACGTTTTCAAAATTTGCTAATATTTTTCACTATTTTTATAATTCTCACAATTATTACTGCTAAGGTGGAAGAAATTTAATTTAATGTTTTAAATTGTGATATTACAGATGATTGATGATGGTGCTTGTAACATGTCTCAAAAAGAGGCCAAACACTTTGTGAAAGTGAACTATATTGCTTTACACGTTTTATTTGATTTTTCTTTTACTTTTTTTTTTCCTTCTAGCGCTAGGTGCACAACACTACAATGCTAGGTGTGCAACGTTGTGGCGCTGTGTGCACAATGCTGCATCACTGATACTTATTTCCTTATGTTTTCTTATTTCCAAGCTAGCTTAGTGTTACATCCCGTCCATTTTGGCAAGTTGAGCAGGTCTATGATGATGCACATGGGTAGAATTTTAACTAAGGCATACCTAGTCCAATGTGTGTGCAAAGGAACTTTTTAGAAGGTACTTGAATGTTGCGGAGAATGATCAAGGTAGTGTGCAGCGTAACCTTACCAAAGTGATGTCTAGAATCTTCTAATACTCAAACAAGAAGGGCTGCATTCTAGAAGATGTCAAGCTGCCTATGCTACACTATTTAGCTTGACTCTAGAAACTTCCCTTACTTTTGTAAATGTTAAGAAGCTTATTGTACACAAGCTATTTGTAGAAATGTCTAGAAGAATTAATTGTAGCCATACATTGAGGAAGTGGAAAATCTATATAAAGATCACTACTCCTATTTGTAAAGAGTGATGACAAACTTAATAAAGTTCTATACATTTACAAATTTTATTGCTTGACTCTATACTCGTCCTAAACTCTTACTACCCTATTTTGCTTACTCAAAATTCATTCTAACTCACATATAGGTTTACTTAGTTCTAATTCTCTCACAAGTGTGACTAAGTGTCGCACGACTTAGCTAAACTCTAAAATTGAGTTTGTGATATTAGGCTTTGGACCTGTAACTTATTTTTTTAGATATATATATATATATATATATATATTATTTATGGATAGAATATTTTATCACAATTTTATAATAATTTAAATTTATTTTTAATTGGATAAATTGTGATTATTTATCAAAAATTTATATAAATAAGTCATTAGCTATCAACCACTAACTATAAACTACCAATAATAATAGATTTTAAATTTTCATTAAATTAAAAAAATCTCATTAATATTTTTTAAAATGAAATATAAAATCTATCTTGTAATTTGTAATTTTATTATATAACATTTTAACTAACTAAAATCTTATTATACCTAACACTAATATAAACCCTTTCTTTTCAACTAAAACACTGCTGTATATACTGTAATACTAATTTATATAATAAGCTAGCATAAACTAATCTTATTATAACTAATTTCATATGTCAATATTTACTTCTAAAACTTTATACGTAATATTGTTAAACCTCAAAATAGACCTAAATACTATTTATTATACTATCAATAGAAATTAATTATACTATTTATTTATGCTAAAAATTTTTAATATATACAATCGGAATCATCATCAGGAAAACAGCTAAACACAATTACAAGAAATCATCATCAAGAAAACAACAAAACACAATTATAAGAAATGAAGAAGAAGAAACAAAAACAGAAACAACGAAATAGAAGCTAAGGAAACACAATGAATCGGAAACTGAAACAACGAAACTGAAGCACCAAAGAGCATGATAGTGATGAAATTATGAAAGAACTACAAAGAAATGGCCAAAAATCAAAAGATTAAATTCAATATAAGCTATCTGAACTCTCAAAGTAACCAGTCTGAAAACTTAACATGCACCTTAACAAGACAGTAACAAATAACAACAAATAGCACCCAATAACATAAGAACTCATACTATTATTCACATATTAATATAGCCTCAAACATAAATGCTATATTCATAAACACTAGTACAAATGTCATGCTAACTGATAGATTTCTGACAACACAAAACCAGTCATGCCAAAAGCTAGTATGATCATCAATATAATAAAGAATGCCATTGCATTAAAGTTTTAGAAGTTAAATGCAGTACATATTAAATATTTGTTCTAGATTCATGAGTGGGGAAGGGAGGTAACTCACAGCAAAATTAGCTACAGTAATGGCACCTGCACACGAATTCCTATACTTTTAACTATATTCACCATCACTCTCCCTATCGCAATCAATAGTTTGTTGAGAATCTTCATCACAACTACAATAATCAATCAAAGTGTCATCTATCTCATCTTCTTCATCAACATTCTCTAGGTTCTCTACCTCAGCAACTTCGGGCGGTCTTGAAATCACCAACTCCTCGATATCTTCAGCATCCATGTCCTCTCTATTTAATGATTGTATTTCACCAATACCAACTTCAAATGAATCATCAATATCATTCTCTTGATATACTCCATCTTCTACCAAAGGAAAGTCGTCAACATTAATTGCTTCTTCCTGGGTCTCATCAACATCATATATATGCCTATATTGAAATGGTTGCACTACTCGCCAATTAGCTCCGAATTTAGGATCATTAACATATAAAACTTGACTTGCTTGATATGCTAGTACGTAGGAATCATTCCCTAACTAAAGCACCTAAGAAGCATATAAGATAAACAATTCCTTAGTTAGAGAAGTTAGAGAAGAGCTGCTTTAGTTAGAGAAGTTTAGTTATTATTATATTTTTGTCGATATGGTTCCAGAAGTTTTGTGTCCATATATATTATTTCAGTTTAAAAAATGAAAATTCATAGAAGAGGGGAGGATGAGTTGCAAAACTTAAAAGTGATGGAAAATGGAAGGTTTGGAAATGATTTCTTATGAAAGGTTCCGAAGGCGATTGTTATAAAAAATGAAAGCGAAGATTGTCAACTATGATTTTTTGAAGGCATGAAGAAGGAAAGGTGGAAAAAAACAGTTCAGCGTTGTTTGCAGCGACCTCTCCTCTATATGAAACTGCAAGAATTTACTGGGAACAACCATCATTTGGACTTTAAATCAGTCATAATAGCACATACATACTTCGATGAAGATAACAGCACGACATTTAACTGATCCTCCCCTCTTCTATGAAGTCTAAACTGCTGTAAGTAAAGCACCTGTCTGAAATAATATATCTCGCCACAATTCATGGTGGAAGACTGTTGATGAGCGGTGGTGTTATGGAATGCAGTGTTTCTGTGGTTGTGTTGAATTGAGATTTTTGTGATACATACTATTTCTAGAAATGAAAGCATCATAGGTTGGACTTTTCCAATTGTCATGCAAATATAAATAATTGTTGAATTAAATTTAATGTTTATTATAGAAACAAAATGCAGAGTTGAAGTTGTTTTAAATAATTTTAATATTATGTTGTTTGTATTTGGCATGTGGGTATGCAGGCTTGGTTAGTTTTGAACAACAGTTATGCAAATAGAGCATCTGTGCTGTAGCGAGAAGGGTGAAGAAGGAAACCATCTGCAAGTGGCCAAATTGTTATTGATGGAATGAAATATGTTCTATTGGTCTCAAAGATTTGACGACAAAGCTCAGTATCATCCCTCAGGATAGCATTCTAACTATGAAATATGGAAGGTCAGACCACTAATTCATAATTTTTTATCTATGTACTGAAGACATTGCAATCCCATGTATGATAAATTGATTGTACTCAGGCTCTGGAATAGTGTCAGCTTAAGGCAACAATTAGCAGGCTATATAATCAGTTAGAGTCATTAGGCTAGAATACATTGTAAGGTTAAAAGCAGTATGTAAACAAAATTGTGTTATAACAAATTCAGTGAATTGTATGCAGTGAGTTGAAGTTGTTTAAATTGCTTACATGCAATTCTTGCAGAAATTACTACTATGTTAAAAACAATATCATCCGTGAAGAGTAGGGATTTTATTTTACTCAGCAACAAAAGAACTCAAGAGTTAGTACATTCTGTATAAATCCTAAATTATAAAAATTAAATGGGAAAAGGTGCAAATTGTAACTCAACTTTATCACAAAGTTTACATTTGATCTTTATATATATATATATATTGAATTTATATTTTTCTTAAATTTCTAGGATCTATAAAAACTATTTTTTTCACATTTTAAATATTTTTTAGAAATTAAAAAATAGTTTTTGACAAAAAATTTTTGAAAAATTGTAAAAACTTCATAAATTTATATTTTGAAACCAATTTTATCAATTTGCATTGTTATTTGAATTAATTCTTATTAATCAACATTAATGTTAAATTTTATTTTGATTGTTTGATTTAAATATAACAATTCTTTGAAAGAGGGTTCAATATATTTAATTTTTCAAATATTAAGGTTAAAAAAAATCAAATGTAAACTTTGGGTAAAATTAAAGGTGCAATTTGCACCTTGTTCCAAATAAAAATAAATATTAAATTTTTCAGCGTTGTCCAAGCAACTGTGAGAGCGCTGCAACGCTCTCTAAGAATGCTGCGGTGCTTCTTTTTTTTGGCTGTCACAGTGCTCCAAGGCACACATTTGTACCTTAATTTTGCCTGTTGGGC
This sequence comes from Mallotus nudiflorus, assembly GCA_947683625.1. Classification (NCBI taxonomy): domain Eukaryota; kingdom Viridiplantae; phylum Streptophyta; class Magnoliopsida; order Malpighiales; family Euphorbiaceae; genus Mallotus; species Mallotus nudiflorus. The sequence goes on from CANTUR010001856.1 coordinate 134,435, forward strand.
CAACAAAGCCAGTTGTTGGCTCAATTAGTTAATTTTTTTCCTTTTTTATTTTATTTCTTCCTTTATTTTTTTCCGAACTAAGACTCCATGTATTTGTAAAAAATATTCTCTTTTTTCCTTTTTATTCACACCTCTAGCCTAGACCCCCATTACTCTCCTCCATCATTGCATTTTCTAGCCTTTTTCTTTAACTAAAGATTTCTTTTTTAGACCAAAGGTTAAGTTGCAGAGGAGGTGGGCCACCAAGTTGGCTACCATAACCACCTTTGCATTTAATGTAGAGGCAAGTGGTTGCTGTAGAGGCGGTGCCACTACGATGAGGCAATTGCCTCTTCAACTATTGCCATAGAGGCGTTCACTCCTCTAGCCTACCTTGCACTATGCTTGATGGGCCAAGGCGATGGGCCTGCCTTGTAAGGGTTTTGGGTTTTGGATCTATGGGTTTCCAGCCCTTAGGCTTATTTTCAAGAAGACTTAAGGTTTCTTTCTTACATTCAAGTTTTACATTTCTCGTCATTGGACTCTATTGCGGGCATACCAAACTAAGCATCCACAGTTCGCCCCCTATCATGGGTCGATCAAATTGGGTGTCTACAGTTTCCCCTTGATTTTTTAAAGAACTAAATGCATTCAATGATGATTTTTGAAAAAAATCATATGCACAACAGAAGAACACAATAAACAACATACTTGGCTCCCGAGTTTCACTTAAGAGATGAATTCTTCAATCTCAAAATGTGATGGTGATCCTCGACTTTTCCTAGTCCGATAAACCACTCATTAATATTTAGTAACTTTTTTGACAATGATAATCCTTGAGTTTTCTTGGCATGATACAACACTTAACTTAAGCATAATCTTTCAAATTTTCCTAGCACAATCGTAACTTAACTGACAAAAAGACTCTCTAGTTTTCCTTGCTTGATTATCACTCAATTGAAACACAGACTCTTGAGTTTTCCTAGCCCAATCTTTACTCAATTGAAACACAAACTCTTGGATTTTCCTAGCCTGATTACCTTTTAATTGAAATACAGTCTCTCGAGTTTTCCTGGCCCAATCATCACTTAACTGACATAAAGACTCTTAAGTTTTCCTAGCTCGATTGTCATTTAACTGAAACATAGACTCTCGGGTTTTCCTAGCTTGATCATCATTTAATTGACACAAAGACTCTTGAGTTTTCCTGGCTCGATTATCACTTAATTGATGTATGGACTTCAGGGATACAACCCGAATAGTCCTTTCTGAATCACAGGCTTCAAGGATACAACCCGAACAACCCCTTCTCTTATTATGAGCTTCATGGATACAACCTAAACAACCCTTCTCTCATCATGAGCTTCGAGGATACAACTTGAATAGCCCTTTCTGAATCATAAGCTTTAGCGATACAACTCAAACAACCCCTTCTCTTGTCATGAGCTTTGGGGATACAACCTGAATAGCCCTTCTTTTATCATGAGCTTCAGGGATACAACCTGAATAACCCTTCTTTTATCACAAGCTTCGAGGATACAACTTGAACAACCCTTCTTTGATTACAAGCTTTGGGGATACAACACAAACAACCCTTCCTTGATCATGAGCTTTGGGGATACAACCCAAATCGCCATTTTTTGAGAAATATAATCCTTGGGTTTTCTTGATCCAATTCATTGCTCAATTTAAAAAAAAATTAACTAGAGTGCTTTTATCTAATAACCTTGATTCTCAAGATGCACTTGAGGAAGTTCTTTCTATCATTAACACAATTTTTTAAAAAGACCTAATTTAAACCCTCCTTTTTACTATAAAATCACACTTTTCTTTTCTCTTTCTTTTCTTTTTCTTTTTCTGCTCCTCCATTCCTTCTCTTCTCTTTTCCTTTTCTTTCTTCCTTCCCACACATACATTCTTTCAAAAATGGATTATGAGAGGACACCACTTGTGCTTAAGTGGGATCACATTTCTCCAACTGTAAATGCCTCTTGCAATCTTGGATTGTCAAAAGGAGATATAATTCCTCTTTTGGCAGATCTAAGGAGCCTTATGTATTTATCAGTGTCCGGAGAGGTTAGTTTCTGAATCCTTCTTGTTTTCCTATAAATTACATCGGGTTAGACTGCATTTGTGTTCATTTATCTCTTATGATTGAAAACTGAATTGATTGATCATGCATTTGTGATTTTGTGTCAAAAAAATAAAAGTCATTCACTGTCCTTTGTTATGCAGAGATGATTGCCTCTTTGTTGAGGTGATCGCTTCATCACAAGGAATGATCACCTCTATGCTAGCACGTAGGGGATAGCCTCATGCTCAAGGGCAATCGCCTCATGTGCAGGGGTAATCACCTCTGTGATAAGGTGATCGCCTCATTCATAAGGTGTTACACCTCTGTGATAGGGCGAACGAGCCTGTCTACGATCACTTAGTCATTTCAGTTCAAAAAATAAGAAAATTGAGTGATATTTATTCAAATTCCATGATTCTCTCATTTCTTTTGCAGCATGATGCACAAACATTCAAAGCCATTGGAAACTTCCATGTGGCCTGAGTTTTTTATAATGACTTAACCGATGACTAAAAGGATCGAATCCATGACACCAAAATTGAGGACTTCATACTGTCTCTTCCTTTATAGCAGGGTCAAACATACTATTAGCCACTCTATGCACTAATAGTGAGGTGGTTTGACATGATGCACACCTTCCACCTTCCATTCAGAGAGCTCACTCAGGTTCCTGTCTCTTTCGCTACCATCATTAGGATTGCATGTGCGGAAGACCCTATTCCCATTATGCAAGTCCTTACCAACTGACCCCATACAAGGTTGCCTACATAGAGTGCCTTTTAGGTATGGTCCGAAACGTGAAGGGGACCCATACCCTCAAGCTTGACTCGATCCGAAGCTTTTACACTCAAGATAGAGCTACAATAATGGTCACTCCCTATGAGATAAACCAGGTGTTATAAGCTTTCCTGATTTACCTTCTCGACACCACCTTCTTTGTTGATATTGTCAGCTCAATAGATATGATGTTCTTGTTGCCTCTTTGGGACATAGATCAAGTGTCTTCATTTGATTGGGGCAGTTGTGCCCTAGCCTGCTTATACCAGAGCATGGATGAGGTGGTCCGTGCGGCTAAGAGATTTTGTGGCTTCAGGCACGCTATACTAGTAAGTTCCACCACCATCTCTTCTTGAGTCATTTCAATATTTGCTCACTAACATTTGCTATCCCTCTTTTTTTTACAGGTTTGGGCTCTAGAGCTGCAGCTACTTGTCAGTGTGCTGCGTGTAGGGGATGATTTCCCTACCATCGGTAGGTAGGGCAGCAACCATGTTCTCAAGTGACATATGGCCAAAGTACACATTCACCAACAGTATCTAAAATGTCTGGCATAGGATACAGTAGCTACTACACTAACATTATATGTTGGTAATTTTGAAAATTTTACCTACTTACTTGCTGATACTTTTATTGTATATTTAAAATGATTTATGGGGTCTTGAGGGTGGATAGAATGAGGAGATTGCTCATTCTAAATTGTTAGCTCAAAGGAGGGTCCTCCTTTGTGGGCTAAGCTATTGAGCCTAGTACCTTAGTGAGCAGATTCTGAACTAGAACTATGAAGTTTGCATGAGGCATGTGCCTAAATCCCCTTTAAGGAGTATGCTATGGACTCATGAGCTAAAGGGGGCTGAGCTGGATCAGGCTATCACTAGAGAGCTAGTTATGGACCATACTATCCGGATTAAGAGCTGATACATGGAGTTTGTTCAGACCCACCTCTTGCAAACGGTTCCCTTAGTTGCTAGGTAATTGTCTGACACTCCCTTTTCATCCAAAATTTTCATGTCTTAAGATGGTTTTCTCTTATTTTTAAGCTGCAATGACTAGACTTACACCCCAAGCCAGACCTCAGGTGTGAGAGAGAGAGAGCCTCTAAGATGCTGTCTATATTCGAGTAGAGAGGGGACTTCAACTGCAGTTGAGGAGATGAGACCCCCTACCACCTCCAGCTCCCAGTTTGTTATAGGTAGTTTCATTCGCACCCCTAATTCTTTAGATTCCTCCTAGTTTGATGGGTTCCCCACTGGGAGTTATCTCGTCAATTCCTTACCTTAGACAAGGAGCTCACACTTGCATGTACTCCTAAGGATGCCGCTTATGTGAGTTTGCTCTTAACTTTTCTCCTAAATCATCCTTAACACATTTGTAAGTTCTAACATTCTTTAAATAACACAGATTCCTTCAGAGTAAGGCCTATACATGTATCGGATGTTCAAGGCCTAGAGGGACTATATGATGGACATCACCCAGTAGTAGAGGGTAACAATCTTTCTTACACTTATATGTATGCATGCTTGTATAATTTACTAACTTGTGATCTGTTTGAATAGGATCTTGATGAGGCCAACCAGGCAAGGATTGCCACCCTCGAGTGACGGCTTGAAGTTCTCCAGATCAACGAGGACAACGACGATAATAAAGATGGTGGCAATAGCAGTACCGGAGGAGGGGACTACCTTGAGGTTACTGAGTCAAATTCTTGATACACTAGAATCTATGAATTATCCCCCTTTTTTACTATTGTTATTGTTTATTTGTTTACTTATAGCATTTGCACGTTTTATCTTTTATTAACCGGATGCTTGCAAAATTCAATTTTATCTCAATGAATTTTTATTTTTATACACCATTTTAGCATCGATAATTGCACATATGTCCCTTTTTACTACTATATTTCAATTTATGAGGCTGGGACTATAATGATCCCTCAGAAGCTTATTGATTGTCATCATAGAGGTAATAACTTTCTACTAAAAAGGCAATGACCTCATGGCCTTATGCTGAAGAGACAATGACCTTTTGGCCTTCCGCTGAAAAGGTGATCACCTCTTTATACCGAGGCAGTGCCTCTTTAATAAGGTGATTACCTCATCGCCATGTCAATTTCTCCCTTTTTTAGCTCCTAATCCTTAAGCTCCAGCCCTAATTTCAGACATCTTTGCCCCAAACCTTTATTCTCTCTCACTGGATACCCTTAACAGGTTGAATTATGATAGAAAGAAGCCTCAAACTACTACAACTAATATTGAAGAGCTTAAACAACACATCATGGGCCAAATTAGAGTCATTTCACTTTTCAGTCTTCAAATCACTTCATGCTAAAAGAATCACCTTCCCATTTCTTCATGCAGTAGCTTAGTTTTGGGATCCTTAAAAACATATTTTTTTGTTTAATATGGTTGAGTTATGTCCCTTACCAGAAGAGTTTGAAGCCCTCCTAGGTTGTCAAATGGATTCTTCCTGCCAACTCGCAATCCCTACACTTGGAATACTAAACTCACATTCTCTTCAATATCATATGGCCTGGTTATTCAATCTTCCACCTTGGTCTTCATCTCACCCTTCTTAGCTCAAAGGTTGCATCAGAACCCTTCCTTAAAGCTATCTCAAATGTAGACAAGGGGAAGTCTATTGGCCCTAGATGATGGACCTTTGCTTATACGTCCAATTCCTACTAGTCTCACTTTCTAGAAATTGTGATTCAAAACTCCTACATATTCTAGAGCAAGTGGAAGTAGGAGTCAATTTGTTCCCTCTCATTCTAGCAAAACCATCATCAAACTAGAAAATTTCATGGAGACTAAGAAATTTTTTGGAAGTCCATTCTTGTTGCAAGTAAGTTTCTTATTCTCTGACTTCTATTTTTTATTTGGTAGCATTTTCACTTACCCACCACTCCTACAGATGTGGTTCCATGAGAAATTGAGACTACTTGAGCCTCCCTGAGACATAACACAAGATAGAGCCAAGAATTACCAAACCATAAAGTTGTATCCCATACCAGAGAACATTCAAAGCTGGCTATCAACATTCCCTAATACTATGATCCGATGGATGTGCCCATGGTGGAGGTTACAACATGTGGCTATTCAATCTTACACCTACTGTGTTCCCATTGATGGCCTTTATTTTGCTAACCTCTATAATCCAACCTATCCTTGTCACCAATATGAATAAAAGCAACTAATAATGGAGTTAGTACTTGAGTTCGAGCCAAGACCCCTCACCTAGAACTTGCTGGATAATGTAGTGGTTACCCAACCTCACAAAATCATTTAGAGGAACATAGACTATAATGGGGATTTGACCATTGATGATCATTACAAGGTGTGGATTTAATTGCAACATGCAGAAAGAGATGAGTTTATTAAAAATAAAAGAAAAAGAGAATTACAAGCAGTGAGTGCTCAGGATACTCAACAAAAGAGGAGAAAAAAATTAATTCATGAATTAAATCATCATTTCTCTTTTTGTTAGATAGAGTTTTCTTTTTCAGTTAAATAGTTTGTAATAAACACTTAACGAAATGTTTAATAGTAATTGAAGCAATCTGTTTCATTTAACTTAAGCTCAAAATTAATATACATTTTGCTTTTGACATATCTCATGTTGTTAGTTGGCTTACCCATGTAAGTTTTCCAATTAACCATTTTCATCTCTCACTCTCCTTTTGAATTGCACTTAGCCTCTACCTGGATTGCCTTTTTTGAGGTTTTTGATCCAACTGGACTTTTTTTATCTCTAACTTTGGCCTAGACTGCCTCTTTTCAAGGTTTCCTCCTTAGCAAGACTTTTATAGAAAGTACTTCTTAAGCTTGTCTAGGTTGATGGGCTCTGAAATTCATTACCTTCAATGTCAGATAGGATAGCTGCACCCTTGAAGAATAATTTTTTCACCACATACAGACCTTCCTTTTTCAGCTTGAATTTCCCTCATGGATTAGTCATAATCAGCTTTGTAAGCTTTATCACTAAGTCTCCCTCTTTGATCTTTCCTAACTTGATCTTCTTATTATAAGCTTAGGCTATCCTTGTCTGATACAATTGAGAATGATAGATAGCCTTCATCATCTTTTCATCCAACAATGCCAGCTATGCCAATCGACTTTCCACCCATTGATATTTAGGAATCTTAAATTCTAAGAGAACCCTTAGTGATCAAACCTCAATTTCTATTAGCAACACAGCTTTGTACCCATACACTAAGGAATATATAGTGGCCCCCATTAAAGTTCTAGTAGTAGTTTGGTATCCCCATAATGCAAACTATAAGTAATCTATCCAATCTTAATAATTCTCCATAATCTTAACGAAGATCTTCTTTACATTCTTATTTGCAACTTTCACAGCCCCATTTGCCTATGGTCTATATGGAGATGATCTTTGGTGTTTGATTTTATAGTCTTTTAATAGTACAGTCATCTCTACCTAAAATTAGACACCATTATCAGTAACAAAGTGATACAGCAGCCTATATTTGTAGATTATATTCTTCTTAATAAACTTTGATATTTGCTTCGAGCTGACCGTAGTATAGGACTCAGCCTCGACCCATTTTGAGAAATAGTCTATTGCCACGACAATGTATTGATGACTGTTTGATGCCCTTAACCTTATTTCTCTTGTGATATCAATTCCTTAAACTATAAATGGCCAAGGATAAGTCATTCCCTATAGCTCTATAGATGACAAATGGCTCAAATCCCCATAAGCTTAGCAGTTGTGGCATTTCTTTACAAACTTGACACAATCCATTTCCATGGTAATCCAAAAATAACCTTGCAAGTTATCTTCTTCAAGAGGATGGTCCCTTTCATATATGGCCCACACACCCCTTCATGAATTGCTTCCATAAGTTTTTGGGCTTCCTCTTTATTGACACATCTTAAGTGGACACCTATGGGCATTCTTTTGTACAACATTCCATTATGTCTAATGAATTGTCGGGATAACATTTGCAGAGACATCCTTTCTTTCTTGTTGGCATCCTCAGGGAACTGTCCTATCTCCAAGTATCACTACAAATTATAAATCCAAGAATTCTCAGCGGTATCCACTAGCATTACCCTTATTTCTTCATAGTAAAGGGTTTGAGACTTCACTAATATTGGGGGCCTAACCTCTGTTTGTTTTTTACTTTCCCACATAGAAGCGATAGTAGATAGAGCATCAGCTATCTGGTTCTCTTCTCTTAGTAGATGAATAAATTCATACTGAGTAAAAGATAGCGAAATAACAACTAAATAATCCCAATACGGATGCAACCTATCTTCCTTTACTTCCCACTTATTAAAAGCCTATTGTACTACCAGCATTGAATCTCTATACATGGTAACAACCTTTGCCCCTACACCATACAATGCTTTTAAACCAAAGATGCAAGCCTCATCCTCTGCTTGATTGTTTGTTACCTCGAATTCAAGCCTTTTGGCCATCAAGATCATTTCCCCTTTTGGCATGATTACTATTATACCAATACCCACCCCTTTGTTATTGAAGGCCTCATCAAAGTACATTTTCCATCCTTGTACCTCTATGGTCCCCATGTGTTCATCAGGAAATTCCAATTCCCATTCGTACTCATCAACTACTAGATTCTGAGCTAAAAATTCAGCTACCGCCCTTCCCGTTACTACTTTCTTCGTGACATAATCCATGTCAAATTCAGTAAGTAGCACTAACCATATGGCTGGCTTTCCTATAAGCAAGGGAGTTTATTGAGGGTACATAAGGGGATCATATCTAGAAATTGCCTGTACTCTGTAGGATTGAAAGAAATGCCAGAGCTTCTTCATTGCCCAAATTACAACCAGACATGTTTTCTCTATAAGACTGTAGTTGGCTTTGTATGGGAGGAGATTCTTACTGAAGCAATACACCATATGTTCAATTCTCTCTTCATTTTCTTGGGCTAGCATTGCCCCTATTGTATCCTTTTCAATTGCCGAATATAGGATTAAGGGCTTACTTAGCTTTGGTGGCTGTAAAACTAGAGGACTCATTAAGTAAGTCTTAATGGCTTTGAAAGTTTATTAACATTCATCGTCCTATATCATAAGTTGATTTTTCTTTAAAAGTTTAACGATTGGCTTACAAATAGTAGTCAATATAGCTATAAACTTGCTAGTATATTACAAACACCCAATGAACCCTTTTTTCTTCTTTTTCATTCTTTAGAGCAGGCATTTCCCTAATTGCTTTAACCTTATCTGGGTCCACTTCTATTCCCCTTTAACTGATAATGTGTCCCAGCAATTTATCGGATGTTACCCTAAAAATTCACTTCTTCATATTCAGTCTGAGATTGTACTTTTTTGCCCTTGCTATAAACTTATCTAGAGTCTCGAAGTGCCCTTCTCTCGTTGTAAACTTCACCTTCATATCATCTATGTACACTTCTATCTCTTTGTGGATAATATCATGCAATAAAGTAGTCGTCATCCTCTGATAAGTAGCTCTAGTATTTTTTAATGTAAATGGCATTACTTAATAACAATAAATGCCCCCCACTTGGTGTTGAATGATGTCTTCAACTTGTCTATTACTACCATTATGATCTGGTTGTACCTTGAGAACCCGTCCATGAAAGAGTACATTGCGCTGGAAGTCATGTTATGGAAGCTGTGCTATCGACTAATATGTTAATGTATGGTAGTGGGAAATCATCCTTTAGGCAAGCCATGTTCAGATCTCTACAGTCCATATACATTTTGACCCCTCCCATCCTTCTTGGGGACTGGAACTATGTTTGCCAACCATTGGGTGTCCTTTACGACATCTATGAACTTCACCTTTAGCTACTTTTTGGCCTAATCTTTGACCAGAAGTGCCCATTATAGCCTCAGTCTCCTTTTATTTTACTTGACTAATGATATGTGAGGATATGTATGAAATCCATGTTTGGAGATTTACTTGTCGATCTTATGCATGTCTTCCTAGCCCCAAGCAAATACTTTCTGTCCTTTTATTAATGTTTCTTTCATTTTTTCCCTCTCATCATGAGTTAGATAATAAGCAAGCAATATATTTTTAGAGTTGTCATTTGTGCCTAAATTAAATGATTTAGTTTGTGTGAAATTAATGTAAAAACATATGCATGAAATGATCATCATAAATAGAATAACTATTAGGGAACACATCACATAAATAAGCAAACTCAAACTTCATTGTATTCACTTTTGAAAAGAAAAATCATCAGTTTTAAACAAAGAAGCAAAAGAAACATCAAAATCATTATAAAAGGCATCCATGAAGGAGTTGAGGAGATAGGCTTTGAAATCAAGCTCCTTGTTATGATTATCAGCGTCCTTCATCTCCAGAGCGGCTGCATTCTCCTTAGATTCTTCCTCAGCTGGTACCAGTTCTTCCATAAGGACCTCCTCAATAGTTGCTTTCTTTATTCCATTCACAAACTTAGCAAAGATTTCAAATCCTAGAATAACTTCCCCGACCATCAAAAAAGGTTCTGGAGTCCCATTGTATGGGTACTATATGCCTTCTCTTACAAAGGTTTCCCATAAGCCCTTTCTCTTAACCATAATCTCTTCCTCTTCTTTCTTAGGCTAATTCCAGATGTTAATTTCTTTTTTAGAGCCATCAATCCCTTTAAACCCTACCCCATATTTTAGAATGGGTACTTTATGCTCAATAAATCTAGAAGGCCCACTTTGGTCCTTTCCTAATCCTATATCGAGCAAAAATTTCATGTTGTGCATCGTGTTAAAAACCCTATCATCTATCTCATCTTCATAAATTATGCATACCTCAAAGCTCAGGCTTATAGCTATTTCCTTGAGGTCTAGCTTGAAGGCAGCTACAATGGCTTCAGTCTCAACAAAGATGGTGACAACCTTGCCCTTATGCAAGAACTTCATTTTTTAATGGATAGTGGAGGGCATGCCACCTAAGGGATGAAACCATGGCATTCCTAATATAATGGTAAAGGTCATAGGAATGTTAATCACATGCAAGTTGACCCAAGTCTCGTTAGGTCCTGTCCTAACCAATGCTCTAAATGTCTCCTCAACAGGCCTGTTCATATTGTCATAGGCTTTAATGACTACCTAAAAAGGTTTTAAATCTTCCCTAGTCAACCCTAGCTTTGGTAGAATCTTTAACAGGCTCACATTAATGGTAGAACCATTGTCTACCATAACATAGTAAGTCATCTTTCCCTTTACTTCGGCTTTGATCAATAAGGCTTTGTGATGATCCCTCCCTTCTAAAGGTAAATCATCATCAGAAAACATTATGGTGCCCTAGGGGGTTTCTATCAAGGAATTAACCATCTGCTCAAGAGTATAACTTATGGAGATCTTTTTATGATATAGTGCTAAAACTAGTTCTTCCTGTTGGTCCCTAGAATGCATAAGTAACTCCCAAACACTAGCAGTTGTTCCCTAGTCTTTCATCACTTCTTTCGCTTTTCATGTCTTCTCTATCTCTTCTGATTCAGGTTCCATAGTCTCAACTTCTTGCCTTTTCTCCTCGACTTTTTTCATAGATTGGCCTAATCTATTTTGCTCATCATCCTACAAATCAATCTTCACTTCATCTTCATCATCAGAGCTCTAGATATCCAATACATGTACAATAAACTCGGTGGATTATTTATTTTGGTTCAGGTCTTTAAGTTCAGGTTTAGGCTTTAGTGGATTAGGAATAATATCAATAAAAGAGTTCAAGCCTTGCTGTTATATTAGGCCGGTGTTAATTATTAAAATGGGTGAGTTAGGTGGTGGCACATTTTGGTAATTGGGCAAAGAGTTATTTTAGGTGTTCAGTTTTCTTGTCTCAGGTTCAATGATTTTACCTGCATCGATTAAGTCTTGGATCTCATACTTTAATTAGGCACAACTATCAATGTCATGGCCAATGGTCTGGTGGAATTTGCAGAAAATTTTTGGATTAACACTTGGCAAAGGTTTCTATAAAGGTAAGGGTTGTAACAATTTTTCTTAATAAACTTCTCAAGGACTTTGGATAAAGGCCACCCTAAATTAGAGAATCTTCGGGGTTGCCTAATAGCATTAGTATGTAGAATACTACTTGGTTGCCTAATGGTATTGATCTAGACATTACTGCTTGAACTAGTGCCATCTTTGGCCTCAGATCTCCTTCAAAAAAATCTTTTTCCTTGGGCCAAATTTGATTTTTTTAAACCCCAAATTTGTATAACTCTTCAAAATTTTATATTCCTAAATCCCTCAGCTTCTTAGATAATGTCAGAAGACACCCTTCTGTTGTTAGCACTAGTTGGTTTGACTCAGCAGGCCTACGCCTGATTTGAGATAATCTTTCTCTCTAGCGAGTTAGATAATCAAGGAAAGACTCATTAAAACTTTGCTTGGTGTTTTTCAAATCCCTTAAAGATACCTCCAATTGAACATTGAGTTCGTATTATTTCACAAATGTAGAACATAGTTCTTTCCAATTAAACTGAGTGTATGGTTCCAAAGCATAGTACCAATGGATTGGTGCGCCCTTCAATGACATAGGGAATTGCTTGATTATCTGAGCCTTAGTCAGTTCAGTGGCTTTCATGTAAGTCACGTATTGCTTCATATGCAAATGGGGGTCCTCATTTCTAGAATACTTTTTCAAGTCAGGGAATTTGAATTTCTAAGGTAGTGGATCATCCTCCCTATTTAGATTCAAATCAGTGTAATCTAATAGAACATCCATGCCCTTCTCTTTCATCATCATCTGCATTTGACTCATAGCCTTGGTTATATTCTTGGTCCACTTAGATTATTTCATGTTCTCAACTAGATTCACACTCCTTTAGTTTGGTGGATCAGCCAATACCGTTACATCATCTCCTTCCCTTTCTCTCACCGGGATTTCATCATCAAGATTAATTAAAATGGTTGGTTGTGCGAGCTAATTTTCTCTGATTAACTTAATTTTCTCTCCCAGCATCTCACTCATCATGGACCAAGTCTTAGCAAACACTTCCTCTTTCAATTGTGCCTTAAAAGCATCGAGATCAAAACCTCTTACCATTTCCATTTATAAAATTTTGACTAAACGACCACAATTGGACCTAACCTACTTGGATGAGCCTGAAGGATCTATACTGCTGCAGTAACGCATGTTACAATTATGCATGATATGTATACATAATATGCAGGTTCATTTTATTATTTAAAGAAAATAAGAAAACAAGTAAGCACATTTAATATATATATAACATAAAGATAAAATGCAAAGCTTAAAAAATGATGACCTCCGCCCTTATTTGTCCCACACAAGTGTTCAATCGTGAGTACCTTGTCCTTGGATTTTTTGCCTAGGTTTTAATTATCAACAAGGGATAATAAAATTGATGTATGCATGATAACTCTCAGAATGGTGCAAACAAGTAATAGATCCTTTAAATAAATCCAAAGTCTATCTTTGATAGGCCGAGAATGACATCAAGGCTTTACCTTATCAAAATCCATTTAAATGGGCGAGTATGGGCATGATAGTCCCATTTTAACAATACTTATTTTGAAATGGGCTAAGAATAGGCGTGAAAGGCCCATTTTGATAAGATACATTTGTAACAAGCCTGGGTTTTATTTTAAGGGTCCATTAAAAGGGAGTGGGGTTTAGTGCACGCCCAAGTGTTTGGTGACCACGGCACTGTATGGGCTTGAGGCCCACTAGGAAATACTAAATAGGTCATAAAGCCTACTCAGAGATGGAGTTGCTACCTAGATGAAAGTTGGGACACACTGTACAACAACTAGATCCCATGGAAGCTCCTAGAAGCTGTTATCAGAGATAAGGTTCAAAAACTGCATATGGGCATTTGAATGCCCACCCTACCTTGTAGTTGGCCTCTGTTTATGCTTTTGGCCTAATGGGCCTGCCTTGTATGGTTTTGGAGCTCTGGATCTATAGGTTTCCAGCTCTCAGGCTTATTTTTAAAAAGATTTAGGGTTTCTTTCTTGCATTCAAGTTTTACATTTCTCGTCATTAGGCTCTATTGTGGGCCAACCAACTCGAGCATCCATAGTTCGTCCCCTATCATGGACTGATCAAAACATGTGTCTATAGTTTACCCCTTGATTTTTTAAAAAACCAAATGCATGCAATGAAAATTTTGTGAAATCACATGCAAAACAAAAGAACATGATAAACAACATACTTGAATATCGAGTTTCACTCAAGAGATGAATTCTTCAATCTCAAAAAGTCACTATGATCCTCAGGTTTTCCTGGCCTGATCAGCCACTTATTAATATTTAGTAACATGTTTGAAAATGATAATCCTCAAGTTTTCCTGGTCCAATACAACACTTAACCAAAACATAGACTCTCAGGTTTTTCTGGCCTGATCGTCACTCAATTGAAACGTAGAATCTCAGGTTTTCCTAGCCCGATTTCAACTGAAATATAAACTCTTGGGTTTTCCTTGCCTGATCATCACTTAACTAACACCAAGACTCTTGAGTTTTCCTAGCTCAATTATCACTTAACTGAAACATAGACTCTCAGGTTTTCTTGGCTCGATCATCACTCAACTGAAACACAAACTCTTGGGTTTTCCTAGCCCGATTGCCTTTCAACTGAAATAAAGACTCTCAGGTTTTCTTGGCCTAATTATCACTTAACTGTCATAAAGACTCTTAAGTTTTCCTAGCTCAAGTATCACTCAACTGAAACACAGACTCTCAAGTTTCCTTGCCTGATTGTCACTTAACTAACATAAAGACACTCGACTTTTCCTGGCTCGATTGTCTCTTAACTGAAGTATGGGCTTCGGGGATACAACCCAAATAGTCCTTTCTGAATCATAGGATTCAGGGATATAACTCAAACAGCCCTTCTCTCATTATAAGCTTTAAGGATACAACTTGAACAACCCTTTTGGAATCACGGGCTTTAGGGATACAACCCAAAAAACCCCTTCTCTTTTCACAAGCTTTGGGGATACAACTCGAATAGCCCTTCTCTCATCATAAGCTTCGGGTATACAACCTGAACAACCCTTTTTGAATCATGGACTTTAGGGATACAACCCAAATAGCCCTTTCTCTTATCACGAGCTTTAGGGATACAACCAAAATAGCCCTTCTCTCATAATGAGCTTCAGGGATAGAACCTGAACAACCCTTCTCTTATCACGAGCTTCAGGGATATAGCCTAAACAACCCTTTTTTGATCATGAGCTTTGGGGATACAACTTTAACAACCCTTCCTTGATCATGAGCTTTAGGGATACAACCTGAACAACCCTTATTTGAGAAACATAATCCTTGGGTTTTCTTGATATAGTACATTGCTCAATTTAAAAATAAATTAACTAGTACTTTTGTCCAATATCATCAATTCTTGAGATGCATCCAAGGAAGTTCTTTCCAACATTATCACCATTTTTTCAAAAGACCTAACTTAAACCCTCCTTTCTACTATAAAAAACACACTTTTCTTCTCTCTTTCTTTTCTTTTCCTTTTTCTTCTCCTCTCTTCCTTCTCTTCTTTTTTTTCTTTTCCTTCTTCCTTTTAGTGCACACATTCTTTCAAAAATGGATGATGAGAGGACACCACCCGTGCTTGAGTGGGATCGCATTTCTCTGTCTATAAATGTCCCTCACAGTCTTAGATTATCAAAAGGAGATACAATTCCTCTTTTGGTGGATCTAAAGAGCCATATTTGTTCATCGACATCTAAAGAGGTTAGTTTTCGAATCCTTCTTGATTTCTTATACATTACATTGAGTTAGACTACATTTGTGTTCATTTATCGCTTATGATTGAAAATTGAATTGATTGATCATGCATTTATGATTTTGGGTGAAAAATAAAAAATATTCACTATCCTTCGCTATACAAAGACGATCGCCTCTTCGTTGAGGTAACCGCCTCACTGATGAGGTGATATCTTCATTACAAGGGACGATCACCTTTATGGTAGAACACAGGGGAATGCCTCATGCGTAGGGGCAATCACCTCTTCCATGAGGCACTACGCATTTGTGACAAGGCGAACAAGTCTATCCATAATCACTTAGTCATTTCACTTCAAAAAATAACAAAATTAAGTGATATTTATTCAACTTCCCTGATTCTCCCTTTTCTTTTATAGCACAATGCATAGACATTCAAAGGCGCTAGAAACTTCAACAAGCCCGGGTTTTTTATAATGACTTGACTGACGGCTAGAAGGATCGAATCGAGGACACTAGATTTGAAGACTTCATATTGTCACTTCCTTTAAAATAGGGTCGGACAGACAATCAACCATTCTACACACTGATAGAGAGGTGGTCTGACACGACACACACCTTCCACCTCTATTCAGGGAGCTCACTCTGGATCCCATCTCTTTCACTGCCATCACTAGGATTATGTGTGCTAAAGATCCTATTCCCCTTGATGTGATTCTTCACTAGCTAAACCTAGAAAAGATTGCCTATATTGAGCAACTTATAGGTATGGTCTCGAACATGAAGGGGACCCATACCTTTAAGCTTGACTCGATATGGAGTTTTTACACTTGGGATAGAGCTACGATCATGGTCACTCCCAATGAGATAGACTAGGTGGTACGAGCTTTCTTAATTTACCTTCGCGGTACTACCTTCTTTGTTGTCATTGCTAGCTTGATAGATATGATGTTCTTGATACCTCTTTAGGACTTGGATCATATGTCTTCATTTAATTAGGGCATCTATGCCCTAAACTACTTGTACTAAAGCATAGATGATGTGGTCTATGGGGCCAAAAGATTATGCATCTTCTGGCATGCTACACTGGTAAGTTTCACCTCCCTCTTTTCTTGAGTCATTTCAATATCTGCTTACTGACATTTGCTATCCTTCTTTCTTTTATAGTTTTGGGCCCTAAAGTTTGAGCTACTTATCGGTGTGCTACAAGTAAGGGATGATTTCCCCACCATCAGAAGGTGGGGTAACAATCATGTTCTAAAGAGACATCTGGCCAGAGTACACATTCACCGACAACATTTGAACTCTCTGACGCAGGATGAGATACCTACAACGCTCACATTACATGTTAGTAATTTCAAAAATTTACCCACTTACCTATTGATACTTCCATTATAGATTTGAAATGATGTGTGGGGTCTTGAGGGGGATGGAATTTGGAGATAAATCATTCTAGACCGTTATCTTATAGGAGTGTCTTCCTTTGTAGGCCAGGCTATCAAGTCTGGCACCTCGGTGAGTGAATTTTAAATTAGAACCATGTAGTTGGCATGTGGCATGTGCCTAAATCCCCTTTGAGGAGTATTCTATAAACTCAAAATCTTGAGGAGGCTGAGCTAGATCAAGCTATCACTAGAGAGTCAACCATTGACCATATCGTCCATATTAAGAGCTAGTACATAGAGTTTGTCTGAACCCACTTCTTGCAGACAGTTACCTTGGTTACTGCCTCCACCTATCAGGTAATTATTTAAAACTCCCTTTTCATAAAAAATTATCATGTCTTGACATAGTTTTCTTTTATTCAAGACATAGTGGCCAGACTTGTGCCTAGGCTAGGCCTTAAGTGCGAGAGAGAGAGAGCCTCTGAGATGCCATATGGATTCAAGTAGAGAGGGCACTTCAACTATAACTAAGGAGATGAAACCACCACCACCTCTAGCTCCCAATTTGTCACTGGTAGTTTCATTCACACCCTCAATTCTTTAGCTCATTATAGGGTTCCTCTTGAGGAGTTATCTTATTAATTCCTGACCTTAGATGACAAGCTCACACCTACATGTACTCTTAGGGATGCCACTTACATGAGTCTACTCTTAACTTGTCTCCTGAATCATCCTCAACACATTTGTCAGTTCTACCATTTTTTTTAATAACACATATTCCTTTGGAGTAAGGCCTATACATGTATCAGATGATCGAGGCTCAGAGGGACTATATGATGGACATCACCCAACAATGGAAGGTAACAATATTTCTTACATTTATATGTATACATGCTTGTATGATTTGCTAACATGTGATATGTTTGAACAAGATCATGATGAGGCTAGCCAGGTGAGGATTGCCACCATCAAACGACAGATTAAAGTTCTCCATATCAACATGGATGATGATGATGATGAGGATGATGGTAATGGTAGCACTAGAGGAGTGGATTACCCTGAGGGCACTAAGTTAGATTCTTGATAGACTAGGATCTATGAATTATCCCCCTATTTGGCTATTGTTACTGTTTATCTATTTACTTCTGACATTTTCAAATGTCAGAAGTAAATAGATAAATAGATGTCCCTTTTTACTACTATATTTTAGCATCAATAATTACATAAATGTCCTTTTTTATTGCTATATTTCAATTTGCAAGGTTGGGACTATCATGATCCTTAGAAGCTTATTGATTGTCATAAATGAGGCAATGAATTTCTGCTGAAAGGCGATCGCCTCATGGCCTTTTGTTGAAGAGGTGATTGCCTCTTTATATTGAGGCGGTGCCTCTTTTTGCTAAAGAGGTGATCACCTCATAGCCTTCTACTGAAGAGGTGATTGCCTCTTTGTACTGAGGTGGGGCCCCTTCGATGAGGCGATCGCCTCATTGTTAGGTCAGTTTCTCCCTTTTTTTCTCCCAATCCTTTACCTCTAACCCTAATTTTAGACATCTTTGCCCCAAACCTTTGTTCTCTCTCACTGGATACCCTTAACAGTTTAAATTATGATTGAAAGAAGCCTCAAATTGCTATAACTGATATTAAAGAGCTTATACAATACATCATAGGCCAAATTAGAGTCGTTTCACTTATTAGTCTTCAAATCACTTCATGCTAAAAGAACTAACTTCCCATTTCTTCATGCAGTAGCTCAGTTCTGGGATCCTTAAAAACACATTTTCTAATTTAATACAGTTGAGTTATGTCCTTCACCAAAGGTGTTTGAAGCCCTTACAAGTTGTCAAATGGATTCTTTATGCCAACTCGCAATCCCTACACTTGGAATCCTAGACTCACATTATGTTCAATATCATATGGTCTGGTTAATCAATCTTCCACCCTAGTCTTCATCTCACTACCTTTTTAGCTCAAAGGTTTCATTAAAACCCTTTTTTAAAGTTGTCTCAAACATAGACAGGGGGAAGTCTATTGGCCCCGGATGATGGCCCTTTGCTTGTACGCTCAATTCTTGCTAATCTCACTTTCTAGAAATTATGATTCAAAACTCCTACATATTTTGGAGCAAGTGGAATCGGGACTTAATTTGTTCCCCTTTATTTTAGTTAAAACCATCATCAGACTAGATACCTTCATGAAGACCAAACAATTTTTTGAAAGTCCATTCTTTTTAAAGGTAAGTTTCTTATTCTTTAACTTATATTTTTTGATTTGCTGGATTTTTCACTTACCCACCACCCCTATAGATATGGTTCCATGAAAAGTTAAGACTACTTGAACCTCCCCAAGATATAGCATGGTATAGAGCCAAGCATTATAGAACCGAAAAGTTATATCCTAAACTAGAGAACATTCAAGGCTAGCTATCAACATTCCCTGATACTCTGATCCGATGGATGTGCCTATAGTGAAGGTTACAACATCTGATCATTCGATCTTACACCCATTGTGTTCCTATTATTGGCCTTTATTTCGCCACCCTTTACAATCCTACCTGTTTTTACTGCTAATATGGATAAAAGCAACTAATATTGGGGTTAGTGCATGTGTTTGAGCTAGGACCCCTCACCTAAAATTTCTTGGATAACCTATTGGCTACCTAGATTTATAGAATCATTTAAAGGAATATAGACTACAACAGGGATCTGACCATCGATGATTATTACAAGGAATGGATTCAATTGAAATAGGTAGAAAGAGATGAGTTTATTAAAAATTAAAAAAAAACAGAATTACAAGCACCGAGTGCTTAGGATACTCAATAAAAGAGGCGAGAAAAAATTAGTTCATGAATTGAATCATCATTTGTCTTTTTGTTAGATAGCACTTTATGTTTTAATTAAAAAATTTATAATAGACACTTAATGCAATGTTTAACAGTAACTGAAGCAATCTATTAAGCACAATATGAATATACATTTTGCTTTTGACATATCTCATGTCGTTGGTTGGCTTGCCCTTGCAGGTTTTCCAACTAACCATTTTCATCTCTCACTCTCCTTTTGAACTGTCCTTAACTTTTGCCTGGACCACCTCTTTCAAGATTTTCTATCCAGCATGACTCTTTTTATTTTTTTCATTTTTGTCTCTAACTTTTGCCTAGATAGCCTCTTTTTAAGTTTTCTCCCTAGCAAGACTTTTATTAAAAGTACTTCTTGAGCTTGTCTAGGTTGATGGGCTCCCAAAATTCATTCCCTTCAATGTCAAATAGTACAGTTGTACCCTTGGAGAATAACTTTTTCACCATATTCGGACCTTCCCAATTCGGCTTGAATTTCCCTCATGGATAAGTCATAATTAGCTTTGTAAGCTTCATCACTAGGTCTCCCTCTTTGATCTTTCTTGGCTTGATCTTTTTATTATAAGCTTGAGCTATCCTTTTCTAATATAGTTGAGAATGATAAATAGCCTTCATCCTCATTTCATTTAGCAATTTCAGCTGTGCCAATCGACTTTCCACCCATTGGTATTCAAGGATCTTGGATTCTAAAAGAACCCTTAGTGATTAACCTTTAACTTTTATTGGCAACACGGCTTCGCACCCATATAGTAAGGAATATGGAGTGGCCCCAAAGGAAGTTCTAGCAGTAGTTTGGTATCCCCATAATGCAAACTATAAGTAATATGCCCAATCTTGATAATTCTCCATTATCTTAGTAAGGATCTTCTTTACATTCTTGTTTGCATCTTCCACAGCCCCATTTGCCTGTGGCAAATATAGAGATGATATATGGTATTCAATTTTGTAGTCTTTTAATAGTGCAGTCATCTTTGCCCAAAATTGGGCACCATTATCAGTAACAAAGTGATGTGATAGCCCATATCTATAGATTATATTCTTCTCAATAAAATTCAAGATTTGCTTCGAGTCGACCTTAGTATAGGACTTAGCCTCGACCTATTTAGAGAAATAGTATATTGCCACGACAATGTATCGATGACTATTTAATGCCCTCAGCCTTATTTCTCCTATAATATTGATTCCCTAAACTATAAATGGCCAAGGAGAAGTCATTCCTTAGAGCTCCTTAGATGAAAAATGGCTCACATTCTTATAAGTTTGACAATTGTGGCATTTCTTTGCACACATGACACAATCCATTTCCATGGTAATCCAAAAATAACCTTAGTGAGCTATCTTCTTCGTGATGATGGTTCCATTAATATGTGGTCCACACACCTATTCATGAATTTATTCCATAAGTTTTTGGGCTCTTTATCGACACATCTCAAGTGGACACCCGTAGTCATTCTTTTATACGGCATTCCATTATGGCTAATGAATTGTCAGGATAGCATTCGCAAAGAGATCCTCTCATTCTTGTCGACATCCTTAGGGAACTATTCCGTCTCTAAGTATCACTACAAATTATAAAAATAAGGCTTCTCATCGGTATCCACCGGCATTATTCTTATTTCTTCATAGCAAGGGGTTAGAGAATTTGCTAATATTAAGGGCATAACCTCTATTTATTTTCCACATTCCCATATAGAAACTAGAGTAGCTAGTGCATCAGCTACCTAGTTCTCTTGACTCGATAGATGAATAAATTTTCACTGAGTAAAAGATAATGAAACAACAGTCAAATAATCTTAATACAAACATAGCTTATCTTCCTTTACTTCCTACTTATTAAAAGCCTATTTTATTGCCAGCATTGAATTTCCATAAATGATAACATCCTCTGCTACCACACTACGAAATGCTTCTAAATGAAAGATGCAAGCCTTATACTCTACTTGATTGTTTGTTACTTTAAATTCAAGCCTTTTGGCCATCGAGATCATTTCCCCTTTTAGTGTTATCTTTGTTATTGACAACCCAGTTAAAGTACATTTTCCATCCTTGCACCTCTATGGTGCCCAAGTATTCATTAGGAAATTGCAATTGCTCATCAACAACTAGATTCTAAGCCAAAAAGTCTACTACCGCCCTTCCTTGTACTACTTTCTTCACCACATAATTAATGTCAAATTCAGTAAAAAACACTAACCATCTGGCTAGCTTTTTTATGAGTGAGGGAGTTTGTTGAAGATACCTGAGGAGATCAGGTCTAGAAACTGCCTGTACTTTGTAAGATTGAAAGTAATACCGGAGCTTCTTTATTGCCCAAATTACAGCCAGACACGATTTCTCTACAAGATTATAGTTGGCTTCATACAAGAGGAGCTTCCTACTCAAGTAATACATCACATGTTAAATTCTCTCTTCATTTTCTTAGGCTAGCATTGCCCCTATTGCATCTTTTCAATTGTCAAATATAGGATTAAGGGCTTACCCGATTTCAGTGGCTATAGAACTGGAGGACTCATTAAATAAGTCTTAATGGCTTCAAAAGCTTATTAACATTCGTTATCCCATATGACAACCTAATTTTTCTTTAATTGTTTGAAGATTGGCTTACAAATAGTAGTGAACATAGCAATAAACCTACTAATATACTGTAAACACCCGATAAACCCTCTGACTTCTTTTTCATTCCTCAGAGCGGGCATTTCCCTAATCGTCTTAATCTTATCTGGGTCCACTTCTATTCCCTTCTGACTGACAATATGTCCCAGTAATTTATTTAATATTACCCTAAAAGTGCACTTCTTTAGATTCAATCTGAGGTTGTACTTTTCTGCCCTTGCTAAAAGCTTATCTAGAGCCTCAAAGTGCCCTTCTCTGGTTGCAAACTTCACCATCATATTATCTACATACACTTATATCTCTTTGTGGATAATATCATGCAACAAAGCAGTCGCCATCCTCTGATAAATAGCTCTTATATTTTTTTTATTTGAATGGCATTACCTGATAACAATAGATACCCCACTCGATGATGAATGATGTCT
Source organism: Mallotus nudiflorus (assembly GCA_947683625.1). NCBI lineage: Eukaryota > Viridiplantae > Streptophyta > Magnoliopsida > Malpighiales > Euphorbiaceae > Mallotus > Mallotus nudiflorus. The sequence continues at coordinate 157,213 of CANTUR010001856.1, forward strand.
TCATCTTGTCTATTACCGCCATCATGATCTGGTTGTACCTTGAGAACCCATCCATGAAAAAGTACAATGCACTGTAAGCCGTGCTATTGACCAATGTGATGATGTGGCAGTGGGACATCATCCTTCAAGCAAGCCTTATTCAAATCTCTATAGTCCACACACATTATGACCCTCCTATCCATCTTAGGGACCGGAACTATGTTTGCTAACCATTGGGTGTCCTCTACCACATCCAGGAACTTCGCCTTTAGCCATTTTTTGACCTCCTCTTTGACCAGAAGTGCCCATTCTAGCCTCAGCTTCCTCTTCTTCTACTTTGGGATATATAGGGATTCTATGTTCAGACATTTCCCTGTTAATCCTAAGCATGTATTCATATCCTTAAACAAATACTTTCTATCTTTTTATTCATGTTTCTTTCATTTTTTCCCTCTCATCATGAGTTAGATCATAAGCAAACAATATATTTTTAAGGTTTTTATTTGTGCCTAAATTAAATGATTCAGTTTATGTGGAATTAATGTCAAACATATGCATGAAATGATCATCACAAATAGAATAACCATTAGGAAACACATCATATAAATAAGTAAAATCAGACTTCATTGCATTCACTTTTAAAAAGAATAAATCATTAGTTTCAAACAAAGAAGTAAAAGAAACATCAAAATTGTCATAAAAGACATCCATGATGGAGTTGAGGAGATACACTTCGAAATCAAGCTCCTTGTTCTGATCATCAGTGTCCTCAATCTCTAAAGTGGCTGTGTTCTCCTTAGATTCTTCTACGGCTAGTACTAGCTCTTCCACAAGGAGCTCCTCAACAATAGCTTTCTTTATTCTATTTATAAACTCATTAAAGATTTCAAATCCTGGAATAACTTCTTCAGCCATTAAAAGAGGTTCTAGAGTCCCATTGTATGGATACCCGATGCCTTCTCTCACAAAGCTTTCCCATAAGCCATTCTCTCAACCATAATCTCTTCCTCTTATTTCTCAGGCTAATTCCAAATGTCAATTTCTTCTTCAGAGGCATTAGTCCCTTCAAACCCTGCCCCATATTTTAGAATGGGTACTTTATGCTCAATTAATCTAGAAGGTCCGCTTTGGTCCTTTCCCAATCCCATGTCAGGCATAAATTCCATACTATATATCATGTTAAGAACCCTCTCGTCTATCTTGTCTTCATAAATTATGCATACCTCAAAGCTCAGGATTCTAACTATTTCTTTGGGGGCTAGCTTTAAGGCAGCTACAATGGCTTCAATCTCAGCAGAGATGGTGACAACCTTGCCCTTATATGGAAACTTAATTTATAATAGATAGTGGAGGGCACGCCACCCAAAGGATGAAACCATGGCTAATATGAACCCTAAAAGGGATTAAAAGTGCAAGCATGGAGCTAAATATGAAGAATTCAAAGTAATTAGCTTAATTTCCTATTCTGAAATTAATTAGCTTGATATGGACGAATTTTGAGTTATTTTCCTATTTTGGAGTCAATAAGGAAGATTCTAAAAGATTTTAAAAGATGTGAGAAGATTCGAGAATATTCCAAGCCAAAGATAATAAGTCAGCAAGTCAAAGTCAATGAGTCAACAAGTCAAGGTCAATTGTTAACATCCTACATGACATATGATATAGCATGGTTTAGTGCTTAATTATCATATTTTGTCATTTTGCTTAGTTGTAAAGAGTTGGCATTAATTGTCAATTTTGAATTTTTAAAGATGAGTTGTCATAAGTTATCAATTTTAACTTTTTAAATATGAGTTGTCATTAGTGTCCTATTTTTGAAGGAAACTTTCTTAATTAAGGATTTTCCTATATAGGTATCTTTGGGAAAAAGGAAGAAAACCTTTTCCTTCAAGAGTTAAGTTATTTACATGCCTATATAAGGTCTAAACATATGTAGAACGAATTGGGAATGTATTATTTGACAATTTTAATCAATTAAGTGAGGTTTTCCCTTAACTTTGTTGTTTTGAAACTTTGCAAGTTTACTTGAATTGTTTCACATCCACCTTTCATTATAATTGCTAGGTTAGACTTAGAATTGTGTGATTGTTCATCTTCTAATAGCTAAGTATCTTGTTTCAATTTAATAAGTATGGGGTTTAGGTCCATTAACACAACCTATCCTTGATGATCCTTAGGCAAGATTTTAAAGTTGGATGCGTGTTCTATCTCTAATATAGGTAGAGTTCGTATCAATGGCCTTTACAACAAAATAGCAAAGGTTATAGGAATGTCAATCACATGCAAGTTGACCCAAGTCTTGTCCTAACCAATGCTATAAACGTCCCCTCAATAGGCCTCTTCATATCATCAGAGGCCATGATGACTACCTCAAAAGGTTATAAATCTGCCACAATCAACATTGGCTTCAATAGAATCTTTAATAGACACACAATAATGGCAAAACCATTTCTACCATAACATAGCAAGTCATCTTTCCCTTCACTTCAGCCTTGATGAATAAGGCTTTTGATCGAGGGTCAAATTATAATACCCTAGTCTCTAGGACTTAGTATAGAGCAAGTAGGGTGTCGATCCACAGGGAATTTAGGGTCAATATTGTATTAATAGAATAGGTACTAAGATGGATAGGCAAATAAAATCACAATAATAATCAAGCAAATGAATTACAATCAAAATAGCTACTCTAATACTAAAACTACAATTACTATAAGTTCTTATCAAAACACATGGAAGAATTACAATGACAATCAATAAGGATATATATATATATATATATATATAAAATCCTAACCCCCCCCCCATAGTTAAAATATGCATTGTCCCTAATGTATGGAAAAATAAAGAAGGGAAAGGAAAAGAAAAACTTTCCTAGTCATCGGTGGGAGTGGTGGGTGGAGAGTCAATGGAATAACTGCTTTGAGTAAAATACTTATCCAATTTGTACTCCATCCTGCGTTGTCAACAATTGAGTTGTTGTTGATGACGTTCTAAGGCATTCAATTGCCCTTGTATTAAAATTTGGTTATTGAAAATTTGATCCCATATAGGCGAGTGATCACTCAACGAACCCGGTGCACTTTGGAGGGGGTATGTAAGGAGGGGAACATCTTCAAAATGTTGATATTATGGAAGCTCCTCTGCTTCCTCTTCATCCTCTTCCTCCTCTTCCATGGGTTGGTGGATTGGTTCCTTAACTCGAGTTGCCCAGGGAAGGCCTCGCCAATAAGATCTTGAGCGGGTAGGAATAAAACTTAAACCTGCATCAACAAGTTCTCCTCTTACGAGGGCATGGTTAGTGAAGTAAGAACACTTGACTTTTTTAGTGTAATTTCCAAGATTGATATTTAAGGCTTTAGCAATAATTGTGACAACATGACCATGGGTCAAAGGTGCATCCTTATGTGGTGCACAAGACAACAATTGGTTGAAAATCCAATAGGTCCAACAAACTTGTTTTCTGTTATGAATGCACCACATGAGAAACATCTCTTATGCAAAGACCCAATTGAATTCAGATTTATGAAAGACAAGAAAAGCAAGGACATTATATAGCAACCAATACTTCATATCCTTTATAAACATTTCTTTGGCTTTCTTGGGTTGAAAGGGAGTGTGCAAATCAGTCAAGAAAGTCGAAAACTCATTAAACTTAAAGTTAGAAGGAGGGTCACATAACCCATCCTTTTTGAATCCAAACACTCTATTCATGAAACTATAAGTGAGTTGGTGTTGATTGCCTTCTAACCTAAATTCCAAGATTTGAGAATTGTTGGCATTAACATCAAGAGTGGTGTAAAATTCAGTGATTAAATCCACGTATGTGTTCTCATGCATTGAAAAAAAAAATTTAAGACCACATTGATTAAGCATTCTATCAAACTCATCAAACATATCTATTCTAGTCAAGAGAGAGTTAGGCATATACTTACAAGCCAATATTTCTTTGAACTTTATGTTTGTGAACTTAGCACCTTCCTCATGTGATAAGATGAGGAACTTAGCCTTGTAGGTCTTGCTTAGGTTCTCCTTTTCCTCTTAAGGGGATTCTTTAACATGAGATCTCTTGGATGTTGATCCTCTAGTCTTACCCATATTGCTAAACTTTCTTGAATAGAAGTAGTGATAAAAATGCAAAAATGTGAAGATGATTAAAATGAAAATAAAGTAAAGAAAATAGAGAAAATGGAAATGAAAAGAGTGTAGATTTTGGTTAGGGTTTCTGTGAAAAGGAAATGGAAAGGTTTTTGTAGATAGAAGAGAGAATGAGGAAGATGAAAGAGTAAGAGACTTATCAAGATTCTTATAAACTCTTAAGAATGGGTTTTATGAGTGGTTAGGGTATATATAGGTGTAAGAGGGGTGTAAGGTGTAAGTTTGATATATGAAAAGGTGTGTGAAAAAAAATGTGTTTGAAGGTGAAAAGGTGTATGGGGAAGTGAAAATATATGACACCTCTTGGAAAATGAAACACCTTTTCATTCAATTTTGTATTAAAAATCAAATAAAAACTAATAAAAAGATGTTAAAAACACAAATCCAAAATTGATAAAAGTGTTTGTGTGTGTAAAATTGAAAAATGGAAGTTAATTTACAAGTGGCACGACTTGGCATAGGTGGGACGAGTCGTGACGCTTGCTTTCTGTAATGACTCGATCCACTGGAACGAGCAGTGACATTTTGATTTGGGTTGTGTTGAGTCATTCCAGGTGTAACAACTAGGCATGATAGGTTACTGTAATGACTCAATCCACTGGAACGAGTCGTGATGACAATGAACATCTAAAATGAGTCGTTCCCTTATGGGATGACTTGGCACAGCTTCTTTCTGTAATGACTTGTTCCACTGAAACAAGTCATGACAGAGTGAAAAATTGCAAAAATATTTCTAAGTCCTTTTTTGAGCAATATGTGTAAAAGAATGCATAAAAATGGTATCAAAAACCAAAAATATACTAATTAGAAACCAAATGTATACTAAAAGAAAAATAATGAAATTATAATAATGAAATGCATATGAATAAGAAAAATTGAACTAAGAAAAGCAACAAAAAAAATGTGTAAAATAAAAATTTTGAAAACAAGTTTATGAGTAATGAAATGTGAAATGAAATTGATAATTAAAATAGAAAAAATGAAAATGAAATATAAACATAGAATAGAAATGCATAACAAAGTAAAAATGTGTTAGTGAACATACCTTAATTCCTTTAAGTCTTAGAAAGGTATATAGGTTGACTTGAAGTAGTTACCTCACCGATCAAGTAGGGTTTGAGGCGGTGTCCATTTACCTTAAATGCTTCACCCTTATCATTCGATATCTCAATAGCACCATAAGAATGAACTTTGACAACTTTAAATGGACTCGACCATTTAGACTTTAACTTGCCTGGAAACAACCTTAATCTTGAATTGTAAAGCAAAACAAACTCTCCTTCATGAAAGTCTCTCTTTACTAAATGCTTATCATGCCATAATTTAGTCCTATCCTACCTTGCATTTTCATAAGCATTCATCTTTAATTCATCCAATTCATTGAGTTGAAGCAACCTCTTCTTACCTGCCTTCATCATATCAAAGTTCAAGGCTTTTATTGCCCAATATACCTTATGCTCAAGCTCAACGGGTAGGTGACATGACTTCCCATATATAAGCTGATAAGGAGTAAGGCCTATTGGAGTTTTAAATTTTGTCCTATACGCCCATTATGCATCGCAGAGATAGGAAAAAAACCATAAATAACATTATACTAAACAAATCCTAAGGAGCAACTCTCGTTGTCAGATTAGGATATTCCTGTCTAGAGTCTACAAGTCCTCTCAGTTCATTGTAGAGATAGACAAGGAAACACAAGTAAAACTACTAAATATCCCTTACAATGAATTCCTTGTCTCCAAGTGAATTCATTACTTAAGAGAATCCAATCAAAGTTCCATCGAATTATTCCAACTCTCATTGTAAATAAACCGATTTACAAGTTACATATGGTGTTTAAGCATACATAACACAATTTTATACTAATTGAATTCAAATCAAATGAACAAGCATGAATATGTAATCCTTATTCAATCAACATTGTAATTCCTTCAAACACTTAGCCACTATACATGATTAATTAAATTAAGAGACAATAAAAAATAATAAATAAGAGAAGAGATTGAGTTTACACAACCCTTTTAGTTTGTCTTCTAGCTGAAAATGATCTCTCTTACAGGAATGATTTGATTCCTTCTTCTTGAACAATATATAGGATAATAAAAAAGAAGAATGAACTCTCAAAAATAAGAAACTTAATAGTAACTTTATAAGATAATATATAAATCTATCTAAAATATCTGTAACTATGTCTCTCCTGAATTCTATCCTAAATTCTATCCTGAATTCTATCCTTGAATTCTTATCTATGTACAAGGTACTAATGACCTATATATAGGCCTTAAAAGTGGTTACAAAATAGAAGGTACCCTTTGACATGAAGGGTTATAACCCTATGCAGAATATATAACTTCTAGGGCATTTTTGTCCATCTAAATGACTTTATCTCTAGAAAGTCTCTTCATAAAAGTTCTAGATCTTTGAGTCATCTTTCCAAATCAACTTGAATCACCTCATTTGGATGTCTATAGAGAACGTTATGACCGAAATACAAAAATTCTCAATCCAAAATCTTCTAGGCCCTTCAGTCTCTATGTCGAGTCGTTCCAGGGTGCCGACTGGTTACGAAAGCTTTCTGTAATGAGTCATCTAATTTGTAATGACTCGTAACAGTCTTGAATCCTTCAAAAATGAGTCTTTTTTCCTTCCAACTTGTTTTAACCAAATCCAAGCCTTTTCCAATGATCATTAGACCAAAAAACACATCAAAACATACAAACAAACCTAAAATGCATTTGGAAGATAGAAATCATATAATAAGAACATAAAAACACAATATCTTAACCAAAAATAAATAACATAATTACTAAAATACTCCTAAATAAGTATGTATATTTGTGCTGTATCAAACTCCCCCATACTTAGACCTTGCTTGCCCTCAAGCAAGTGAAGATCCAAGATGAAAAAGTTAACAAAATTTTCATTTTACTCCAAATAGACATAGCCACTATACCAAGCCAATTTAATTAAGAACAAAGATAGAAAAGATAATATACTTTCAATGCTCAACAATGATATAATAAACAAGCCTCATAGTATAAGCAACAAGTTTACCCAATTATCTCAATTTACTAAGAGTAAAATCAAAAATGCAAAGTCAAAGTTCTAACCAAGCTATTTAGACCAAATAGTCATGTTTCAAACTTAGGAACTCTAGAGGCAGAAGTAAGTTTTGAGACAATTTTAAGCACACTCATTAACTCACTCTTCTTATGGCATTTTTAGACAAAAAAAAAATTCAAAGAAAATTTGATAGATGTACTCTTTCTGAATGAATGCAAATGAGGAGCAAACACAAATGCACACAACTTACTCGAGAAACATCTAATTTTGACATTTACATCTCTTTCCGAATGAATGCAACTAAGGAGCATACTCAATCATACCCAACTTACTCAAGATGCATCATATTATGAGCATTATTTACTTATTATTTTTTTTCTTTCTTCTTTTTTCTCTTTTTTTTCTTTTTTTTTTAAATAATAACTTGTCCTCATCCATTATTGAAAAGTGAGTGTCTAAGTATTATGGCTAGAGTTTCTCCAAAATTACGATTTTTTTTTTAGATTTTAGAAAAAGTAAAAAGAGATAAAAGCATAAACTTATAACCTATGCTACATGAAACTTAAACTTTCTACCAATTGAGCATTAAAAATTAACAAAACATAATAACTTTGATCAAAATCAAAAAGACTAACATGGATGGCTATTATTATATATATATAGGTGCAAAATGAATGAAAAAGATAGTGCAAATATGCAAAAATGATAGAAAAGATACAACACAAAACACAAATATAAGACACATATATATATATATACATAATCCTAATACATAACTAGTATCTTTCCCCCTACTTAAAACATGCATTGTCCCCAATGTATGGAAAAATAAAGAAGGGAAAGGAAAAGAAAAACTTCCCTAGTCATCGATGGGAGTGGTGGGTGGCGAGTCAATGGAATAACTACTTTGAGTGAAATACTTGTCCAATTTGTACTCCATCCTGCATTGTCAATGATTGAGTTGCTATTGATGACGTTCTAAGGCATTCAATTACCCTTGTATTAAAATTTGGTTATTGAAAATTTGATCCCATATAGGCGAGTGATCACTTAAAGAACCTGGTGCACTTTGGAGGGGGTATGTAAGGAGGGGAATGTCTTCAAAATGTTGATATTGTGGAAGCTCCTCTGCTTCCTCTTCATCCTCTTCCTCCTCTTCCATGGGTTGGTGGATTGGTTCCTCAACTCGGGTTGCCCCAGGAAGGCCTCACCAACAAGATCATGAGTAGGTGGGAATGAAACTTAAACCTGCATTAACAACTTCTCCTCTTATGAGGGCATGGTTAGTGAAGTAAGAACACTCAAATTTTTGAGTGTAATTTCCAAGATTGATATTCAAGGCTTTAGCAATAATTATGCCAACATGACCATGGGTCAAGGGTGCATCCTTACGTGGTGCACAAGACAACAATTGGTTAAAAATCCAATAGGTCCAACAAACTTGTTTTCTGTTATGAATGCACCATATAAGAAACATCTCTTGTACAGAGACCTGATTGAATTCAGATTTATGAAAGATAAGACAAGCAAGGACTTTATGTAGCAACCAATACTTCATATCCTTTATTAACATTTCTTTGGCTTTCTTGGGTTGAAAGGGAGTGTGCAAATCAGTCAAGAAAGTCCAAAAATCATTAAACTTAAAGTTAGAAGGAGGGTTACATAACCCATCCTTTTTGAATCCAAACACTCTATTCATGAAACTATAAGTGAGTTGGTGTTGTTTGCCTTCTAACCTAAATTCCAGGATTTGAGAATTGTTGGCATTAACATCAAGAGTGGTGTAAAATTTAGTGATTAAATCCACGTATGTGTCCTCATGCATTGAAAAAAAATTTAAGACCACATTGATTAAGCATTCTATCAAACTCATCAAACATATATATTCTAGTAAAAAGAGAGTTAGGCATATACTTAAAAGCCAATATTTCTTTGAACTTTATGTTTATGAACTTAGCACCTTCCTTATATGATAAGATGAGGAACTTAGCCTTGTAGGTCTTGCTTAGGTTCTCCTCTTCCTCTTGAGGGGATTCTTCAACATGAGGTCTTTTGGATGTTGATCCTCTAGTCTTACCCATATTGCTAAAATTGCTTAAATAGAAGTAGTGATAAAAATGTAGAAATGTGAAGATGATTAAAATGAAAATAAAGTAAAGAAAATAGAGAAAATGGAAATGAAAAGAGTGTAGATTTCGGTTAGGGTTTCTGTGAAAAGGAAATGGAAAGGTTTTTATAGATATTGTATTAATCGAATAGGTACTAAGATGGATAGGCAAATAAAATCACAATAATAATCAAGCAAATGAATTACAATCAAAAGAACTACTCTAATACTAAAACTACAATTACTAGAAGTTCTTATCAAAACACATGGAAGAATTACAATGAAAATCAATAAGGATATGTAAATTAATTATTCTTGACTTAATGACTGGAAATTAGTGCGTATAATCTTTAAAAGCAACTCTCGTTGTCAGATTAAAGTAAAGTTCCTAAAAGTAACTCTCATTGTCAAGTAGAAGTGTTCCTTCCTAGAGTCTACAAGCTCTCTGGATGTATTGCAGAGATGGGAAAAAAACCATAAATGACATTATACCAAACAAATCCTAAAGAGTAACTCTCATTGTCAAATTAGGATATTCCTGTCTAGAGTCTACAAGTCCTCTCAGTTCATTGTAGAGATAGACAAGGAAACACAAGTAAAACTACTAAATATCCCTTAAGATGAATTCCTTGTCTCCAAGTGAATTCATTACTTAAGAGAATCCAATCAATGTTCTATCGAATTATTCCAACTCTCGTTGTAAATAAACCGATTTACAAGTTACATATGTTGATCAAGCATACATAACACAATTCTATACATATTGAATTCAAATCAAATGAACAAGCATGAATATGTAATCCTTATTCAATCAACATTGTAATTCCTTCAAATACTTAGCCATTATGCATGGTAAATTAAATCAAGAGACAATAAAAAACAATATAGAAAAGAAGAGATTGAGTTTATACAACCCTTTTAATTTTTCATCTATTAAAAAATGATCTCTCTTATAGGAATGATCTACTTCCTCCTTCTTGAATAATAAATAGGATAATAGAAAAAAAGAATGAACTCCTAAAAATAAGAAACTTAATAGTAACTTTATAAGATAATATATAAATCTATCTAAAATATCTGTAATTATGTCTCTCATGAATTCTATCCTTGAATTCTCTATCTGTTTAAAATTAATGACCTATATATAGGCCTTAAAAGTGGTTACAAGAGGTTACAAAATAGAAAGGTACCCTTTGACATGAAGGGTTACAACCCTATGCAGAATATATAACTTCTAGGGCATTTTTTTCCATTTAAATGACTCTATCTCTGAAAAGTCCCTTCATGAAAGTTCTAGATCTTTGAGTCATCTTTCCAACATAACTTGAATCACCTCATTTAGATGTCTTTAGATAAAGTTATGACCGAAATACAAAAATTGCTCAATCAAGAATCTTCTAGGCCCTTCAGTCTCTGTGCCGAGTTGTTCAGGGGTGTCGACTCATTACAGAAGCTTTCTGTAATGAGTCATCTCATTTGTAACGAATTTTGACAGTCTTGAATCCTTCAAAAATGAGTCTTTTTGCCTTCCAACTTGTTTTAACCAAATCCAAGCCTTTTCCAATGATCATTGGACCTAAAAACACATCAAAACATACAAACAAACCTAAAATGCATTTGGATGATAGAAATCATATAATAAGAACATAAAAACACAATATCTCAGCCAAAAATAAACAATATAATTACTAAAATACTCCTAAATAAGTATGCATATTTGTGCTATATCAGCTTTATGGCGATCCCTCTCTTCCAAAGGTAAATCATCATCATAAAACATTATGGTGCCCTAGGGGGTTTCTATAAAGGAATTAACCATTTTCTTAGGAGTACAACTTATGGAGATCTTTTTTTGATCTAGTGCTAGAACTAGTGCTTCCTAGTGGTCCTTGGAATTTATAAGCAACCCTCAAACACTGGTAGTGGTTCCTTGGTTTTTCATCACTTCTTTCCTTTTTCCTAACTTCTCTATCTCTTCTAATTTAGTCTCAGCAGTCTTAACTTCTTGCCTTTTCTCCTTAAAATTTTTCAAAGATTAGCCTGATCTATTTTGCTCATCATCCCATAAATCAACCTTCACTTCATCTTTATCATTGGAGCTCTAGATATCCAATACATGTACAGCAAACACGGTGGATTATTTGTTTTGGTTTGAGTCTTTTAGTTGGGTTCAGGATTTGATGGATTAAGAATGGTGTTAACAAAAGAATTCAAAACTTGCTTTTCTATTAGGCCGATATTAATAATTAAAATGGGTGACTTAGGTGGTGTCACATTTTGATAATTAGGCAGATGGTTGTTTTGGGTGTTTGGTTTTCTTGTCTTGAGGTTAGTGACTTACCCACATCGATTAAGTCTTGGATCTCATGCTTTAATCAGGCACAATAGTTAGCCTCATGCCCAATGGTTTGGTGGAATTTATAGAAAATTTTTGGATTGGCACCTGGCAAGGGTTGCTGTAAAGGTAAGGGTCATAACATGTTTTTCTCGATTAACTTCTTAAGGACTTTGGATAAAGGCGACCCCAAATTGGAGAATCTTCGGGGTTTCTTATCAACATTAATTTGCAGAATGCTGCTTGGTTGCCTAATGGTATTGATCTAGACATTGCTACTTGAACTAGTGTCATCTTTGCCCCCAGTCTCCCTCCAAAGAATTTTTTTTCCTAGGCCAAATCTAATTCTTTATGAACCCCAAATCTGTATAACTCTTCAAAATTTTGGATTCCCAAATCCCTTAACTTTTTAGACAGTGTCGAAACACACCCTTCTATTGCTAGCACTAGTTGGTTTGACTTGGCAAGCTTATTCCTCATGTGAGATAGTTTTCCTCTCTAGTGAGTTAGATAATCAATGAAAGACTCATTAAACCCTTGCTTGGTGTTTAAAAAATCCCTCAAAGATACCTCTAATTGAACATTGAGGCTTTATTATTTCATAAATATAGCACATATTTCTATCCAATCAGACTGAATGTGTGGTTCCAAAGCATAGTACTAGTGGGTTGGTGTGCCCTCCAATGACATGGGGAACTGCTTGATTATCTAAGCCTTAGTAAGTTTGATGGCTTTTATGTAAGTCACATATTGCTTCTGATGCAAATGGTGGTTCTCAATTTTGAAATACTTTTTCATGTCAAGGAATTTGAAGTTTTGAGGCAGTAAATCATCCTCCCTATCTAGATTCTAATCGGTGTAATCTATCAGAGCATCCATGCACTTCTCATTCATCATCACTGCATTTGACTCATAGCCTTGGTTATATTCTTAGCCCACTCAAACTATTCCACATCCTCAGTAACACTCCTTCACATTAATGGATAAGACAATACCATCACATCATCTCTTTCCCTTTCTCTCACTAGGATTTCATCATCAAGATCAATTAGGTTGGTTGGCTATGCCGGCTGATTTTCTTTGATTATTTTAGTTATCTCTCCTATTATCTACGTCATTATAGACTAGGTCTCAATGAACACTTCCTCTTTCAATTATGCCTTTAAAGCCTCGGGATCAATACCTCCTACCATTTTTGTTTCTAAACTTTTGACTAAACAACCAGAACTGGAGCAGACCCACTTGGATGATCTTGAAGGATCTATACTGCTGCAAGACCACATGTTAGAATTATGCATGATGTGTATGCATGATATGCATGTTGGTTTTATTATTCAAACAAAATAAGAAAACAAGTAAGCATATTTAATATATACATAACACAAAGACAAAATGCAGAGCTTCAAAAATGATGACCTCCACCCTTATTTCTCCCACACATGTGTTCAATGGTGAGTATCTTGTCCTAGGATTTTTTGCCTGGGTTTCAATTATCAACAAGGGATAATAAAACTAATATATGAAAAATAACTCTCAAAATGGTGCAAATAAGTAACAGATCCTCTAAATAAATCCAAAGTCTGCCTTTAATGGGCTGAGAATGGCATCAAGGCTTTATCTTATCAAGATCCATTTCAATGGGTGAGAATAGGCATAATATGCCCGTTTTGACAATACTTATTTTAAAATGAGCTGAGAATAAGCATGAAAGGCCCATCTTGATAAGGTCCATTTGTAACAGGCTTGGGTTTTATTTTAAGGGTCCATTAAAGGGCATAAAACACAAGCAATGGGGAAATTCTTAAGGAAAATTGTAAGACCACTACATGAGCTTAAGTTTTAGGTAGCAAGCTTAGGCTCCCATAATGATATACATCCATATATGTCTCCTACCTAAGGGTCCATGCGACATGGATAGTACGTGTTGTGAGTGACAATAATCAAATATTCTACCACCAGGTTTGAATGAAATGTAGGTAGTAAAATACTGACTATTGTCAGGTTAAAACGGACTAAAGTTCTCATTGTGTGCAAAGAGTGTAGTGAATGTAGTAGAAATGCAAAAGAAATCAAAGAATAATTATAGATGATAAATTATAAAACACTTGGAATCTATTTCTCTATCCCCAGTGGAGTCGCCACTGTAGGTGTCAAGGTTTAGTGCATGCCTAAGTGTTTGGCAATCATGGCACCATGTGGGTTCAAGGCCAACTAGGAAATACAAAATAGGTTATAAAGCCTACTCAGAGATAAAGTCACCACCCAGATGAAACTTAGAACACACTGTACAATAACTGGATCTCACGAAGGTTCCTAGAAGCCGTCATCAGAGATTGGGTTTAGAAAATGGGTATGGGTGTTTGAATGCCCACCCAACCTTACAGTTAGCCTTCGTTTATGTTTTGCAATTTATTACCCTTAATTATTCAATGATTTCTTTATTATCACACAGGTTTCAATTTCCTTTAAACAATTATTGCATTTTATAATTAGGCCTGAATTTGCACATTAATTAAATTCATGCGACAGGTCTCAACATTCACCAAGAATAAAACAAGAATTATAATTGACAACCATACATTCCAAATCAAGTGGGGAAGGGATTAAGGGTTACAACATCTTATGCAAAATAAAAGTATAATAAACCAAAAATAAACTAAAAATAAACTACTTGATTTAAGTAAAAACCTCTTAATGATTAAAAATCACTGATGAATCCTTACAATAGACAAAATGTTAGTTCCTCAAAATACATAAAGATTGTACATAAAAATCCATAAAATCAACTCATGAATCAATTTAGTAAAACGAAGGGACAAAGTCATAAAAAAAGTAAATATTAATCAAACGACATTGTAGGACAACCATACAAGATAGACTTGAGTATGCTAAGACTGATCCATGCGTGGAAACCCTATGCAATTTACAAAACAATAAGACAAGGTCATATGAGACCCTATCAGAGTGGCAATTGCCTCTTCTCATGGTAATGAGGTGACATGGTTTGTAGAGGCTACAACATAAATAAACTCATAAGGGCCTGTTAAATTGGCGATCACCCTTATGAAAGGTAATCACTTCATAAAAATGAGGCAACACCTCTTTTAGAGGCGATTACCTAATCTACAAGCTTAAACGACTCTCAAATCAGTAAACTTCCACTTCAAGTAAAAATCTGCTAATGTAAACAAAATAAATACATAACTACACTTAAAGCTCAGTGAATCACACTAAAATCAAGGCATATTACAAATAATGAATATAAAGTACTAAATAAAAAGCTAGTAAACGAATAAATTAGAGGTTATATAAGTAAGGAAGAATTGTGCCAATATATGAATCAAGCTTGAAAATAATTGAGATAATTATTAAAGATTGAGCTTTCAAAATGTTGGCCCTAAGAAATGATTAGGAATGATGGTCTTCGCTTGAATGCAAGCTTCTTCCTTTCTCTTCCTCAAGCAAATCAACCTTTACTAGTCTTTTTTCTCTTAAAGCGTTCTTCTTTTCTTTAGAGCTCTTTTTTTTTCTTTAAAAGTCCCTTCTTATTAATTTTTTTTTTCAATTGCTTCATAAAAGTCCCTTTTTTCTCTCTTTTTTCTCCTTTTTATTCACACATCTAGCCCATACCCCTACCACTCTCCTCCATCATTGTATTTTCTAGGCTTTTTCTTCTCCCAAAGATTTTTTTTTTCATACTAGAGGCTGAGTTGTAGTGGAGGTGAGCCTACCAAGTTGATTGCCATGACCACCTCTACATTTAATATAGAGGCAAGTGTCTACTGTAGAGGCGACACCACTACAATGAGGTTATCACCTCTTCATAAAGGTGTTCACCTCTTTATCCTGCCCTGCACTGAGCCTGATGGGCCAAGGCAACGAGCTTGCCTTATAAGGGTTTTGGGCTCTGGATCTATGGGTTACCAACCCTCAGGCTTATTTTTTAGAAGATTTAGGGTTTCTTTATTGCATTCAAGTTTTACATTTCTCATTATTGTGCTTTGTTGTGGGCTGACCAAACCAAACATCCACAGTTCACCCCTATTATAGGCCGATCGAACTAAGTGTCTACAATTGCATGAATCAACAAGATTATTTGTATCAGTACAAATATATAATCAATAGTAGTTATGCCCATTACTCACCATTATATATGCTTATGTGTGCCCATTACTCACCACCTCTGATGCCCATCACTTCAGGTATGCATGCCCATCACTGTCCATTTCATATCTATCCACCATTACCATTATCATTACCATATGTATATTTATATATTGTAATAGCTACAAGTGAAATAATAGATTGATCATTCATTAGCTCATCTGATCCATTTTTTTCTATTGGTATCTAAGCCTTTTAGGAGCACTAGAGGATATTAATTTCCTATGATGACTCTTTCTCTGAATGTAGGAAAGTTCATTACTCTCAAACTCACTCATACCAACTATTTTTTATGGCATGAACAAGCATTGGCTTTAACATAAAGTCAAGAGCTAGTTGAACATCTCACCACAGCAAATTTAGCTCCAACCAAATATACCACTCCAAATGCATATGCATAAAAATTTATACCAACATTGACAAAGACATTCAAATCCTGACACAAATTTAATCATCTTCTTTTGGGAATGGATTATAGGCACCCTCTCAAAAGAAGCTCATGGACTTATTATTAGCTTAGAAAAAACATATTATATATGGGAAGCTCTCAAAATCTCATATACATAAGATTCACAGGACTGAGAATTTACTTTGTGACAATAGGTAACATATCTTTACAAAGATTAAAGTAAAACTATTATTGAACACATTTCCACATTCAAGAGTTTATGTGACAATCTTATAGCCATAGGAAAACCTATCATTGACTAAGAAAAGGTATTCTATATTCTTAATAGTCTCGGTCCTCAGTATGAGAGTTTTACTATTGCCATGATAAAGCCTCTTAAGCCCACTTACATTGAATTAATTTCTTAACTACAAAATCTAGATCAATAATGAAATTGATTTTCTAGTGACATAGATATTACCACTTGATAATTTTTTCCTCAACTTGCTTTCTATGGACAACATCAATGCCTTCATTAGCAATAATCCATAATATATCATGGAAATTCCAAACAATTCACATCAACTTAGCATGGCTTTCAAGCTGAACAACCCAGAAATATTAGCAAAGAATTTTTTTGATAATCCATCATCCAGCATAAGGCAACATCGCTCTCTACCTCCTAGTGAATAACGAATGACTCATGCATAAAGAGACTTGTATCATGATGAAAGGTATCAATATTGTGGTATAATGGGTCATATTGCAAAAATTTATAGGTGGTTACCTAAGAAGTATACTCAAAATGAAGTTATTCCTCAAGCTTTTACAGCCTTTACCTTGGACAATACTATTTCAGATTCAAAATGGACATCTGACACTAGAGCCTCTAATCATATGATAGGTATGTTATTTAATATTCATAAATATTATGGATTTGATTTGATACTTATTGGAGATGGATCTTCTTTGCCTATTGCTGGAATTGGTTATATAAATATCAAACAAAATGTAACCAACTTGCCTCTTCAAAATGTGTTATTATTCCCGGCTTGATTAAAAATTTATTATCCATAAGTCAATTGACCACTCAATTTCTATTAAGTTATGAATTTTCTGATATTGATTTCTATGTTAAGGAATGAGAAATAAGAAGAATGCTGATAAAAGGAAGACGCAAGGGTGATCTCTATGTTCTGTCCAACTCACCATAATTGCATTTTTCTTACTATTTCAAATCAAGTTTAGTAGAAATATGGCATCAATGTTTAAGACATCCATAATCTTCAGCTTTATAGTTCATAAAAAATAAAGGATTGATTGAAATTGTAGGAGCTACCAATATATTTGTGATAGTTGTCAATTGGGATAACTCAGTAAATCACCTTTCTCTTGTTTTGAACATTCAAGTGATGCTATTTTTTATAAAATTCATTATAAATTTGTGGGGGTCCTGATCCATTTTTATCTACTAGAAAATTAAGATGTTATACTTGTTTGTTAAATGATTTTTCTAAATATACTTGGATTATTCCTCTATAATATAAATATGATTTTATGGATGTGTATTTAATTTTTGAAAAATATATGGCAAGGTAATTCAATAAACAAATTAATTTTTTTCATTCAAATGGTGAAGGTGAGTTCCTGAATTCTATATTGACTTCTCATTTTTTGAAAAATGGCATAGTTCATCAAACATCATGTCCATATACTCCAGAACAAATAGGTATGGTTGAATGGCGTCATTTAGGAAACGCAAAATTATTTGCATCAATGTAATAGAAATTGTGAAAATTAAAAGTGTTATAAGGAATCCTAAAAATCTTGGATTGATAAGGTTGTGAATTCTTATGATATTTTAAATTCAATGGTTAGAGATTATTTGAGTGATCAAGAGTACTTGGAGTTAATAACTTCAAACCAAAATATAATATGATGAGATGAAAAGATATTGTATGAATCAACAACAAGATCATTTGAATCGGTGCAAAAATATAATCAACAATAGTTGTGCCCATTACTCAATAATAACAGTGCCTATTACTCACCACAACATGTGCTTATGTGTGCCATTACTCGCCATCTCCTATGCCCATCACTTTATGTCTACATGCCTATCACTATCCACTTCATGTTTTTCCACCATTACCATATGTATATGTATATATTGTAATAGATGCAAGTGAAATAACAAAATGATCATTCATTGGCTCATCTAATCTATTTTTTCTTTGCATCTTCTTAATATTAGTTAGGTTTTTAGCTAATTATTAAGAAATGATTGTTAGTGCTGAAATTAATAATAGCTAATTGCTTATTTTTCTACATTCAATTATTTATAAGCTTATAAAATGGCACTACTATTTGTCTTGTTTTGTATCAATTAATTGAGTAAAAATAATACAGTAACTCATATGCTATTTTAATCCAACTCTTTTATTTTCTTCAATTAAGTAAGTATCTATTTTTCTCTTCAAACTAACATTATGGTATTAGAGCTGGTTGCTTTCATATTTTGGGGCTTTCTACATGGCAAATAATTATAGTGTAATGAGCATAGCCTAACCAGCCTTGCTAATCTATAAAGGTGACAACTATGAGTTTTGAGCATCAAAACAAGTCACAAGAGTTATGGTACTTGGTGGAGCATGTATAAAATAATTAAGATGAAGAGATTAGATTGAAGGAAAATAAAAAGAAAGACTCGAAAGCCTTGTTCTTCATTTAAAAAGTTGGGCATGAGTTAATTTTTTCAAAAATTGCAGTAGCCTCTACAGCAAATAAGGTATGGACAACCTTGTAACTGATATTTCATGGCTCATCCACAGTGGTCACAATGAAGTTGTAGACACTTAATCATGAATTTCAAAATTTACACATGAAGAATAGTGAATCAGTGTAAGATTTTTTTTTTGACAAAAGTAGTTGTAATTGTCAATCAATTGAGATCTTACGGAGTGAAGGTCTCAGAGAGGACTATTGTAATAAAAGTGTTGAGGAGTTTAACTCCTAAATCTTACCATGTGGTTGCAGCTATTGAGGAGTTCAAGAATATGTTATCTTATTCATTTGATGAGTTGGTGGGTTCTCTATAATCACACGAAGCAAAAATCAACATAACAGAGGAAAAAAGTGAAGAAAAAGCATTTCAAATAAAAGGCAAAGGCTAAAAAAGAACATGAACAAGTTGTAAGGCAAGGAAGAGGTAGAGAAGGATTTCGAGGAAAGAATTTTAGCCATGACAAAGGAAGAGGAAGATGGTCTAAGCAAAAATCCAATAACAAAGGTAGTATCTAGTGTTATAATCGTAGAAAAATTTAGGCATGTGAAAGCTGATTGCTGGTTTGTAGATAGTGGGTGTTCCAATTATATAATAGGTAAGATGTCACTCTTCAAGGAGATTGATAAGAGCCAAAAAAGGTGGGTCACATTAAGAGATGATAAAGAAATACAAATTGAACGAAAAGGAACCATGGCCATTATAACTAGCCATGGTAAAACAAAGCCCTTATGCGATATTCAATTTGCTCCTAACTTAGCATATAATTTGTTGAGTGTTGGGCAATTGCTTGTTAGTGGATACTCTATTCTATTTGATGATGAAGCATGTGTCATTAAGAATAAACAATCAAGCCAAGTGATTGCAAATGTTCAAATGACTAAAAATTGAATGTTTCAACTTGAAGTCTCTACTATGGAAGAGTTTACTTTGGTTGCTGGAGAACTAAATGAATCCAAGCTATGGCATCTTTCGTACGGATACCTGAATGTGAAATTATTGTAACTACTCAAAAGGAAAGGTACTGTAGACAGTGGGGTTTAGCGCGCGCCTAAGATTTTAGCAACCGTGACACTATTTAGGATCAGCGCCCTAGGGAACACACTACTATGTTACAAAGACATAGCATGGAAATGAGGAGTCACCGCCCAGGGTAATACCTAGGACAAATCGAAAGGTGTTACTCAATTCTCTAAAAGAAAGCTAGCACCACAACTAGGAAATCCTGGGAACGGAATACTAACTTCTTTCAGTCTTGTGTTCATTTACATTTATTTTATGAATTACTATTTTATTCTCTAATTACATGCAATTTTATTTAAACCCTAATTAAACATCCATTTAACCCAAAGGCAACAAGTCATAAAATTATATGTAAAAAATGCATGCAAAAGGTAGCGTCCTTATGTCTAAACTAGATTAATTTTATTTATTAAAATTAGCTAATTCTATATATTTATTTACAAGTGAATTAGACTAAAGATGGGCCTACATTTCAAGATAATTAATGAGTCTGAATCTACTTGTTTTAATTCTAAAAAGTGGGCCTAAATATATTAATTTTAAGAAACAAAATAGAAATTAATTAGTGGGCTTAATTCTACTTAATTTTAAATTAAATGATATGATCCTAAATCTATTTATTTTAAAAGAAATGAAATTAATGGTTAAGCTAAGTTTAAATTAATTTTAGTTAACCTGAAAATGGGCCTAAGTCTAAATTAATCTAATCAGGCCTAAATTGATTTTAAAATTAATTAAACCTAAAAATCCAATTAAAAGCATATTTATTAAATGGGTTAGATCTTAATGTGGGCTTAGGGCCCAAAGAGAATAAAAACATGCAAACAAGCCCAAACAACAAATTAAAGCAAATAATGAATAAAAACATACATTCAGTGATTTCTAACCTAATTTTAATTACTTGTAACCTAAATTAATCTAAAGCCACCATTTATTTTATTAGGGTTTTATCAAATAAACCTAATTTACTAATTAATTTTAATAGTGCAGAAAATTAAAGAGTTTCATTATTCCCACTATCGGGGCTATTACAAAATCTATCCAAAAATAACAAAGAAAATAAAATTAAAAGTACAACCCTCAAGAAAATAAATTAAACAAATTCAAAACCTAAAAAATAAATTAGACAAAACAAAAAAATTCAAAAAATACATAAGAATGAAATTGGGATCCTAATTCTTGGTTTTCATTAATGGATTCTCTATGGGTTTTCCTGGTTCAATCATGTGTTCATCATCATAGAAACATGAAACACAGATAATAAAAAAAAGATTAGAATGAATAAACAAAAAAACAAAATAATGAAAATTAAACAAAAAACACAGAAATAAAATAATATAAAGGAAATAATTAATAATAAAAAGAAGAAAGGAGTAGAAGAAGGATGTTATGCAGATGCTGTTTGAATACCTCTCGAAATAGGATTTCACTGTCTTAAGAAAATTGACTTTATGTTTTCTTGATTTCTAGACCTTGAAAATAACGTATTTTTTAAAAAGTTTTTTCCTTTTTCTTTCTCTTTTTTCACTATGTGTTTTTTCTTTCCACTCTCTTTTTATAGTAGCTATTAGGGTTTTCTCTTTTTTTTTCTATACAATCTCTCCCCTCCCTCTTTTTTTGCCAAACTTTTCTTTTTATATCCTATTCCAACCCTAGCTAACCACTTACATGATCATAGGAGAGACAGGTCTAATCCTCCTCTCAAAACAAACAAGATAAGAATTTTAATTTCAAAAATTATACGCATAAGAGATGTGCACTATATAGATAAATATCAAAATTTATTTATTTATTAAAATTAAATTAAATTTTGGACCAATAATAATTAAAAAAATTGAGAAAATAATTTTTTCTAACATTTTTGCACCTCAACATTATAGAATGTCAATCGGCATTGTGTAATGCCAATCGGCATTATGTAATGCCTATTGGAATTACATAATGTCAATTGGCATTACTTTCAAATAAACCCTGCAAACTTCAATTTTTTTTCAAATAAACCCAAAAAACATTGCAATTTAGTCCCTAAAATCGCAAAATTTAACACTAGAGGTCAATTTTTGACTAAATTTTCAACATAGAGGCTTTCGTCGCACATATGCACAATTATATCCTGAAATTGGGTCCTTACAATTGCCCCTCTTTGTCGTTGTTTGCTTGACAAATTACGGCAAAGAAATAGTAGCACACAATTTCGAAAGAAAGAATTAACGTACTTTATTATATCCTAATTGATATGTTAATGCTTAAATTATTAGGCAATTTTAAGCAAGATGTTATGTTAAACATGTTTCACTATATTTCCTATAGAATGTCTAGTGAGATATATGCAAATGAGTTTTGCTATATTCCCTATGGGAAGTTTAGTGTTTCGTGATTGGAGAACATGTTATAGCCCTTGTGGAACATCTAGTGATGATACCATAACAATTGTGTAATATATGGTGAACTGCATTGTATTCCCTTTAGGACGTCTAGTGATAATGGGTTTTGTTTTATTCTCTGTGAGACATTTAACAAAATATATGTAATGATTCTCGTTATATTCCCTATGGGACGTTTAATGATTAATGATTTAAGAACATGTTATAGCTCCTGTGGAACATCTAGCAATAATACCATAACTACTGTGTAGTCTCTAGTAAATCAAAAGATTTGAAAATTCATGTTAGAATGATTTTAATGAAAGAAAGACATTGTACTCAGTCATACAATGTCGACTATACCTGATCGTATAATCTAAATTGAAATACACTACACTCTATCGTGTAGTATTGATTTCTTTTATGCGATTATGCTGCAATCCATAATTGCTCGCGATTAGCTACAACCCTTTTGTCGCTTACTAATGATACTACAATCCATAATTGCTCGTGATTACCTGCAACCCTTTCGTTGTTCACTGATGATGCTATAGTCTATAACTGCTCACGATCAGCTGTAACCCTTTCGTTGCTCACTGATGATACTATAGTCCATAACTACTCGCGATTAGTTACAACCCTTTCATTACTCATTGATGATGTTATAGTCCATAACTGCTCGCAATTAGCTGCAACCCTTTCATTGCTCACCGATGATGCTACAGTCCATAACTACTCGCAATTTTTATCTTTGGTTGTTTGAGTCGAATGCTTTGAATTCTTTGTGTTGACTGATTAGCATTTTTGCTGATTGACTTTGAATTTTACTATGTTAATTGATTAGAATTTCTTTACTAACTAATTTTAATTCCGCTATGTTATCTACTCAATAAGTTGGGTGCACTTCCTTATGAATTTGCAATTCCTACAGACTTATTGAAGTTAGTTTCAATCATGATGAATGTATAAAAGTACATTATAATGTTGAAAATTTATAAGAAAATTCATCACTTTATCATGAGATAGTGTGCACTCAATGAAACTCACTATTTTTTACTTTCATGACTGTTATTTATTTGCCATTTGCAAAGGTCAGAGGCATCGTTAACCATCTTATACTGAAAGCATATCTTTTACCAAGTGAAGAGCTTACTTCCACACCTAATTTTAAGGAGAATTTGCTAAACAAAACTTATGGAAATTAAGTATAAACTATTCAATTCTGAGTATCAAAACAGTTTTTGAATTATTTTTGTGTTTTTCTTCCTTATTCGAGTATTCCCCCATCTTTCTCATATTACTCAGTGTGATACCATTGGAAAGGTCCTTTGGATATTCATACTCTTATATAGCATTGGAGTAAATAGAGCAGTTTGTTTTTTATGTGGGTCTTCTTTTAGTATTCCCTCACCTTTCTTATATTACTCAGCGTGGATACTACCACAAGTTTCATGTTTATACTCTTACTCATTTCTGAGCATTGGAGTACATTATGCTTGCTCTTATTTTGATTCTCCTCTTAGTATTCCCCTGCCTTTCTCATATTACTCAACGTGGATACTATCAAGGGGTTATGTACTCGTACTCATTTATGAGCATTAAAGTAGATTATATGCACATTTGTCTTTCAAAAGACTAAAATGATACTTTAAAATTCAAGCAATTTGTACTGCAAATCCATAAATTTTGTCTTTACATTTTCTTCCCCTCGTTGGGTGTGAAGCAAGCATTAGATTGATTAAAGTTTATAAAATTTTAACATAAAGTTATTAACTAAACATCTGAATTTTATAAGGCTAATAAAAAAGAGCCATTATGATCAAAGGTCATAAGATAGGCTTTTCGCACCTGATCTTTTGAAGTAGATGAATTTACATTCGATTTGTTAATTTTATGATTAAGATGGTACTTTATTACAAAATCTAAGCATATAGAGTTATGTTACTTCCCTTTATTATCTTGGAGAGTGTTTGGTAAGTCCTTTATCACGCAACGTGACACTCTAATGAATAATTAGCATTTGCAATCTTGCTTGATCTTACTGATGTATCGATTCCTTTCCCCTTCTTCATTCTTTTGTTTTTTCCCTGCACAAAATACCATAAGTTAGTATGGTCTATTTGTAAGTGAAGAGATTTTGTCAAAATGCAATGTTATTCTTTTGCATTCTTCCCTTTTGATTATGATGATGATGTCTCTGATTATAAGGTCATGATACTCCATCATTGAAGTCATGGACTAGTGTTAAATTTGCCTTTTCACCATTCCATTAATACTATGGTAGAGGGATTCATTCCTCTTCTTGACATCTCTTGTAAAAAAAAGGTTTAGGAGTTAGAGATCTTATTTCATGATCAAAAAAATTTCCAAAGTGCATTCATTTTAAGTTTTGAGTGTGTTCTTCTCTTTTATAAGGCCAATGAATATATTACTGACATGTTGGACCTTCTTATCACCATATTTCATACCCTACACTAGTCTAACTATTATGGAGAGATATTCCAGATGATGCTCTCAATGAGACTATGGAGGTGGATACTGAGTTTGAGGAGCCTGAACGTCCCATCCAGCCTTTTGAGGTCGCCAAGATGACGCTTTCAGAAATATCACCATCAGTGCTATTCCCTTATTGGATGGGCCTATAATTAATTAGGCTCCTACAATCTAGAGTCCTATTAAGCATCAGGTTCACCTGAATAGTGTCACCTTTTTTCCTTCAGATGCTTCACATGTGAACATTCTGACTACCTTTCTGTGCTTTTACAACACTAATCTTGAATGTTAGTAGCAAAGGGTTTGCACAATCTTGCCTAGGCTCAAAGACTTTATTATGCAAAGTAATTATTTCATAATAAATGTATGCAAGTGTATGCATTTTATATATGACATGCATGATCCTAATAGGTCTTCTGATTGGAACAATATGTTCGTAGCTTGCAATGTGAGAACGAGGTGCCTCATCAATAACTTATAGGTTTAAGCACTAGATGCTTCATTATTGGTACTTCTGATGTCAAAGCTTCTGATACAGCTCATCGAAGTGATGACCAGGCTAGTGAGTGGGGTCCATGGCTTTACAATAGAGCTCGTGATTGACTGATGCACTATTGAACTTTTTTTATTACTACTTTTGCTGTATGATAACTGATGTATTTATATGCTTATAGTTTACTCATTTCTACTCTGAGATATTTTTCACTAACTTTGAAGCTCTAGTGTTGTATTTACTATTTTTCCCTAAAGTTACATTTTGCCCCCAGCTTCATTTTGAATTCATTCTAGCAGTCTTTTTCTTTATATGTGTAAGAGATTTTATTTGGTCACTATTATTGTTGACCCATTGTCTAACTAACCCTATTAGTTACAATCTCATGTGTTGAAGATGCAAAGGAGTGGGTGAACTAATTAAAGTGAGTTCTTAATGATGAAATCAATAGGACTTGCACTTCGAAGAATTATTGAGCAAAATATGAGGCTTGATGCTGATGCAATAATTGATGATAGTTACAAGGTATGGGTTGTAATGCAAGTTACTGAGCCACCTGAATTCTCAAGGTATAAGGGGACGCTAGGCTTACAAGGAAAATTACAAAAGGGGTTGCAAAAAAGAAAACTTTATTAAAATAGTGATCTCATAGCTCTGATTTAGCTTTCATTATCTATTATTGTCTTTCCATTAAGATATTTATACAGTATGATAAAAAAGAATATATGATATTTGAACAAAAATTTCAAATTCAATTTTAATAATTCATTAAGGCAAAAATGACAACATTCATTACATCACATAATACAACTCCTGTTACCAACCAATCCTAATTTTTTGCTCCTTAATTTTTACCTTACTATTGTTTTTTTCTCTCTTCTTATTTTTCTCCCTTTTTTCCATTCTTTTTTTTTCCCTCAAATTTCCTATATTCAGAAATTACATTATATGATATATATATGTTCTTTGAATTTGCATTTGTGCCCATGTTGAATGAATCTAATTGAATTGAATTTATGTCAAACATACATATGCAATCAATATCATAATGCACAGTACCCTTAGGATGTACATTGCATAAGTAAGCATGATCATAATTTATATGATCGATCACTAAAACAAAATAGAAACTAAAATTTTATTCAAAGATGATAATATGAAAATTTATTTCCTATTTTAGATACTAGGGATAATTGTCCTTCAGGCAGCTGACATAATAACTATTATTGTATCTTCTTGCTAACTGTTTCCATGAGTTCATCTTTTTGTACCTTAAATTTGCATTTTTCTTTCTTGTCTAGTAGCTTCTCATCATTAAACTCATCACCCTAGCCTGTAGGCACAATCGACTCGAAGGGTATGTCAAAGAAGGTGGTTTAGTGTAAAACACCTTATAGTAGAACTTGCTTGAGGGTTGACCTAATAAGTCTTTTGCTCTTTCCATATCTTTTGGGGCATTAGGAGATTTCTATTTAGTTTTAAGGTCTAGGTCCTCAAAGGAGCATATCACTTCTTGCTCACTAACTCCTGAGTTGATCATCATGGTAGTTGGGGGTGGTGCATTTCGGTAGTTCGGGAAAGGATTATTTATAGTGCTTAGGTTTTCGGGGTCTGTGATCTTCCTAGAGTCTATAAGGTTTTGGATTTCATGTTTGAGGTGGATGCAGTTATTCGTGGAGTGTTGGAGTTTTTTATGGAATTTGCAGTGCTTGTTTGGGTTATAGTTTGAAATGTTTGGGTTTGGATTAGGTAAAGGTTGAAGTAAGCCCTTTTGCATTAGGCGCTCTAGGACTTTTGACAAAGGTTGGTTAAAATTGGAGAATCTCCTTAATTGTTGAACAATATGCACTTCCACAATTCGACTAGTGCTTCCTTGATATATGCCCCTAGTTAGGTAATTTTGGGTTCCTATACTTTTACAACTTTTCTTCTTCTCACTCTCAATCTCTTTGGCTTGCAATCCATCATTATACAGGTCTATAAATGTTTTAGGATTCATCATTTGCAATCTCTTAACCAAATTAGGCAACACATTTCGGACTATCATCCTAACCTAATCCTTTTCAACCAACTTCTTTTTCATTATTCCTGCCTTGTTCATGAACCTAGTAAGAAAATCAAAGAAGGATTCATTCAATTTATGCTTTGTCAATTCTAAATCTTTAATGGACACTTCCAATCTAGTGTTATAAGCATAAAGTTTCAAAAAGGCAGTACATAATTCTTTCCAGCCAGCCCTAATAGATTTTTCTAGCCCATGATTCCAATTTACTGTTGTAAGCACCCAATTTTAGGATGCAATTATGCACAATTATGACGTAAGCCCCTATGATGAAATTCATTCAAAAATTGAACTTGGTTGTCAATTTTTTGGACTTTAAGGACTAAATTGCAATATTTTTTAGGATTTGATTGCACATAAGTCAATTTTCAGGGGTCTTTTGGTAATTAAAAGTAAAAAAAATTTTGGAAATCAAAATTATGGATTTTCGATCGGAAATCCATAATGCCGATCGAAATTATAGATTGCCGATCGAAATTATAGATTTTCGATCGGAAATCCACAATTCCGAATGGAAATCCATAATTCCGATCGAAAATCTAGATTTTCGATCAAAAATCCAATTTTCCGATTGGCATTGCACAATGTCGATGCATAAAAGTCCCATTTTTTTTATTTTTTGCATATTTTTTCTTATTTTTGTTGATTTTGTCAGTGTTTTGATTGGTTAAAAATTGAATTTTTATTATTAGTTTTATCTGAAAAGATTTTGACACATTCAAAACACGTAACTTTCAAAGATCAAAACGTTATCTTATCAGTCTGTTTTGAGAGATGAGTCTCTTCCTCTAAAGGAGGAAGCCAGTACACGCTGACTCTGCATTAAAGTAAAGTCTGCATGTGTACGAGGGGGGACCTTTTTGGGAGAAAAATTTGAGACTCACATATAAACCCTAAAAATTTAGAGGCCACTGAGAACACCCTGGGCACAAAAAAAAACTTCAATTTTTTCTGTCAAAGCTTTTTTATACTGTTCTTTCAACAAGAATGATTCACCATTGTTTTTTAATCCGAGTCCAGAATCAGTGACAACTCAATTTCAATGTGAAAATCCTAGTCTGAAGGGCTAAAAAGGGCATTTGCATTGCATCTAAATCTTCAGTGTTATTTTCTATTTCATTTTTTACTCTTTTCTATTATTTTCTGTTTATGATTTTTCTTTTATTTTTTGTTATTTTTTTTTATTATTTGATTTCATTACTAATCTGATTACATTTGTGTTTTATTTTGATATGCGAATGAGGATTGAGGAGGATGCTACCTGTGTTCAAATGAACAGAAGGTCCATGGAATGCCATGGAAGATCCTGTGTTATTTTCCAGTAGAACTTAGGATTTTTTTAATCTTTATTTTGCATTTTGGTATCTTGTGTAGCTTTTTTTATTTATGGATGTATAATTGTTTAATTTTAGATTTTGTACGTAGTTTGTAATAGCCCCAGTAGTAGGAATAGTAAAAGATTTAATTTTCTGTACTTTAAAATTAATTAGTAAAATTAGGTTCACTGGGTAAAATTAATTAAAATCAATGGTGGCTTTAGTTAATTAGGGTTTGTATGTAATTAAATTAGGTTTTTTTTAGAAATCATATGTGAATGTGTTTTGATTTGATTTTGTTATGTTTTTTATGTTTTTGGGCTTTTCTATGATTTTGGGCCCCAAGCCCACATTTAAGCCTAACCCACTTAATAAATAGGCTTAAAAATGGTTTAGGACTTTAAATAATCAAAATCAACTTAGGCCCATTAGGTTAATTAGATTTTAGGCCCACTTAGTTAATTAAAACTTGTTTAGACTTAGCTCAGCCCACTTAAATTCATTTCTTTTAAAATAAATAGACATAGGCCCATATTTCACTTAAAATAAAACCAAGTTAGACTTAGGCCCACTAATTTAACTTTCCTTTAAAATTGAATAGACTTAAGCCCATTCCTTAGATAAACTAAAGTAAATAGATCCAGCTCACTAATTAATAAAAATGTAGGCCCACCTTTAGTCTCTTTTTCATTTGTAAATAAAATGTAAATCTAACTAACTTTTTAATAAAATTAACATAGTTTAGACTTAAGGACAACATGATCTTGAATGCATTTTTTTATATGTAATTTTACTGACTAGATGCCTAGGGTTAGATGGATGTCAAATAGGGTTTAATAAAATTGCATATAATTAGAGGATGAAATAATCATTTATAAAATTATTATAAATGAACACAAAGAAGTTAGTATTCCGTATCCAGAATCTCCTGGTTGTAGTGCTAGCTTTCTTTTAGGGAATCGAGTACCACCTTTTCGATTTGTCCCAGTTATTACCTTGGGTGGTGACTCTTCATCTTCACGCCATGTCTTTGTGACAGTGGTTAGTGTGTTCTCTAAGGCCTTGAGCCTAAATAGTGTTGCAGTTGCTAAAATCTTGGACGTGCACTAAACACCGCCATCTACAACAACTATCCCCTCTAAAGACAACACAAACAACCTAGTGATTACTACTAATGGAGCTTTAGTAGTACTCATAGTGGTTGTGTACTGATTGAGATTAATCCTTAGGTCTCCTCTTCCATCAAATTTCTATAGCTGTGTTATTTTGAACTTATCAGGTAGCCTATCATCTTCCATTTGTAGCATGTCATCAAAGTCAAACGAATACCCTATGCCTTGTCCCCTGATCAGCTCTTCCAACTTGGACATCTTTTGGGTCAGTGTTTACACCTGCTTGGACTCGTGGTCATGTACCAGTTCAAAGGATTTTTTCTTCACCTTCTCTACTATGTAATTCTCAACATCCTCAAGCTTCATATCGATAGCAGGTGGGTTTCTAGCAGCAGGTTGTCCCCCAGCATTGTTGCCATCAGGTGGACCATCCATAGCAAGTGGGACAGTAGTAGCAGTAGGTGGTTGTTCAATTATAGGTGGTGGTATAACAGGAGTAAGTTGCATCAATGCAGATAGTGCTTGTCTCAGCTCATCTTGCATTATAGCCCTTATGTCATCTATCAGAGCTCCTTTGATGTCTTCTAAGGTCTAGTTCCTTTGTTGTTGTTCCATTTGTTCATATTCAGATGAAGTTGGTTCTACTTCCAAGTAAAGTGGGTTGATAGGGCTTCTTTCTAGTCTATCCAGTCTATTTAGGATTTCCTTTGCTAAGGCTTTAGGACTCTAACTCATTCTTCTTAATCTGCCACCTTATTGTCCCTAAACACGAGAAGACCCCTATGTATCTTGATGGCTATAAAACAAGGTGTTAGTATGATAAATGAGATGCATGTATGCATGTATATGTGATGCACATGTTATGCAATAAGTAGCAAGTAGCAAGTATCAATCAAGTGTATAATATACATCCTTCCAACCTTATTCCTCCCACACATGTGTTCAATGGCGAGTCTCTTGTCCTAGGATTTTTTGGTCTTGGTCTTAATATCAACGAGGGATATCAGAGACTGACATGCATGCTAGATCTCTCTTAAAATAGTAAAGCATACAAACAACATTTCTAGGTATAAAGGTCTAGCCTAATCTTCATTGCCCCAAGAGGCTTCAAAATTGTAGGCTTGGGCTTTTATAGATAGAAATACCTCATGGTAATAAGCATAGAAATAACACTTATAAGTATAAAGGTCTAGCCCAATCTTCATTACCCCAAAGGGCTTTAAAAGTATGGGCTTGGGCTAATAAATAGAAATACCTTATGGTAATAAGCATAGAAACAACATTTCTATGTATAAAGGTCTAGCCCAATCTTCATTACCCCAAAGGGCTTCAAAAATATAGGCCTAGGCTTTTATAAATAGAAATACCTCATGGAAAAAAATCATACAATCAATTTTTGGTAGATCCTAGGGGAAGTAACTAAGCCATTATATATGGTTAGGGTCCAGTAAAGATTCAAGCCTTTAGCAAGTTTACCTCTTTTAGGACTTGAGTTACAGGCTAAGGTCAGAGGGGCCCGACATCCTTTGCAAACTCAAGAAAAGACTAACCCCCTTTAGGACTTGGGTTACAAACACTGGTCAAATGAGCCCGGTAATCTCTCTTGAATTGAGTTAAGGCTAAAAGTGATGGTTAGCCAATTTACAACTCTATAAAGCTAGTGGAATCGTGGAATCATAAACCAATGCCATCGGTTAATAGGGACATGCAGAATGAATGCAAGAATAAAATAATTCTAAAGAACACAAGTAGAATCAGTATCTCTTACCCCCAATGGAGTCGCCACTGTAGACAATAAGGTTTAACGCGTGCCCAAGATTTTAGCAAATGAAACACTGTTTGGGCTTAGGGCCCTAGGTAACACACTACCATGTCACAAAGACATAGCGTGGAGATGAGGAGTTGCCACCTAGGGTAATAACTGGGAAAAATTGAAAGGTGGTACTCGATTCTCTAAAAGAAAGCTAGCACCACAACTAGGAGATTCTGGGAACATAATACTAACTTCTTTCAATCTTGTGTTCATTTAGATTTATTTTATGAATTACTATTTTATTCTCTAATTATATGCAATTTTATTTAAACCCTAATTAAACATCCATTTAACCCAAAGGCAACAAGTCATAAAATTACATATAAAAAATGCATGCAAAAGGTAGTGTCCCTATATCTAAACTAAATTAATTTTATTTATTAAAATTAGCTAATTCTACATATTTATTTATAAGTGAATTGGGCTAAGGATGGCCTACATTTTAAAATAATTAATGAGTCTAAGTCTACTTGTTTTAATATATTAATTTTAAGAAACAAAATAGAAATTAATTAGTGGGCTTAATTCTACTTCATTTTAAATTAAGTGATGTGATCCTAAATTTATTTATTTTAAAAGAAATGAAATTAATGGGTTGAGCTAAGTCTAAATTAATTTTAGTTAACCTAAAAATGGGCCTAAATCTAAATTAATATAATTGGGCCTAAATTGATTTTAAAATTAATTAAACCTAAAAATCCAATTAAAAATCTATTTATTAAAGGGGTTAGAACATAACGTGGGCTTAGGGCCCAAAGAGAATAAAAACATGCAAACAAGCCCAAACAACAAATTAAAGCAAATAATAAATCAAAAACATATATTCAGTGATTTCTAACCTAATTTTAATTACATACAACCTAAATAATCTAAAGCCATCATTTATTTTATTACGGTTTATCAAATGAACATAATTTACTAATTAATTTTAATATTGTAGAAAATTAAAGAGTTTCACTATTCCCACTATCAGGGCTATTACAAAATCTACCCAAAAATAACAAAGAAAATAAAATTAAAATTACAACCCTTAAGAAAATAAATTAAACAAATTCAAAAACTAAAAAATAAATTAGATAGAACAAAAAAATACATAAGAATTAAATTGGGATCTTGATTCTTAGTTTTCATTCATGGATTCTTTATAGGTTTTCTTTGGTTTAATCATGTGTTCATCATCATAGAAACATGAAACATAGAGAATAAAAACATATTAGAATGAATGAACAAAGAAAACAAAATAATGAAAATTAAATAAAAAAAACACAGAAATAAACTAAAAAATAATAATATAAAGGAAATAATTAATAATAAAAAGAAGAAAGAAGTAGAAGAAGGATGCTATTCAGATGTTATTTGAATGCCTCTCGAAATGGGATTTCACTTTTTTCTTGATTTCTAGACCTTGAAAAGAACATATTTTTGAAAAAAAATTTTCCTTTTTTTTTCTTTTTTTCTCTCTGTGTTTTTTCTTTCCACTCTCTTTTTACAGTAGCTATTAGGGTTTTTTTTCTACACAGTCTCTCCCCTCCCTCTTTTTTTGCCAAACTTTTCTTTTTATATCCTGTTATAACCACCCTAGCTAACCACTTATGTGATCATAGGAGAGGCAGCCTTAATCCTCCTCTTAAAACAAACAGGATAAGAATT
Source organism: Mallotus nudiflorus (assembly GCA_947683625.1). Taxonomy (NCBI): domain Eukaryota; kingdom Viridiplantae; phylum Streptophyta; class Magnoliopsida; order Malpighiales; family Euphorbiaceae; genus Mallotus; species Mallotus nudiflorus. The sequence goes on from CANTUR010001856.1 coordinate 190,511, forward strand.
TTAATTTCAAAAATTATATGCATAAGAGATGTGTACTGGAAAAATAAATATCAAAATTAATTTATTTATTAAAAATAAATTAAAATTTGGACCAATCATAATTAAAAAAAATTAAGAAAATAATTTTTTCTAACATTTTTATGCCTCGACATTACATAATGTTAACCGGCATTATGTAATGCCAATTGGCATTACTTTCAAATAAACCTTGTAAACTTTTTTTTTACAACTAAACCTAAAAAATGTTGCAATTTAGTCCCTAAAATCGCTAAATTTAATACTGGAGGTCAATTTTTGGCTAAATTTTCATCATAGAGGCTTTCATCGCACGCATGCACAATTGCATCCCGAAATTGGGTGCTTACAGGTATGGTTTATGGCTTTCCAAAAATTCAAACAATTGATTTATATGAAGGATGCATTTATAGTAATTAAATGAGGAAGTCATTTGCTAGTGGGAAGGCTTGGAGAGCTGCAACATGTCTTGAATTGGTTCATGCATACTTGTGTGGTCCTATGAATACAAAATCATTTGGAGGAAGTTACTACTTTCTTTTGTTTATTGATGACTTCAGCAAATAAGTTGGGTATATTTTCTAAAATTCAAGTCATAAACATTTGAGAATTTTCAAAAATTTAAAGCATTGGTTTAAAAGTAAAGTGGTAAGAGTATAAAAGTACTTTACATGAATAAAGGTGGTGAGTTTCTTTTAAAGAATTCAATCAATTTTAAGAGGAGAATGAAATTCAAAGGGAGCTGACATCACCATATACTCCAGGGCAAAACTAGGTGGCGGAACACAAAAACAGAATAGTGGTGGAGATGGCAAAAAGTCTATTAAAAGGGAAAGGTCTTCCAAATTCATGTTAGGCAGAAGCGATAGTAATAGCGGTGTATTTTCTCAATATTTTCCCTATAAAAGGGGTTTAGAACTACACTTCATATGAAGCATGGAAAGGGACCAAACCCATTATAAGCCATTTAAAAGTGTTTGGTTCTATTATGTATGCTTTAGTAGATTTTGAAATTTGTAAAAAATTAGATGAAAATTCAATAAAATGTATTTTTATTGGTTATTATTTTGAATCCAAAGCATATAAGTTGTATAATCCCAATACTAGCAAGATAATTATTAGTAAAAATTAAATGTTTAATGAAGAAGCAGGTTGGGATTGGAATGGAGGAAATTTGAGCAAGGAAAATCAATCACAAGTTCTATTAGTTGAAGAAAACTTGAATTCCACTTCAGCTAGTTCACCAATTGCCACTCCAATTGAGTCTAGACTAGCAACTACACTGAATGCAAGCCCAAACACTAGCAGCTTAGTAAGTGAGTCTTCTGAGGAGACACCACCTTATAAATTCATATCATTAAGGGAGATCTAGGAATCAGATGAATTTGTTTTGCTAGTTCTAGATCCTTTAACTCATGAAGAAGTAACAAAAAGAGAATAGTAAAGGATGGTAATGAAAGAAGAACTCATATCCATTGAAAGGAAACTAACATGGAAGCTAACAAACTTGCCCAATGGAAAGAATGCAATAGGCTTAAAGTGGATCTTCAAGACAAAGCTTAGGGCTAATGGAAGTGTTCAAAAGCATAAAGTTCAATTGGTCGTGAAAGGCTACTCTTAATAATAAGGAATCAACTACGAGGAGATGTTTTCCCCTATGGGACAATTTAAAACCATCGTAATAGTCTTAGCATTGGTAACTTAACTCAAATGGAAGGTGTACCAATTAGATGTAAAATCAACATTTTTGAATAGTGAGCTTGAAGAAGAAGTTTATCTCTCTCAACCAAAAGGTTTTGTGATCACGAGAAAGAATAACAAGTGTACAAGTTATGAATGCTCTTTATGGCTTAAAGCAGGCTCCAAGGGTCTAATACAATAAAATTGATGCATACTTTTGGTAAAATGACTTTGTGAGGAGTGAAAATGAGAATAATCTCTACTTGAAGAAGTTATGAGTTGTTGACTCATGATAGTGTGCTTATATGTGTAGAGTTAGAATTTATAAAATAATAAAATAATTATTAGCGCATGAATATTGAGACAATAAAATAGTGAACACAAAATTTCTCACTTAAAAATATTTCATTATTACAAGAAAATTAAAAAATGATTTTGAACTAACAACAATCCCACCCAAACTCACCACACTCCTTTTGTACCACTCAACACTCATAGCTCACTTTTATTTTTACTCTCTTCATTGCCTTATGGCTCTCCTACTCCACCATTGCTTCAAATGGCCATATAGGTAGCCTTTATATAGCCTTAACCCCATGCATGAAAGTCAAGAAAATTTGGTGTCTATATATATGAATGTTGACATAATTTTCAATAAGCAATTTAAGTACTGAATTTGGTGCTGATTTTTTTTAAATAAACTTTTGTGGGATATGGACCCATAACGATATTAATATTAATAATGATTTTAGCACTCTCCCTCATTATTAATATCTCTAATCCATTTTCTTAAAGTCATGCTGAGTTGTTTTCAAAATTCTTCTAATTTATCACTATTAAGACCTTTAGTGAAAATGTCTACCAGTTGTTCTTCTATCTTTATCTAAATCACCTTGATCTCCCTTATTAAAGCTTTTTCATGAATAAAGTAATATTGCACCTCCACATGCTTTGTTCTAGCATGAAATACTAGGTTCTCAACTAAATAAATAGTTGACTGATTATCACAGTATAGTGGTATTAGATAATCAACAGTTTGGTGTAAATTCTATAATAAATGTACTAACTATGTACTTTCCTGAGCTACCATCATTAATGCATGATACTCAGCCTCTGTTGTTAATAGTGACATTATTGGTTGTCTTTTGCTACTCCAAACAACAACTCTAAATCCCAAACTAAATGCATAACCAGTGGTTGATCTCCACATATCATAATCACCGACATAATCATTATCGCAATATCCTTCCAACTTGTAAGTTATTTTACTTTTATAAAATAACCCGAGATCAAGTGTTCCTTTGATGTACCTTAAAATTCTCTAAACTGCTTCCAAGTGAGGCTCTTTTAGAGTTTGCATAAACTAGTTGACTACTCTAACTGCAAATGCAATATCCGGCCTTGTCAATGTCAAATAGATCAGACTACCAACTATCTTTCGATACATCATTGAATCCTCTAAATCTTTGCCTTTTATAATGGTCAATTTGGAGTTCACCTCTATAGGAAGAGCAAGAGGTTTTCAATAAAGTATTCTATACTTTTGGAGCAAATTTATTACATATTTCTCCTAACATAAGAATAATCCTTCCTTTGTGCATTCCACTTCTAATCTAAGAAAGTAATTTAGCTCCCTAAGTTCTTTCATATGAAATCAGAATGATAGATTCTTCTTTGTTTGTTGGATCTTATTAGCATCATCTCCAGTGATGATGAAATCATCAATATAAATAAGAATTACTACTAGCTTCCCTTCTCGAACTTTAACAAATAAACTTGAATCTGCTGATGCAACTCTATAGCCGCTATGGATGAGAAACTAAACAATCTTGCCATACCATGCTCTTGGGGCTTGTTTTAACCAATATAATGCCTTCTTTAATTTATAAACATACTTTAGATTGAGTGTGTTTTCAAATCCTTCAAGTTGCTCTATGTATACCTCTCAATCTAACTCTCTATTTAGAAATGCATTTTTGACATCCATCTGCCACAAGTTTCAAGATTTACTTATAGCGAGTGCTAACATAACATGAACTATTGCAATCTTAGCCACTGGACTAAATGTTTCATCATAGTCCAGTCCATACTGCTGTGAGAATCCCCGTCCTACCAAAAAAGCTTCATATCTCTCAATTGACCCATTTGGATAAGTCTTACTCTTGTATGCCCACTTGCATTAAATGGGCTTCACATCTTTGGATTTTGGCACCAAGTCCTAAGTTTGATTTTTAGTAAGAGATTTTATCTCCTCTTCCTTTACTTTTATCCATTTAGCTTTCTATGATGCCTGCTCAAAGGATGTTAGTTCTTTTTCTTCTTCCATCACTGCAGCATTGGCATATTTAAGGATTTTCATTTTCACCCTGGTTGATCTTCTCAACTGTGTTGGTAATGTTTCAGCTTGTTCTTCTAGCATCTTGACTACTGGTTGATCCCTAGCAACTTCACTACTAGTTGATCCCCAGCATCTATCTTTTGATACACACCAGTCTACCATGGCCTTTCTTAACGTTAAGATTGCATGACAAGCTTTGGACTCTACTGAGTTTATATTGACTACTCTTTACACTTTTGGTGCAATTGTTCTACTTTATTAGAGTGAGGAAGTGTAGTATACTCTAGTGTCCACCATGATAATGTCTCATCAAACACAACCTTTTGTGAGATATAACATTTGCCTGTTGTAGGATCACAATATCTCTATCCTTTTCTATGCTTATCATAGCCCACAAAGATACACTTGATTGCCTTTTTGTCAAACTTGCTACATAGATGATTAGGTATAAATGCATAGAAAACATAGCCAAAAACTTTGAAGTGGTTCACTATAGGTTTCATGTTTTAGAGCTTCTCAAATGGAGACATAAAACTCATATTTGGTTAAGGACGTCCATTGATTATATGAGCTGTTGATTTCATGCATTTAGCCCAAAATCTCCTTGGGACATTCTTGGCATGCAACATACTCGTTTATATTTCTGCTAGATGCTTGTTCTTTCTATCTATAACACCATTTTATTGTGGGATGTTTGGATAAGTCAATTGTCGCCTAATCTTGCACTGGACAAGATAAGTTGAGAACTCATTAAAGATGTTTTCTCCCCACATCATCAGTACGAAGGCACTAGATTTTGCTCCTAACTTCACTTTCAACCATTAGCTTAAATTCTTTGAATTTTTCTAGAGTTTTATATTTTTCTTTTATAAAATAAACCTAGACATACCTTGAATAATCATCAATAAATGTCACCATGTAATGCATACCATTGACTAATGACTACTTCACTTTCCCAAGCATATCTGAGTGGATAAACTCTAATGGTTGTTTGGCTCTAAATGATGACTCCTCATATGAAAGTTGATGTACCTTTCCATACTAACATCCAGCACAAACCACTTTTATATGAACATTAAGATTAGGTAGCCCTTTTAACAAGGACTTGGTCATCATCATTTCTAGCTTGTAATAATTGACATGTCCTAGTCGTGCATGCCACAAGTCAGTTGTTTCACTGCCTTTGGTCTTCCCCATATAGGCATGTTCTGCTGAGAAAACATACATGGAATCTACCTTATGTCCCTCCATTATTAGTATGTCAACTATTTTAACTCGTTGACAAACCTTGACATCTTCAAGATCGAACACAACAAAGTTACCATAATCAGTCAAGTTTGAAACTAATAAAAGATTCTTCTTCATACTTGATACTTTGTGCACATCCTCCAATTGCACTTATTATTGATTCGTACAAAAAGTGATCACAACATCACCAATGTGAGTGATTGGTAGCTATGAGTTATTTGCAGTTACCATAACTCACTTGCCTTTATACTCTGAAGAATTATAGAGCTTGCTTTATCTCTTGTCATGTGATTAGAACAACTAGAATCAAAGATCCAACACTTCTTATAATTAATTTTATGAGAACTAGAAGCACTAGATGTCTGTTCCTCTTCTTCTTCCATTGTGATAGCCATAAAGCTAAGGACCTCCACAATCTTTGAACTGGAACACTTTTCCATTTACATTGTTTCTACAAACAATCTGTATCCCACTCTAGTTCATCCTAGTGGTGATTACTTGTTGTTGCTACATTACTCTAAACTATCTTCTTCTTAGATCAACAATCTCTAGCTTAGTGTCCTTTCTTGCCACAGTTGAAACACTCGCCATTCTGACATCTAAAATTATTATATTACTAATTGTTGTATTGTTATTTCTATTAAGTTCCCTCTAATTGGACATTACCTCCTGTCTTTCCTCCATTCCAACCACGATTTTTATTCTTCTTTTTATTAGTGAAGAGCACTGCCTCTCTAATATTCAAAGAGACTCCAACCATTTATTTTTCTAGAGTTTCTTGACTTGCCAACAAATTCTCTAACTCTTCGTTTAAAGGTTGTGTAGGCCAACCTTAAACTACAACCATGAAACTATGGTGTTGAGGTCGTATTCCATGAATAATGATTCTCCTCATTTTATTTTTGGTTATTCTAGATGCCTCCTCCAGCATAGTAATTTCTTGACATAATAACTTCACCTTAGTAAAATACTGACTAATTGTCATATTTTTTTTTGTAAGATAGACATTAGTTCATTTTCCAACAATTAAAGTTTATCATTCTTTTTTTAGAACCATAGAGTAAGAGAATCCTAAGCTTCCTTTAGTATGGTAGCATATATGATGTGTTCCATCATCTCCTTTTTAATAGTTATTTTGATGGCAACATGGCTTTCCCAACTTTAATTCTCCATTTTATGATATTTTAATTATTATCATATAGTGGTGGTGATGTAGTTTCAGTCCCAACAATAACCTCCCAGAGGTCTTGACCTTGCAAGTATGATTCCATGCAAGTCCTCCATATGCTATTATTATTATTATTTAAATTTTTAATAACACTAATATTACTCGATTTCACCATAGTGACTTAAAATTAGTAGCCTCACGTTTCACCAAGCAAGCATGGTTTTGAACTAATGAGCTTCATAGTTTCGAACTATGCACGTACAAAATCTCACCCGTACCGTAAATTGAAAAATTCTCAAAAAAAAAATTTTTTATGTGGAAGATCAGTCAAAACTGCAACCACAAGGCATACTCAGAATTTCAAGAGAAATTACAACCACGACTTTAATACCACTTTATAGAGTTGGAATTTATAAAATAATTATTAGCACGTGAATAGTGAGATAATAAAATAGTGAACATAAAATTTCTCACTTAAAAATATTTTACTATTACAAGAAAATTAAAAAAATTATTTTGAACTAATAACAATGCCACCCAAACTTACCACATTTTTTTTGTACCACTCAACACTCATAACTCACTTTTATTTTTTCTCTCTCCCTTGCCTTGTGGCTCTCTTGCTGAAATAATTTTCAACTAGTAATTTCAGCATCAAATTTAATGCTAATTTTTTTAAATAAAGTTTTGTGGGCTAGGGACCCATAATATTAATAATAATTTTAACAATATATCGATGATATAATCTATATGGGGACAAGTTTAGCACTTGTAGAAGAGTGCAAGTCCAAAATGATGAGCAGCTTTAAAATGACAGACTTAGGATTATTGCACTACCTTCTTGGATTAGAGATACTACAAAATGAAGACGGATGAAGTTGGGGTGTTCATTTTGTAAAAGAAGTATATAGGAGACCTAATGAAGAAATTCAACATATTTAATTACAAGATGGTGGCTACTCCAATGAACATGAATAAAAATTACAATAAGAGGATGAAGTTGAAAAAGCAATTCAAAAGTAATTTAGATGTTTAATTGGTGGATTGATATATTTAACACATACACGACCTGACATTTCATATGAGCAGCAAAGAGGATTCTGAGGTATGTTGCAGGGACATTGAATTTTGGAATTTGGTACACTCATGTAGACAATTTCATACTAGTCAATTTCACCAATAGTGACTGGGCAAGCTCATTAGACGATAAAAGAAGCACTTCTGGAAGCATGTTTGGATTGGGATCTGGTGCAATCATACGGAGTTCCAAAAATAAGCTACCATAGCTTCATCAATAGCTGAGGCAGAATATATGGCTATTACTACAGTAGCTTGTCAATGTATTTAGCTTACGAGAATATTGAGTGAGTTGCATCAAAAGTAAAAAGAAGGGACTGAGCTCTAATGTGATAATAAATCAATAATTGCAATGCCAAAGAATACAGTTTATCATGGAAGAACAAAGCATATTGAACTGAGATTTCATTTCATTCAAGAATAGTGGCGAAGGGAGAAATAATCATGAAGTTCTGTCATATAGAAGTACAAGTTGCAGACATCTTCACAAAAGCTCTATCAAGTCAAAGACATGGTTATCTCAAGGCATTACTTATAAGAGTGTATGATTTTGGATCAAGGGGGAGTGTTGGAGATACGATCCAAAATTTGTTGTAGGAAATTTCTGTAACATCTTCTCAGTATTAGTTAAGTTATTAGCTGATTATTAGGAAGTGATTGTTAGTGCTAACCTTAATAATAGCTAGTTGCTCATTTTTCTACATTTCAGTTATTTGTAAGCCTATAAAATGGCACTACTATTTTTCTTGTTTTGTATCGAGTGAATTGAGTAAAAATAATACAACAACTCATCTGCTCTTTCAATCTAACTCTTTTATTTTCTTCAATTAAATAAGTCTATGTTTTTCCCTTCAAAGTAATAATACGGTTGCCGAAGGGACTATTACCTCTACCCATGCGCTTGCACCCAATAATTGTAGCCTCTACACCTAAAACCCTTTAAAATTCCTTTAACAATATAGCACCTCCTAACTTCTTACACTTAGTACCCATGCATACCTCTTTGCTTATGACAAGGCAAAACTATTCTGGTCATGGGAACAAACAGAAACAAGGAATGTGTCATTACCATTGGGAGAATATTATTTTTGAAGATTTGAATAAGTGTTATATAGAAAAGCATCAATGGCTATTGCATTAAATTGTTGGGTAGGTAAGAGAGGTGCAACATGAGCAACTTTAGTTGTGAAGCAGCTCATAGGAATCACCTCCTCAAGTTTATTGTCACTGGATTCACTTGATGATTCAGATTATAATTGGGAATCAACCATTGTAGTGGGTTGAACCTTGGGTTTTTTTTGTTGTTTCTTTTTCCTTATTAATTCCTTTTCCTTTGCTATTAACTCATGTAGCTACTTTTGTAATCCTTATGTAGTTTCTTGTAAAAGATAAGCATTTTGGTTAGATCTCTCTTTTGTATCGTGGATATTAGTATATATCATTCATCTATTATAATCTAACAAAGAAGCAAAGATTGTAAATAATCACTATTTCTTAACCACTTAAAAATAAATCACCCTATAGTTATGTATAGCACAATGGAAAAAGTGTAGACTCATTGTTTAAAAAGAAAGAGCAGCAAAACCTTTTACTAAAAGAAACATAATTTCTTCTCAACAATTGATGTGATGTCATAAGAGGCTTAAATTCATCATATTAAAATAAGATGTCACTAACAAGTATGGGGAGGTCTACAACATAAAAGACAAGATATGACAAGAGATAATTTATGAACCCTTCCAAAATTCTAGAACTAAAATAGAAAATTGTGGTGTTGTGCTGAAACAATACACATACTGAGTAATCCTCTTACAAGAGTTTTTCTAAAGGATAAAAAATTAAAATTGTTAAGCATTACACCATATCATTTTTCTAAAAGTAAAATTTAACATGTAAAAGTGCCAACAATCAATGTTACAACAAAAATATGATAGATTATAATAGATGAACAAACAAACTGATAAAGATTTCACACAACATGTAATGTATCAAGGAGATTGGTCTATATCATTCGTATCTTTCTATGTCTGATGTCATGTATCCATACATCCATTGAATTATATTGAATCGAGTTGAATTTGAAGGCAAAAACAAGTGTAAAGTACTAATAGTTGATTCAAAAATTTATTTATAAATTGAAGGAAACCCTTCCCTCACTAATAAAAATAAATCTTATAAATTCAATTCACTTTGAAAGAAAAAGTAAATTGAGATATATAGATTGATTAGATGTAATGATGTATAATATCAAATAGAAGGAAAAATAGAATGAATGAACCTGGAATGGAATAGTATGGGGATTTTGATAAAGCAAATCAGAATAAAAAAAAGACGAGCAAATCCTTACATAAAGACTTAACTAATTTTATTTTTTTTCTTGAAGGATTATTTCTTCTTCTTTTTATGATCCCTTCCACACCTCACATCCTTTGCTTCACTTTTTCTTCTTTCTGCTTATTTTTCTTCTTTCATCTTCTCAAAAACATAAACTAATAAGAAATTGAATTTTATAAGAGGAAATAGATGAGAAGAAGAAGAAGAATAAGAAAAAGAAAAAAAATTTAGTGGTAAGTGGTTTTGATGTTATTAATTTATGGATAGAGATTGAAGAAGAAGAAGAAAAGTTGGGCAAAAAAAGAAGAAGAAGAAGAAGAGCTAAATGAGTTGAAATTAGTCACTTGTTTTTGCTCAACTTTAAGGGCATATAATGGTGATATGCAGATGGAAGAATATGGCGTTAAGAGAGGGGCTTAAAGTTCAATAAAACCTTATTTTTCAGTTTAAGTGAGCCAAAAATTAATTAAGGTGCTCAAGTGTGCCTAGAAGTATACTTTAGGGGGGCAAAATGTACCTTATCCCTTTCAATTTGTCATTATAGAAGAAATTTCTTCTATATTTAGTTTATAACATCACTTGTAATTTGAATTTATTAAAATTAAATTAAACAATTAATTAATAGTTAATACAATATAAATTTTAATGATGTAAATGTCAATTATAATTAATGAATAGTAATAATTCATTGATTCAATAATTTAAAAATGAAATAAATTTTAATAAACATGAAATGAGTTAGTTTGAGAATGAACTTTTCTGATGGTATGAAGTGGTCATTGATGTTGATGAGGAAGTATGAAATTTGTAATTGGATTATTTTTGACGGTTTAATGGTAAATTTTCTAATATAAAAGAAATGTCTATTATTTATATTATACTTTTTTTTTAAGTAAGGGGAGGACTAAAATATGTTATTTATATTATACTTATATTATACTTTTTTTCTTTTTTTAAAAGGTAGGGGTTGGACTAAAATATATTATTTATATTATAATTAATACTTAAAATATATTATTTATATTATACTTAATATATTGTATTATTAGAAATTTTTAATGATGGTTTGGAAGAAATATTGTCAATATTTTAAAGTAGAAAAATATGGTTTAAAAAAATATATTTTGAATGATTGAAGGTAGAAAATTAAGTAATATATAAATACTTCAAGAATTTAAGTAATTGAAATGTATAATAGTGTTTTAATTAAAAAATAATACTAAATAACTATATATGGTAAATGAAAGAGTCCTAGAGGGGGGTGAATAGGACTATCAAATAATGATTAGAAATTAAAAGAATTCTTTTCAAGAATTGAAAGAATGTTGAGAAGGAAGGATGAAGAACACAAAGATTTAAGGAGTTCAGATTCAATAATAATCCTACGTCTCCACCTAACTTAACCCCAAGTTAGGATTTTCAATCACCCACAATCTTATTCACAAGATTGAGATTACACAAGGGTTTTATGGTTCACTCTTACAACCTTACAACTTGAGTTTTCTAGGTTCACTCAAAAAAACTGAATTACAAGTGTTTTTAAAGATCATACTAAAACTTAAATCTCAAGTGTTTTGATGGCTAAACATTTAAACTAATTCCTTTAGAATAGAATCTCACTTCCTATTTTCTAATCCTAGAAAAGAGAAGAACAAGAATATCTATTCTAATCACTCACCAACTCTCACAAGAGTTTATATAAAGAAATGAATTTTAGAAGAGTTTAGAGCTTAATTGAATGCTCAAATGTATAAGATGAATGAGCAAGTTTCTTAACCTTAAAACAATCTTCAAAGAGTATATTTATACTTGAGCAATCCAATTATAGCTGTTGGAAGTAATGATTTCATTCCCAACATTATCCAAGTCCATTTGAATGAAAATTTGGACTTTTGAGCTGCATTTTATCAAGTCATGGTCGAGATATCATTAGTCCCAGTCAGGACTAGCTCCATATAGCCGTTACAAGCTATTGCATTTGAAAAAATGCCTTAATCCCAATCGGGATGAGCATGTCCCAATCATGACTGCCCTATCCCAAGCCATGTCCCGATCAGGACACTCAATCGAGATGGGTTCTGGCAATTTTTGCTCATTTTGGTCCCACTCAAGACTACTTTTGTCCCGATCGGGACTTTAACCAAAATTATAATTTTTTATGCAATTTAGTCTCTGTGATGAGTCTAGTTGAGATAATGCTTGCAATGGCTTTCCATAATCATTTTTCTTTGATATTTCATTATTATTTTGACTTCCAAATTGTTCCTAACATATACACACTTAAAGCTAGCACATTAGTTGCTCAAAATTAAGTTTGTTAAGATCAAAATAAAGATTGCTTAACTTGCTAAGATTAACAATCTCCCACTTTTTGATTTTGACAAACTTATTTTGGGTTTAAAAAAGAAATATAATGTGTGGTGTGTGAACAATTTATAATAATGAATATATATGGAACAAGAACGAATATATTTCTTTATTTTTCTCCCTATGTATATGGATATGGTAAGAAATATAAATGTTATTTTTAAATGACATATAACATGGCAAGAATTATGGTCCTTTTATGTTTGAAAATTTGGAGGAAATAATTTCAAATATATGCAACCAGAAGGTAGTACATACATGATTATATAGAGCTTAGCTATTCAATTAATCATGTAGCACTTAACATATTACAGTCATGAATATTAAAAAAATTATTGTTCTATCTCCCCCTTTGTTAGAAAATAAAGGAAACAAAAGACAATAAACTAAAACAATGAAAAAGCAAAGATATTAAAAATATTAATGAAATAAATATGTCATCTATTCAATGTTCTAAAAAAAATGTGATACTAATAACACACTATTATATATTTATGTCACTTATACAAATACATCTTTTTAAACAAAACAATTAACTAAGTATACATGCAAACTTTATTAAAGATCAAAACAATATCTAAGAGGAATTTATACATTAATGAAATTTTGCATGTATTTTAAATAATCATGTTATTATCATGTTTAAACATAAAATATTAAACTCAAATATCTTCTTCCCTTTTGTCAAAAGTCAAAAAATAAATAAAATTTAAATAACTTTAAAAAATAAAAATCAAAAAGGAGAAATTGCATTAATATGAAAAAAAAATGCAATAAGGATAAAATACTAAAAATGAACGAGAAATAAACTAAACATAAATTAGAATACAATGAACCTAACACAAAATACTAACATAAAATACTAAAAATGAACGAGAAATAAACTAAACATAAATTAGAATACAATGAACCTAACACAAAATACTAACAGCTAGAGGCTCATATACCAAAAATAAACCAAAAGAAAAAAACAAATGGTAATACAAATACAAGCTATTCTTAAGGAGGGAAAGGAGGAGGAGGATAGTTGCATGTGTAGCCTTATTGCTCATAGATGTGATAAGCATCATATTGAAGATAAGCAATATTTGCGTCAACTTGATTGAAGCACATATTGAAGTTAGTCTCAACTTCATCAAAACGAGCATTGAAGTTGGTTTTTATCAGAGACATGCATTCAAAAATTTGCCTAACCCATAAAGGTTCATTCTCTTGAGCTTATGCACTTGAGATTCCTTCACTCCTTGTTCTCTTTCTTGGAGGAGCAACTTTAGGTTGAGGAGCTTGTTCTTCTTCTTCTTAACCCTCTTACTCATATAACTCTTGAAACATGGCCTCGATGTTTTCATTAGCACCAAGATCATGTTTCCAAACCTAAACTTTATTGATAAAGGTAAATTGATTTGAGTTTTGAATAAATGTAGAATCAAGAAGTAAGGGTTTGTAAAAGGTAGAGAATCAAGATTTACATTGAAGAAATGGGCTAATTTTGTAACAATACCACCAATGCAAATAGCACCGATTAGACTGTCATTAATTAGCCAAATTGTCTATTGTAAAAATCTTCCTAAATAAATATTCTCATTGTTATAAAGACAATAAAGAAGAAAGAGGTTATTAAGAGAATTTGCTTCATTAGATAGAGCTCTACCATTAATTGAATAGGTGAGAAAGCGATGAACATACCAAAGAGCTTTGGATTTGATAAAGGAAGCTTTGGTGTGTCCAATAGAAAAATGAGGAGCATTAGGAGCCTTGATATGATCCCAATACGAAGTAGCAATCCAATGGGGATCTAGTTGAATATGTCCTTCTTGTGAGAACCCGAAAAGAGTATCAAACTCTTGATAAGTCATAAATCGATCTCCCCCCCCCCCCAATTTAAATCTCATAGAAAAGTAAGGGTTTTCATCATCAAATTTTGCGAATCGAAGGGTAAAAGAAAAGAGAAATTCAATAATGAGAGTGGGATAAAAAGGAAAAAGAGAACAAGAAAAATAAAAATTTCCCACCTTTGAGTAGAAGTTCTTTAACTTTATTAAAGCAACCAATGGCCTTAAGAGTGTCTTAATACATATAATGTGAAGGACTGAAATCCCTTTTTTAAAAGAAGGACATCCACTTCTTGATTTCTTATGAGGAATAAGAGAAGGGAGAGTGAGTCCTCTTAGGTTTATCGTTCTCTGAAGGAGGAGGAGGTTGAGAAGATGAAGAGGCTTTGTTAGGTTTCTTTGGAGCCATATTGAGAGAGTTTTGAAGTGGAATGTGTAAAGAGAAAAAAGTAGTTTTGAGATGAAAAATTAATTGTGAATAGAGTGGTATTTATAGGCATGACATTAGGATTGGAACTTTGTGGAATTTGAATTTGAATTGAATAAGAACCTTAAAATTTATTCCTAATTATGATTGGAGAGTCAAAAGGTAAAAATTTTTGAATTTTCTTATCCTATCAAAAGTAGTGTCCCGGTCGGGACATGCTCCCATCCCAATTGGGACATGCAATCCTAAGCAATGTCTCGGTCATAACATAACATTAGTTCAGGATAAGTTTTTTGTAAAATACAGAAATGATTGATCATGTCTTGATCAGGACATGATCTGGTCCCACTTAGGACTAAGGTAATTTTTTAAAAAGTATAAGGAATTGTTTTAAATAGGTCCAAAATGATTTTTAATTAAGTCCTTACAATATAAACTTGCATAATTTGGACCAATTTGATGAATTTTAAAGAGAATAGATGAGTAAATGAGTTAGACTTATTTTAGGAAAGATTTTATTTTACTAAAATAATTAATTAATTTAATGAAAATTTCATAAATTAATCATTAATTTTGTAAAATGGGAAGAAAAAAATCAAATAAGCATGTATCATATACCAAATATAAACAAAAAATAATCTTAAGGTTCTATCAAAACTAAGACAAACTAGAACCATTAATCATGCCAAGTTCATGTTTAATGAAGTTCAATCTCTCTTCATTGAGAGGTTTTGTAAAGATATCAGCAAGTTGATTATTTGTATTAACAAAATCAAGTGTGACATCACCAAGTTGAACATGATCATGCAAGAAATGATGTCTAATATCTATGTGCTTAATTCTAGAGTGTTAAATGGGATTCTTGCTAAGGTTAAATGTACTTGTATTGTCACATTTAATGGGAATGTGATCAATTTTTATGTTCTAGTCCAACAATTGTTGTTTTTGCCACAAAACTTGTGAACAATAAAGACTTGCTGCAATATATTCAACTTCAATAGTGGACAAGGCAATCGAAACTTGTTTCTTACTAAACCAAGAAACTAAACATTGTCCTAAAAATTGGCAAGTTCAAGAAGTGCTCTTTCTATCTAGTAAACTACTGGCAAAGTCTACATCTGAGTAACTAATTAAGTTAAAGGAGGAACTCCTAGGATACCAAGGTCTTAAATGCATTGTAGCATAAAGATATTTAAAAATTATATTAATAGCATTTAAATGAAAATCCCTAGGACTAGATTAAAATCTAGGACACAAGTAAGTAGCAAACATAATATCAGGTCTACTAGCAATTAAATAAAAAAGGGATCCAATCATACCTCTAAATCGCTTTTCATCAACTGGTTTGCCATTCTCATCCTTATTGAGTTTGGTTATGGTGCTCATTGGAGTTTTGCTTATTTTAGCTCCTTCTTTACATACCAAACTTCTTGAGAACATCTCTTGCATATTTGGTTTGATTGATGAAAATCCCATCTTTACATTACTTAATTTGAAATCTAAGAAAAAACTTGAATTCACCCATCATACTCATCTCAAATTCTACTTTCATTAGCTTAGAGAATTCATCACACAATCAATGGTTAGTAGCACCAAAAATAATATCATCAACATATATTTGAATAATTAACAAATCATGTTTGGATTTCTTTGTGAAAAGAGTTGTATAAACCTTTCCTTTAGAGAAACCTTTCTCTAGTAAAAAGTTACTCAATCTTTCATACCAAGCTCTTAGAGCTTGTTTCAATCCATAAAATGCTTTTGACAATTTAAAAACATGATTTAAAGAATTAAAATTTTCAAAACCTGAAGGTTGCTCAACATATACCTCCTTTTTAATAAAACCATTTGAAAATGCACTTTTAACATCCATTTGATAAAGTTTAAAATACATGTATAATGCAAATGCAAGTAGTATTCTAATAGCTTCTAACCTTGAAATGGGGGCAAAGGTTTCATCATAATCAATGCCTTCCTCTTAATTATAACCCTTAGCTACTAGTCTAGCTTTGTGCCTAGTTATGACACCTTGTTCATTCATCTTATTTCTAAACACCTATTTGGTGCCTATAATAGGATGATGTTTAGGTCTAGGAACCAAGGTCCAAACATTGTTTCTCTCAAAACTGGTTTAATTCTTCTTACATGGTAAGGACCCAAAATTCATCACACAAAGGATCATCAATATTTATGGGTTCAATTTGAGAAATGAAAGCTAAATGAATAATAGACTGAAGTTTTGAGATAATAGTTACCACTTTTATGGTGTCACCTATAATGAGATCTTGAGGATGAGCTTTTTTGAATTGTCAATCCTTTGGAAGTTCATCCTTCAAGGTAGGTTGAGATGTCTCCTCAATATCCTCCTTGCTTGGACCTTCAAGTTCTAAAAGCTTACTAGAATTTTCTTCTTGAGTTTCCGCAATCTCATTTCCACTTATAAGATCATCAACACTTAAATGTCCTTTCTAGGATCAAGTGAGTTTGATTCATTAAATACAACATGCATTGACTCTTCAACTACTAGAGTCTCTTATTAAAGACTCTATATACTTTACTAGAAATAGAATAGCCTAGCAAAATTCTTTCATTGGCTTTAGAATCAAATTTTTGAAGATTATCCTTAATGTTCAACATAAAGCATTTGCATCCAAATACTCTTAGATATGAGATTTTGGTTTTTCTATTGTTCCATAGCTCATAAGATGTTTTGTTTAAAATTGGTCTTTTAAAAACTCAGTTTAAAATATAATAAGATGTGTTAACATCTTTCACCGAAAAGTATATAGATAAATTATACTTATGAAGCATTATTCTAGCCATTTCCATAAGAGTTTTATTTTTCCTTTCCACTACCCCATTTTGTTGAGGAGTTCTAGGAGATAAAATGTATGAGAAATACCATTTCATTACAATAATTTTTGAAAAATTCATTTTCAAATTTGGTTTCATGATCACTTCTAATGGATGAAATACAAAAACTTTTTTCTTTTTGAACTCTTTTAGCAAAATTTTCAAAAGCTTTAAAAGCATCATTCTTATAAGCAAGAAAACACACCTAAGTAAATATAGAGTAGTCATCAACCAATACATATGCATAGTGCATTCCATTAAAACTAGCAACTCTAGTTAGTCCAAACAAATTGATATGAATAAGTTCAAGTGGTCTAGAAGTATACATTACATTTTTGAGTTTGAATGACGACTTAGATTGTTTTCCCTTTTGACAAGCATCACAAGGTTTATCCTAAGTAAATTCAAGCTTAGGTAAACCAATCATAAGTTCATGTTTATAAAGATCATTCAAAAGCTCAATTACATGTCCTAATCTTCTATGCTATATCCATGTGTCATAAGAAATAGACATTAATCATTTTATGTCTTTATTATCAATTTTATTCAAATCAATAACATAAACATTGTCCACTATTTCACCACTAAAAATAACTTTGCTTTCATCAAGACTACTAACAAAGCAATTTCCAGGATAGAGAGTTACCTTTTTTCCCATGTCACATAATTGACTTATACTAAGTAAATTATGTTTTAGACCATCAACAAATAGCACATGATGTATAGATAAGGATTGAGGATTACCTATTTCTCTAATGCTAATGATTTTTCATTTTGTATTATCTTTGAATGTAACATGTCCTCCATCCTTAGCATCAAGTTTGTTGAATTGCTCCTTGTCTCCTATCATATGCCTTGAACATCCACTATCTAAATACCACTTGCTTTTTGTTCTTGTGGATTTCAAGCACACCTATACAAGACAATTTAAATGTCTTTTTGGACTTAAACCTCTCTTGGTCTAGGTTGATTAGTTTCGAGATAGTTCAAAGGAAGTAAATTCATGTATAATCTTCTATAGAAGCACACATTGTTAATATGTCCTTTAATCATACAATATGATCATAAAACATTTGAAAATTTATTTCTCTTAGGATGAAATGCTTTCCTAGTGTGTGCAATGTGCATTTGGTGTTGTAATGGTGTGTATCTCCTATTATTTTGTGTCATTCTGTGAGTCATATATTTACAATGATAATGTGTGTTTGGAAAGGCATGTGCAACATTTTTATGTGCGTTATGTTGTGTATCATGCCTACTATAATTGTGCCTAGTGTAAATAAATGCATGCTTAGGTTAAGGTGCTCTAGTTTGAGCATTACTTAATGAAGGATGAGTCATATGTGATTTTCCTTTGTTATTTAACTCATGAGATCTTTTATCTTTGAAAGCTGGAGTCTTATTTGATTTTGAGGTTGAAGGAATGGAATCATGTGAAGCTTTTACAAAATTAATATGTGATGAAGATGATAAAGACATTCCATTTTTATATCTAATTATATGGGTATCTCCATGAAATTTTTGAGAGTCAAGAAGACTATCTAAAGTTTCTTTTCCTCTTTTAATTTTAGTAATGGAATTCTTTAATTCTAAGACCTTCTTAAAAAGCTTATGATTTTCATGATTTGCTTTCTTAAGTTGATTTTCCAAAGAATTAAAAGATTTAACATCACTAATAAGTTTTTCATTTGATTCAAAAAGTTTAGAAAAATTATTTTTTAAACTCTCTAATTCTTTAGTTAAGCTGCCTAACTCATACTTGTAATGTTTCTTCTTAGACAATAAGCTTTTGCATTTAACTAATAATTTGCTCACACTAGAGCTCTCATCATTATCATCACAATAATTATCATAATCATCAAAAGAATAATAAGTATATGGTACCTCATTTTCATTTTTAAGAGCTATGATGTAAAGATTGGCCACTTCTTGTTATTCCTCTTTCTCTTCAGATTTAAAGGAATCATCCTAAGTAGCTTTAAATGCTTTCTTTTTATCTTTTGCTCCTTTGTTCTTGAATTTGAGTTTAGGGCACTCACTTCTAATATGTCCCTATTTTTTGCATTCATAGAAAGTAACCTCTTTTGTTTGCTTCTTTCCATCTCCATCGAACTTCTTGTTGAAGTCCCTTATTTTTTAGAAGTTTTTCTTTCTCAAAAACTTCTTGAATTTCCTAGTGAGCATGGCAATGTCACCATCTTCGTCACTAGAATCTTTTATGCTTTCCTCTTCACTATCTTATTGAAGAGCTTTTAAAGCTATGCACTTTTTCTTTTCATCTTTCTCTTCTTGCTCTTCACTTATTTGCTTAATGGTGAGCTCTTGTGTCATGAGTTTACCAATAAGTACATTAGTTGATAGAATGGAGAGGTCTTAAGCTTCCTCAATTAAAGTAACTTAAGATTCCTAATCCTTCTTAGGTAAGATTTTAGAATCTTCTTGTTCACTTATTCCAAGTTTCTTGAGGGTTATGAGAAAAGAATTGAGACAACGATTCATGAGGCTTCATTTTTAAAAGTTCATATTCATACATATGAAGTTGAACCTTCTTGGTTCTTACTTGAATGTTACCTTCATAGTGGTTTTCTAAGGTCTCCCACATTTCTTTAGCCGAAATGCAATGTTGAAGCTTGCCTCTTTCTTCTCTTGTCATTAAGGAGACTAGAGTAATCATAGCCTTTTTATTTTTGTGATTTTCTTCCTTTTAATCAATACTTCATTGGCTTCATGCAAGAGTAACTGCCACACCATTAATTATAATTGTAGGTGGTTCCCATCCTCTAAGGATAATATCCTAAAGTTTGATGGAATCACAATCAAGATATAATTTCATTTTGAATTTCCAGTGAGGATAGTCACTACCATCAAAGAATGGTCTAAGAGAAGAGATGTTTTATTATTCACTCCCCATGATCTTATATTCTAGTAATGAAGTACCTAAAATTCAAGCTCTAATACCAATTGAAAAAGTCCTAGAGGGGCATGAATAAGACTATCAAACAATGATTAGAAATTAAAAGAATTCTTTACAGGAATTGAAAGAATGTTGAGAAGGAAGAATGAAGAACATAAAGATTTAAGGAGTTCAAATTCAACAACAGTCCTTTATCTCCACCTAACTTATCCCCAAATTAGGATTTTCAATCCCCCATAATTTTATTCACAAGATTGAGATTACACAAGAGTTTTATGGCTCATTCTTACAACCTTACAACTTGAGTTTTCCAGGCTCACTTAAAAAAATTAAATTACAAGTGTTTTTAAGGATCACACTAAAACCAAAATCCCAAGTGTTTTAATGGCTAAACACTTAAACCAATTCCTTAGAATAGAATCTCACTTCCTATTTTCTTTAGAATAGAATCTCACTTCCTATTTTCTAATCCTGAAAAATAGAAAAACAAGAATATCTATTCTAATCACTCGAAAACTCTCACAAGAGTTTATATAAAGAAATGAATTTTAGAAGAGTTTAGAGAGCTTAATTGAATGCTTAAATGTATAAAATGAATGACCAATTTTCTTAACCTTAAAACAATCTTTAGAGAGCATATTTATACTTAAGCAATCTAATTATAACTGTTGGAAGCAATGATTTTGTTCCCAACATTATCCAAGTCCATTTGAATGACAATTTGGACTTTTGAGCTGCATTTTGTCAGGTCCCAATTGGGATATCATCAGTCTCGATTGAGACTAGCACCATAAAACCATTATAAGCCATTGCATTTGAAAGAATGTCCTGATCTCGATCGAGATGAGCATGTCCCGATCGAGATTGCCATGTCCTGATCGAGACACTCAATCAGGATGGGTTTTGCCAATTTTTGCTCATTTTGGTCCCGCTCGGGACTACTTTAGTCTCGATCAGGACTTCAACCAAAATTGTAACTTTTTGTGTAATTTAGTCCATTTGATGAGTCCGGTTGAAATAATGCTTGCAATGGCTTTCCGAAATCATTTTTCTTTGATATTTCATTATTATTTTGACTTCCAAATTTTTCCTAACTTATACACACTTGAAGAAAACATATTGGTTGCTCAAAATTGAGTTTGTTAATATCAAAATCAAGATTGCTTAACTTACTAAGGTCAACAGTAAATATTTTATTTTTAATAGAAAAACCATTTTTTTAAAAAATTTAATGAATGTTATTTTTTATTTTTTTGGGAATATCTCTGCAAAAATCCTTTATTTATTTTTTGCTTGGAGCCCAGATGAGAGTTGGTACATTATAAATCCTAAATTATAAAAATAAAAGTAAAAATAAAAAATTAATTGAAAAATTTTCTCAGCATTTTGGCGGCCCATTTTTTTGGCCAGGTAGTTGTGAGAGTGCTAAAGTGCTCTCTAAGGATGATGTGGCCTCATATGGGCCCACATTAATTTTAGCATCAGCCCATAGAGATGCAATAAAAGAGATGCAACGACACTTGGAAGTACTAAATATGGGATTTTGTTAACCATTTTTAAAGGAATTTCAAAATTATTGAATTACATCCTTTTAAGTGATATTGAGTAATTATAATTTTGGAAATGTATTAAAAGAGTGGTTTTATAGGGGTTATTATACAATTGTATTAATTATAAAAAAAACTTACTTTTTCATTTTGGGAAATAATTTTCCATGTATGCTGATCAGAAACCTTGAAATATATAACAATTTAAGAGTTCATATGCTTTATAGGAGAAAAATCAAGTATTCAAATAAAAAACATGAAAAGTTAATATAGCATTTTTGTAAATTTTTCCTATATATAATTTATCGATTAATTAGTTTGAAATTACCTTAAAAAGAAACTAATTCTTTCCTTAGAATTGCAATAATTAGCATAAACCAAATCTACACATGCATGCATGTGCACACACACACATATATGTATGTATGTATGTATGTATGTATGTATGTATGTATGTATGTATGTATGTATATATATATATATATATATATATACACACACACACACATATATATTAGCTTCTACATTTTTTTTTTATTCCATTAATTTCTCCCTATAATTTTATTTTCCTTTCTTATATATGCACACCCACCCTCAAGCTATAAATTCTCTATTTCTTCACTCTCCTTTACTATGTCTATATCTGCAAGTACATGAAGTTGTCTTAATTCGCTAAATGTTCAAAGTCTTTAAATGGTTTCAAGCTGTTCTTAACCTTAAAAATCTCGATCCAATTCCATCAAACAAAAATCAACAAACCACCACCATAAACTCATGTCATTCTAAAGAGAAAAAAAAGTTGGAACTTTGTGAAATTGTATAGAGAGAAAGACAATCACAATCAGAATCTCAATCACTCCTAACAACTCATTAAAATTTACCACAGCCATAGTGGTTTTGATCAAGGGGTTTATGGTGAACAAGAATATCCAAACAAACATGTAATTAGAGTTATTATTGCTATGATAGCTATTGCAAAAGTAGCCACTGTTGCAGCCCATGCTGTGATTAAGGTTTTAAAGTTAACGAGTGCCTCTCATCATGCTATGGCTGAGGTTTTAAAGTTCACAAATAGCAAAAGATTTATTGATAACATAACTAGCCGTAGCAACAATGGTTATGATCAAGAGGTTTATGGTAAAGAAGAAGATCCAAATAAACATGCAATTGCAGTTGTTGTTACTATGATAGCTATTGCAGAAGCAATCATTACTACCGCTAATGCTGTGGTTGAGAATTTGAAGTCGATGAGTGCCTCTCACCATGATATAGCTGAGGTTTTAAAGTTGAGTAATGACGGAAGATTCATTACCAGTAGCATTAATAATAGCAGCATAGTGGTGTACGTTACCATGAATAATATAAGCCATTACTAGTAAAAAGATTTTGTACCGTTACAGTACATTTCGCTTTTTAAGGCTACTTGGTTAGCTAAAATACTCTCTTAACTTTCTTTAGGTTTATATTTGACTCATATGGGTATTTAAAAACAAAAATTGAGATCAATAAATTAGACTTTGACCTAAACTTCTGCACCTAATAATGTCGTATCTTGCAACACTATGGGATTATAACTAAAGTGGTCCCTTGCTAATTTTATGATGTTTAGTAGTTTGGCTATAATTTTGTGTATGTTCTTTTTTTATGGATATAGGCAAGGAGCGCTTTTTAAGCTTTATAAGCAAAAGTAAGATTTCAGGCATTGGTATGAGGTTACATTGAGAGAAAGTGAACTATAAATTGACTTCATCAAATGCAAGCATTACAGAAAGTTCAAGAATGGGCATGTGTATAGATACTTAAATCTTCACATTCAAGTAGCAAGTCTTCTTACTTTCACACCTTATAAGCAACATTCATTTTTCCCTCTAATGTTTGAATCTAGAACTTTTCTACAAGTGAATATATATTCACAAAATGCAAGCATTATTGAAAGCTTAAGCACGGGCATGTGTACATATATATGAATCTTCAAATTCAAGTAGTAAGTCTTCTTACTTTCATACCCTATAAGCAACATTCATTTTTCCTCCAGTGTTTGAATCTAGAACTTTTCTACAAGTATATGTGTGTGTGTGTGTGTGTGTGTGTATTCATTGTTGGCTCATTTTACTTAAAGATTAATTTTTAAAAATTATTATTATTATTATTATTATTATTATTATTATTATTATTATTATTTGATTCAGACAACTTTATCATTGCATGCATTAATTCTAAGGTTCTAAATTAAGTTAGTCAATTTGATGGCAAACCTTGCAAACACAAAAGCTTATATGCACAAGAAGAAGAAGAAATACAATCTGCCTTAATGTTTGTATCTTTTCCAACATCATGGGAAATTGGGAAATCTCCATCAAGAAAAGTTGATGATGAGCTAAAGTATCAACTAATGAAGAAGAGCAAAAGAGTGGAGCAAGTGGCAAGAGAATTCTTCAAAGATTATCATCATAACCAGAAAGAAAATAATGATGATGCAATTATGAAGGATGTCCGCTGTAAATAGAATGATCATTTAATGGATGAAGATGATGACAAACACGATGATAATGCAAATTGTTCTAGTTTAAATTTATTCGAACTGGGTCATCTATAAATGACTGGCAAAGATAGACACTGTGAAGAGCTTCCTGTGTAAGAAACTGCTCATGTTCCTCCTAATCTTGCCACTCCCAAAGGCTTAATAATATAATAATTTTTACTTAATATGATATAAGGAAAAAAATTTTATTTAAAATCCTTTATTTTCTTTGTCTATTTTTTTCCAATTCTATTTTAATTATTAATTGGTATCCATTGTTTTAAAACACAGAAAATATTAGATTACTTTACCCTAAAAGTACTAGAGTAAGGTCACAAAAGAATATATTAAAGATTCCATTTCTATTTTTAAGGATAGGATAATATTTTTAATATGTAAAATATTTACTATGTAATATAAGTACTCTTATTTAGCAAGTTTTCTTACTTTCACACCCTGTAAGCAATATTCATTTTCCTCAAGTGTTTGAATCTAGAACTTTTCTACAAGTATATATATATATATATATATATATATATATATATATATATATACACACACACACACACACACACATATATTCACTGTTGGCTCGTTTTACTTAAAGATTAATTTTTTTACATTATTATTATTATTATTATTATTATTATTATTATTATTATTATTATTATTATTATTATTATTATTATTATTATTATTACCACCACCACCACCACCACTACTACTACTACTATTATTACTAGCATCAAACAACTTTATCATTGCATGCATTAATTCTATAGTTTTAAATTAAGTTAGTTAATTTAATGGCGAACCTTGCACACACAAAAGCTTATATGCACAAGAGGAACAAGAAATACAATTTGCCTTAATGTCTATATCTCTTCCAACATCATGGGAAATTGGTAAATCACCATCAAGAAAAGTTCATGATGAGTTAAACTATCAAGTAATGGAGAAGAGCGGAAGAGTGGAGCAAGTGGCAAGAGAATTCTTCAAAGATTATCATCATAATCAGAAAGAAAATAATGATGATGCAATTATGAAGGATGTTCGTTGCAAAAACAGTTATCATTTCATGGATGAAGATGATGACAACGACGATGATAACGCAAGTTGTTCAAGTTCAAATTTATTCAAACTGGGTCATCTATAAGTGATTGGTAAAGATAAACATTGTAAAGAGCTTCCTGTGTAAGAAACTGCTCATGTTCCTCCTAATCGTGCCACTCCCAATGGCTTAATAATGTAGTAACTTTTACTTAATATGATATAAGGAAAAGAAATAGTTTAAAATCCTTTATTTTCTTTGTCCATTTTTTTCCAATTCTATTTTAAATATTAATTGGTATCCTTTGTTTTAATACAAAGAAAATATTAAATTACTTTATCCTAAAAGCACTAGAGTAAGGTCACAAAAAATATATTAAAGATTCCACTTCTATTTTTGAGGATAGTATAATATTTTTAATATGTAAAATATTTACTATGTAATATAAGTATCCTCATTTAGCAAGTCTTCTTCTTACTTTCACACCTTGTAAGCAACATTAATTTTCCCTCGAGTGTTTGAATTTAGAACATTTCTTCAAGTGTCTATATATACATATTCACTATTGGCTGGTTTTACATAAAGATTAATTTTTTTACATTATTATTATTATTATTATTTGCATCAGACAACTTTACCATTGCATGCATTAATTCAAAGGCCTTAAATTTAGTTAGTTAATTTGATAGCAGACCTAGCACACACATAAAAGCTTACATACACAAGAAAAAGAAGAAATACAATCTGCCTTAATGTCTATATCTCTTCCAACATCATGGGAAATTGGGAAATCTCCATCAAGAAAAGTTGATGATGAGTTAAACTATCAAGTAATGAAGAAGAGCAGAAGAG
The DNA here is from genome assembly GCA_947683625.1 of Mallotus nudiflorus. Classification (NCBI taxonomy): domain Eukaryota; kingdom Viridiplantae; phylum Streptophyta; class Magnoliopsida; order Malpighiales; family Euphorbiaceae; genus Mallotus; species Mallotus nudiflorus. Next base: position 216,735 of record CANTUR010001856.1, read on the forward strand.
TGGAGCAAAGTGGAAAGAGAATTCTTCAAAGATTATCATCATAATCAGAAAGGAAATAATGATGATGCAATTATGAAGGATGTCCACTGCAAATACAATGATCATTTCATGGATGAAAATGATGACAAAGACAATAATAATGCAAGTCATTGTAGTCCAGATTTATTCGAACTGGGTCATCTATAAGTGATTGCTAAAGATAGATAATGTGAAGAGCTTCTTATGTAAGAAACTACTCATGTTCCTCCTAAACGTGCCACTCCCAATGGCTTAATAATGTAGTAATTTTTACTTAATATGATATGAGGAAAAAAAAGTAGTTTAAAATCCTTTATTTTCTTTGTCTATGTTTTTCCAATTCTATTTTAATTATGAATTGGTATCCTTTGTTTTAATACATATAAAAAATTATATTACTTTACCCTAAAAGCACTAGAGTAAGGTCACGAAAGAATATATTAAAGATTTCATTTCTATTTTTGAGGATAGTATAATATTTTTAATATGTAAAATATTTACTATATAATAAGTACCTACATTTAGTAAGTCTTCTTACTTTCACACCCTGTAAGCAACAATCATCTCCCTTGCAATGTTTGAATCTAGAACTATTCTACAACTATATATATATATATATATATATATATATATATATATATATATACACATACACACATTGTTGGCTCGTTTTCCTTAAAGATTAATTATTATTATTATTATTATTATTATTATTATTATTATTATTATTATTATTATTATTATTATTATTATTATTATTATATGCTTCAAATAACTTTAGCATTGCATGCATTAATTATAAGGTTTTAAATTAAGTTAGTTAATTTGATGGCAAACCTTACAAACACAAAAGCTTATATGCAGAAGAAGAAGAAGAAATACAATCTGCCTTAATGTTTGTACCTCTTCCAACATCGTACGAAATTGGAAAATCTCCATCAAGAAAAGTTAATGATGAGCTAAACTATCAAGTAATTGAGAAGAGCGGAAGAGTGGAGCAAGTGGCAAGAGAATTTTTTAAAGATTATCATCATAATCAGAAAGAAATTAATGATGAGGCAATTATGAAGGATGCCCGTTGCAAATACAATAATCATTTCAAGGAAGAAGATGATGATAATAAAGATGGTTATGCAAGTTACTCAAGTTCAGATTTATTTGAACTAGGTCATCTATAAGTGATTGGTAAAGATAGACATTGTGAAGAGCTACCTGTTTAAGAAACTACTCATGTTCCTCCTAATCGTGCCACTCTCAATGGCTTAATAATGTAGTAATTTTTACTTCATATGATATAAGGAAAAAAAATAGTGTAAAATCCTTTATTTTCTTTCTCTATATTTTTCCAATTTTATTTTAATTATTAATTGGTATCCTTTGTTTTAATACATAGAAAATATTAGATTACTTTACCTTAAAAGCACTAAAGTAAGGTCACAAAAGAATATATTAAAGATTCCATTTCTATTTTTGAGGATAGTATAATATTTTTAAAATGTAAAATATTTACTATGTAATATAAGCACCCTCATTTAGCAAGTCTTCTTACTTTCACACCGTGTAAGCAATATTCATTTTCCCTCCAGTGTTTGAATCTAGAACTTTTCTACAAGTATATATAAATATATATATATACATATACACAGCTGGTTCGTTTTACTTAAAGATTAATTTTTTTTACATTATTATTATTATTATTATTATTATTGTTATTATTATTATTATTATTATTATTATTGTTGTTGTTATTATTATTATTATTATTATTATTATTACTACTACTACTACTACTACTACTATTATTATTTGCATCAAATAACTTTACCATTGCATGCATTAATTCAAAGGTTTTAAATTATGTTAGTTAATTTGATGGCAGACCTTGCACTCACAAAAGCTTATATGCACAAGAAGAAGAAGAAATACAATATGCCTTAATGTCTATATCTCTTCCAACATAATGGGAAATTAGGAAATCTCCATCAAGAAAAGTGGAGGATGAGCTAAACTATCAAGTAATGGAGAAGAGCAAAAGAGTAGAGCAAATGGAAAAAGAATTCTTCAAAGATTATCATCATAATCATAAAGAAAACGATGATGATGCAATAATGAAAGATGTCTACTGCAAATACAATGATCATTTCATGTATGAAGATGCTAACAAAGATGATGATAATGCAAGTTGTTCTAGTTCAAATTTATTCAAACTAGGTCATCTATAAGTGATTGCTAAAGATTGACACTGTAAAGAGCTTCTTGTGTAAGAAACTGCTCATGTTCCTCCTAATTGTGCCACTCCCGATGGCCTAATAATGTAGTAATTTTTACTTAATATCATATAAGGAAAAAAATAGTTTAAAATCCTTTATTTTCTTTGTCCATTTTTTTCCAATTCTCTTTTAATTATTAATTGATATCCTTTGTTTTAATACACAAAAAATATTAAATTACTTTACCCTAAAAGCTCTAGAGTAAGGTCATAAAAGAATATATTAAAGATTTCATTTTTATTTTTGAGGATAGTATAATATTTTTAATATGTAAAATATTTACTATGTAATATAAGTACCCTCATTTAGCAAGTCTTCTTACTTTCACACCTTGTAAGCAACATTAATTTTCCCTCAAGTGTTTGAATTTAGAACATTTCTTCAAGTGTCTATATATACATATTCACTATTAGCTGGTTTTACATAAAGATTAATTTTTTTTACATTATTATTATTATTATTATTATTATTATTATTATTATTATTATTATCAGACAACTTTACCATTGCATGCATTAATTCAAAGGCTTTAAATTCAGTTAGTTAATTTGATGGCAGACCTAGCACACACAAAAGCTTACATGCACAAGAAGAAAAAATAGAATCTGCCTTAAAGTTTATATCTCTTCCAATATCATGGGAAATTGGGAAATCTCCATCAAGAAAAGTTGATGATGAGTTAAACTATCAAGTAATAGAGAAGAGCAAAAGAGTGGAGTAAGTGGAAAGAGAATTCTTCAAAGATTATCATCATAATCAGAAAGAAAATAATGATGATGCAATTGTGAAGGATGTCCGCTGCAAATACAATGATCATTTCATGGATGAAGATGATGACAAAGACGATGATAATGCAAGTTGTTCTAGTTCAGATTTATTTGAACTGGGTCATCTATAAGTGATTGCTAAATATAAACACTGTGAAGAGTTTCTTGTGTAAGAAACTACTCATGTTCCTCCTAATCGTGCCAGTCCCGATGGCTTAATAATATAGTGATTTTTACTTAATATCATATAACGAAAAAAAAGTTAAAAATCCTTTATTTTCTTTATCCATTTTTTTTCCAATTCTATTTTAATTATTAATCGGTATCCTTTGTTTTATTACACAGAAAATATTAAATTACTTTACCCTAAAAGCTCTAGAGTAAGGTCACAAAAGAATATATTAAAGATTCCATTTCTATTTTTTAGGATAGTATAATATTTTTAATTTGTAAAATATTTACTATGTAATATAAGTACCATCATTTAGCAAGTCTTCTTACTTTCACACCCTGTAAGCAATATTCATTTTTCCTCCAATGTTTGAATCTAGAACATTTCTACAAGTACCTCTATATATATATATATATATATATATATATATATATATATAATATATTATATATATATATATATATATATATATATATATATATATATATATATATATATATATATATATATATATATATATATATATAGGTACATATTCATTGTTGGCTCGTTTTACTTAAAGATTAATTTTTATTATTATTATTATTATTATTATTATTATTGTTATTATTATTATTATTTGCATCAGACAACTTTACCATTGCATGCATTAATTCAAAGGCTTTAAATTAAGTTAGTTAATTTGATGGCAGACCTTGCACACATAAAAGCTTATGTGCACAAGAAGAAGAAGAAATACAATCTGCCTTAATGTCTATATCTCTTCCAACATCATGGAAAATTGGGAAATCTCCATCAAGAAAAGTGGATGATGAGCTAAATTATCAAGTAACGGAGAAGAGCAGAAGAGTGGAGCAAGTGAAAAGAGAATTCGTCAAAAGTTATCATCATAATCGGAAAGAAAATAATGATGATGCAATTATGAAGGATGTCCACTGCAAATACAATGATCATTTCATGGATGAAGATAATGATAAAAATGATGATAATGCGAGTTGTTCTAGTTCAGATTTATTCGAATTTGGTCATTTATAAGTGACTGCTAAAGATAGACACTGTGAAGAGCTTTTTGTGTAAGAAACTACTCATGTTCCTCCTAATTGTGTCACTCCCAATGGCTTAGTAATGTAGTAATTTTTACTTAATATGATATAAGGAAAAAAAATAGTTTAAAACCCTTTTTTTCCATTTTTTTTCAATTCTATTTTAATTTTTAATTGTTATCCTTTGTTTTAATACACAGATAATATTAAATTACTTTACCCTAAAAGCTCTAGAGTAAGGTCACAAAAGAATACTTTAAAGATTCCATTTCTATTTTTGAGGATTGTATAATATTTTTAAAATGTAAAATATTTACTATATAATATAAGGAACCTTATTTAGCAAGTCTTCTTACTTTTACACTTACTTTTACACCTTGTAAACAACATTCATTTTCCCTCCAATGTTTGAATCTAGAACATTTCTACAAGTATATATATATATATATATATATATATATATATATATATATATATATATATATATATATATATATATATATATATATATATTCACTGCTGACTCATTTTACTTAAAGATTTTTTTTACATTATTATTATTATTATTTATATCAAACAACTTTACCATTGGATGCATTAATTCAAAGTTTTTAAATTAAGTTAGTTAATTTCATGGCAGACCTTGCACACAAAAAAGCTTATATGCACAAAAAGAAGAAGAAATACAATCTGCCTTAATGTTTATATCTCTTCCAACACCATGGGAAATCTCCATCAAGAAAAGTTGATGATGAGCTAAACTATCAAGTAATGGAGAAGGGCAGAAGAGTGGAGAAAGTGGCAAGAGAATTCTTCAAAGATTATCATCATAATCAGAAAGAAAATAATGATAATGCAATTATAAAGGATGTCCGCTGCAAATACAATGATCATTTCATGGATGAAGATGATGACAAAGACGATGATAATGCAAGTTGTTCTAGTTCAGATTTATTTGAACTGGGTCATCTATAAGTGATTGCTAAAGATAGACATTGTAAAGAGCTTCTTATGTAATAAACTGCTCATATTCCTTTTAATTGTGCCACTTCCGATTGCTTAATAATGTAGTGATTTTTACTTAATATCATATAAGGAAAAAAATAGTTTAAACTCCTTTATTTTCCTTGTCCATTTTTTTCCAATTCTATTTTAATTATTAATTGGTATCCTTTGTTTTAATACACAGAAAATATTAAATTACTTTACCTTAAAAGCTTTAGAGTAAGGTCACAAAAGAATATATTAAAGATTCCATTTCTATTTTTGAGGATAGTATAATATTTTTAATATATAAAATATTTATAATGTAATATAAGTACCCTCATTTAGCAAGTCTTCTTACTTTCACACCTTGTAAGCAATTCTACAAGTATATATATATAAATATATACATACATTGTTGGCTCGTTTTACTTAAAGATTAATTGTTTTACATTATTATTATTATTATTATTATTATTATTATTATTATTATTATTATTATTATTATTATTATTATTTACTTCAGACAACTTTATCATTGCATGCATTAATTCTATAGTTTTAAATTAAGTTAGTTAATTTGATGGCAGACCTTGCAAACAAAAAAGCATATATGCACAAGAAGAATAAGAAATACAATCTACCTTAATGTCTATATCTCTTCCAACATTATAGGAAATTGGGAAATCTCCATCAAGAAAAGTTTATGATGAGCTAAACTATCAAGTAATGGAGAAGAGCGGAAAAGTGGAGCAAGTGGTAAGAGAAGTCTTCAAAGATTATCATCATAATTAGAAAGAAAATAAAGGTGATGCAATTATGAAAGATTTCTGCTGCAAATACAATGATCATTTCATGGATGAAGATGATGACAACGATGATGATAATGCAAGTTGTTTAAGTTCAGATTTATTCGAACTGGGTCATCTATAAGTGATTGGTAAAGATAGACACTGTGAAGACCTTCCTATGTAAGAAACTACTCATGTTCCTCTTAATCGTGCCACTTCCAATGGCTTAATAATGTAGTAATTTTTACTTAAAGTGATATTAGGAAAAATAATAGTTTAAAATCCTTTATTTTCTTTGTCTATTTTTTTCCAATTCTATTTTAATTATTAATTTGTGTCCATTGTTTTAGTACATAGAAAATATTAAATTACTTTACCCTAAAAGCACTAGAGTAAAGTCATAAAAGAATATATTAAAGATTCCATTTCTATTTTTGAGGATAGTATAATATTTTTAATATGTAAAATATGTATTATGTAATATAAGTGCTCTCATTTAACAAGTCTTCTTAATTTCACACCCTGTAAGCAACATTCATTTTCCCTCCAGTGTTTGAATCTAGAACTTTTCTAGAAGTATATATATATATATATTCACCATTGGCTCGTTTTGCTAAAAGATTAATTTTTTGACATTATTATTATTATTATTATTATTATTATTATTATTATTATTATTATTATTATTATTATTATTATTATTATTATTATTATTATTGTTGTTGTTGTTGTTGTTGTTGTTGTTGTTATTGTTGTTGTTGTTGTTGTTATTTGCTTCAGGCAACTTTATCATTACATGCATTAATTCTTAAGTTATAAATTAAGTTAGTTAATTTGATGTTAGACCTTGCAAACACAAAAGCTTATGTGCATAAAAAGAAGAAGAAATACAATATGTCATAATGTCTTTATCTCTTCCAACATCATTGGAAATTGCAAAATCTCCATTATGAAAAGTTGATGATGAGCTAAATGATCAAGTAATGGAGAAGAGAGGAAGAGCGGAGCAAGTGGCAAGAGAATTCTTCAAAGATTATCATCATAATCAAAAAGATAATAATGATGATGCAATTATGAACAATATCCGCTGCAAATACAATGATCATTTCAAGGATGAGGATGATGACAATGTTAATGATAATGCAAGTTGTTCAAATTCAAATTTATTCGAACTGGATCATCTATAAGTGATTGGTAAAGATAGAAACTGTGAAGAGCTTCTTATGTAAGAAACTGCTCATGTTCCTCCTGATCGTGCCACTCCCAATGGCTTAATAATGTACTAATTTTCACTTAATATTATATAAGGGAAAAAAATTGTTTAAAATCCTTTATTTTCTTTGTCTATTTTTTTTCAAATCTATTTTAATTATTAATTGGTATCTATTATTTTAGTACACAAAAAATATTAGATTACTTTGCCTTAAAAGCACTAGAGTAAGGTCATAAAAGAAAATATTAAAGATTCCATTTCTATTTTTGAGGATAGTATAATATTTTTAATATGTAAAATATTTACTATGTAATATATGTACCCTCATTTATATTTTGAATTTTTACAATATTATTCTTAAATTTATTCTTTAAATATTGAAAATAAAATTTGAAATGCTATATATATATATATATATATATATATATATATATATATATATATATATAATGTTGACTCATAAATATCTTTTACAATTAAAAAAAATTCATATAAAAGATTTTCATTTATTTATTAGGTAATTTTTTTTATTAGTAATTTTATTTATATTTGTTTAGCTTTCATATACACACTATAAAAGAAAAAAATTAACTAATATGGTTTTGTAATGAATACATTGGTATGAAAATTTTTATATTGGAAATTGGCATACTCAAAGTGGTGTACATATATTTTCTATATTGAACATAAATAATAACCCTTTTTTTTCTTATTCCTATTTATAACTATTGATAAAAGTTCATTATTCTTTTTTTTTAGTTTAACTTTTTTCATTTAGCTACAAGAAAAACAATTTATAGAGACAGAATTTAGCGTGAGTATGAAAAAGTTATCACTAAAAGCACAAATTTTACTCATTTTATGACGGTATAAATTTTTCCTCATTAAAGACATACTTTTTAATGATGGGTTTTTTACTTGGTCATAATTGATGTGTTAGCCCATCATTATTAGCTTAAAAACATGACTTTTAATGATGGATTTTATTTAGCCAATAATGATATTAAGCCCATTATTATTGGGTTAAATGATTAGTGCCAAAAATTCCCACCATGCCAAAAGTTTAGGGTTCTTTCATAAATACCTTAAAAACAAAGGCAAAAACAACAAAAATACCCCAAGTTTTTAAAAATTACATGCATGTCTCACAGCATGAAAATATTTACATGAATGATCCTTTATTCTCTAATGCAAAAATGCAGCTCTTCTCCCTTAAGTCGTCCTTTTGTTATTATACCCTCTGCCTTGATTCATCTTCTCCTTTCATGTTTTTAGTTTTCATCAATGGAAAACCTCTCCTCGCTCACCTTAATAGACAACTCTCCTCCACTAATCTATGTTTTCCCTCCACCCCATACCCACTAGTAAACCGACAGCGATGAAGGAGAATGATATTGGTAATTTTTCCATGGTTTCCAATTTGCTATGGTTTATTATTAAGTTTGATTGAAATTGCATTGAGTTAATTTTGGGTGATTTTTCAAGATCTTCGATTACTCCATTTCTAGGGCTTATATGTGTAATCTTGTTATTTTGATCTAAGAGTAATATTTTTTTTAGTGTAATAACTATAGTTTTTTATGGGGATGCAAATGCCAAATTCAAGTTCTTCTTTTACTAAGTTGTGGTGTTGATTGATTTAAGGTTTCATTAGTTTTTATGGGCTTTTATATAACTCTTTTGTCAAGATCAAATTTGCACACATTATATTAAGTTTGCAATAATGTTAGTTTATAATTGTTCGTGGCAGTAGTAGCAACAATAACTTTTTTAGATAATGTTTAAGAATGAATATCATTAACATAGCTTCTGCAATGGGTGTGCTTTGTGCTTATTTTCTAGTTCTCTTACTATTTATAAATGAATTGGCTGGTGCAAAGTATTCAAAGTTTGTGTCCCTTTTATTTCCTCAATCACTATTGTTGATGTTATTAGGCTTTCATCCTCGGCTTTGATTCAATGGTAGACAGCGAACGGTCTTTCTTCTAAAGGCAAGTCTATTACCTCAACTTTGTCTATATTTGTCTATCAGAAGCCCAACCAAGGCCTAGTTAAATGAAACTTTGATGTTGCTATGTTTGCCTCATTTAATCATGTGGGATATGCTTGTATTTTGAGGGATGAGAATGGTTCTTTTATTGCAGCAACTAATGGTTTACTTTGGGCTCCCCTTAATCTAAATAAAGTAGAGGCTTTTTCATGTACAAAAGCGCTCAGCTGGTTAAAGGCTTTGCATGTCACATCTGTGGAAATTGAAACTAATTGCTTTCTATTACAGTGGCACTTAGTAGTTCTATTAATGATAGTCATCGTTTATCTAAAGACTTTGTCAAATGCATTTTCATATGGGTCCTAACCTGGTCAAGGAGTTTGGGACTTAGTTCGCCCACCTTTCTTATCAGATATTTTGTTTACTGATTTAATAAATTAGACTTTTATTTTCAAATGAAAAAAAATAGCACAAAGTAGGCTTTTTTAGGCTCTAAGCCAGGTTTAAAGGTTCATGAATTAGTCAAAAAGCATAATTAATTAATTATGATTATGATTATCATAAACCAAACATAAATAAAAAACAATAACAATAAATCACACAAAATAATTTTAAAAAATACCACAATCTCTTACACTTTTATTTAGGTCATTATATTTTCATTATTTTGTATTAAATATATTATTAATATTATTATTGTTATCATCATCATCATCATCATATATAAAATAACATCAAAAACTAAATATAAACCAAAAGCTACATAAATAAATCACACATAAAAAAACTAAAAAAAATAGTACAATCTCTTACACTTTTATTCAGTTTGTTATATTTTCAATTAAATATATCATTATTGTTATTATTATCATCCTCATTATCATCATCATATGTAAAATAGTATCGGAAACCCAACATAAACCAAAAAGCAATAAAAAAAAAAACCATAGCAACATGCTCAACACTTTGTTCACCAAATAACACTGTACTGGTTAGAAAGAGACACATAATCATACTTTTTAACAACCTAATTAAACAAAAAAAAAAGTCACCCAAAAATAAAAAAAATATACATCTCCACTCAAATGACAAGTAGCTTTATAATAGAATAAATAACACGAAAAAAAACTATCAACATCATCAAGTACAATCTCTTCACCTAAAAATAAAAAAACACATCAAAAGCAAAATTAGAAACCAAAATGAAACTAAAAAAAAAATACTAAATTAGTATATATAAAAAAAGAACACGCTAAATTAGAATCCTTCAACGTTTCATCACCATCTTTAACAAAACTATCTTTAATATTGGAATTAAAACCAACATCCTCAGACAATTTCTATCACCCTTAAAACAAAACAAAATAAAGTATCAAAAACCAAACATAAACAAAAAAGATACAAAAATAATAAGACAAAACATACCCCAACAAAATCCTTTAACTCATATCACCACCACCAATAGTTTTAACAACAACACCCTTTTTCCAACCAGCAAAATCTCTTAAATCATAACTAGAAGCATCAAAAGCACATCCACCTTTCCTTATACTTTTAAAACAAGATCAGGAACTAAAAGGAAACAAAAATGCAATAAAATTAAATACATGCTACTTAATAAAAAAAATCCTTTAACTCATCACCACCACCAACAGTTTTAACAAAGTCTAAATTATAAGCACCCTTATCACAACCAGCAATATCTCTTAAATTAGAACTAAAAGCACCAAAAGCACAGCCACCGTTCCTTGCACTTTTAAAACAAAACTAGAAACTAAAAGTAAACCAAAAAGCAACAAAATTAAATACATCCTTCAAAACAAAAAAATAAAATCAGAAAAGATAAATTGAAAACCAAAAATTAACCAGAAGGATACAAAAAAAGAATCAGAAACCAAAAATAAACCCAAAGGATACAAAAAATGAATCTTTGTGATTGTTATCTATTTAATTTAACTCGATCAATTTATATGTGGATTTGACTAACTCATCTCTTATATATTATGTACTGAATACATAATGTTGCATGATAGAACAACAAATCTCTTATACATTATTCAAAGAAAAAATAAACTAAAATCAGAAAAATGAATCAAAAACCAATAATTAACTAAAATGATAAAAAAAAATGAATTAGAAACAAAAAAACAAACCAAAAACTGAATCAAAAGCCAAAAATAAAAAATAAAACCAACATTAAATAATATAAAAAAAAACACCAAGTTAGAATATTTCAACACTTCATCACCATCAACACCATCTTTAACATAACTATCTTTAATACTGGAATTAAAACCAACATTCTTAGATAATTTCTTTTCACCCTTAAAAAAACATAAAACAAAGTCAAAAACCAAACAGAAATTAAAATGATTAAAAATTAATAAAATAAAACATGCCCCAACAAAAATCCTTTAATTCATCACCACCACCAACAGTATCAACAAAATCTAAATCATAAGCACCATTTTCACAACCAACAACATCTTCTAAATCAGAAATAGAAGCACCAAATGCACATCCATCTTTCCTTGCAATTTTAAAACAAGATAAGAAACTAAAAGTAAACCAAAAAGTAACAAATTAAATACATGATTTTTAATAAAAGAATGGAGATGTGGGGTATCGATTCTTATACCTCTTGCATGCTAAGCAAGTGTTCTACTATCTGAGCTGCACTCATCTTCATCTTTCATTTACTAACGCATTGTTAAATTATGTTATGAACTGTTTTAGAATTTGTTATTTAATTTGAAGTTATAAGACATTATTTTGTATTTTACAAACACATTGGTCTACTTGAAATCTTAAAAATGTTAAAATTACTTTTTTCATGCTTGAAATATATTAATAAAATTGATTGTATTTTAGAATCATTAGAAATTTAAATTATGACTTTATTTTCTTTATCCAAAGTTCTATTATTACTTTTTAGAAATAATCATGTTGGTTCAATTATAGTGAATGGTACATCTTTTACAAATTAAGAACTTAACTTGAATAATCAATTATGTATAGAAAATTTGTTGCATGTGAGTTGCTTGTATTTTGATTATCAAATTCTATGTATTCTTATAACCCACTTAAGGAATTTATGAAATAAAATCCCAAAAAATATATTGGCTAATGCTTCACTAATAAAAAAAAAGAGAGAGAAAATTAAGGAAAATAATTTTTTTTTTAAAAAAGAGAAATAAGAGAGAAATAAAAAATAAACAGAAAATAAAACTTAAAAAAAAGAAGTACAAAAATTAAATATAAAAATGAGAAAAAAATAAGAGAAACAGATAAAAAATTTATAAAAAAGAAGAAAAGGAATAAAGAAAGTGAAAATAAAAATAAGAAAGAATAAAAGATAAAAGAAGGGAAGAAGAAAAATATAAGAAAAAATGATAAAATAAAAATTTATAAAAAGGTAAAAAAAGAAAAAAAAAAAGGAATAAAAACCATCAAGAAATTAATTAAAAAAAAAGAAAAGGGTAAAAAATGAAAGAAAAATAAAATATATATATATATATATATATATATATATATATATATATGGGTGCATTTTTTAAAATGCAAAAGGCACTCTTATAATTATGATAGAATAGTTTATAAAAAAAATAAAAACTTAAGGTATTTTTATTGACAATATTTAAAAATGAAGTATTTTTATAAATGTTCCCAAAAGTTTCCCACCAAGCCCAAAACAATAAATCTTGATTTTTTTTTTTTTGAGAGAATTTATTTATTTTTTATTTATTGGCCAAAAACTTTGATTCAAAAATACAATCTTCTTGTCTAAACCCTAAGTCTCTACAACTCTTATTTTTCTATAATTTCATCATTATATATATCTATTAAAAATATTAATTAATATTTATTTTACTCCTCAAAAAAGTAATACTATTTTTAAAAAATAATTTAAAAAATTATTATTTCACATTGACATAAATATTATTATAAAAGTTCATATTGATCTTGTAGGTATTAACTATAATACATAACTTTCTATGTAAATTATTGTAATATTAAATAAATATAGTTTGAAATGTTAATTATCATATACATACACACACACACACACACACACACACATATATATATATATATATATATATATATATATATATATATATATATATATATATATATATATATATATATATACATGGTAAAATTAGATTATTTTATGATGTAAATGAATATCAACATTTAACACTAGTATCAAGTAAATATATATATTTTTTTTGAAGGAATCAAGTAAATATAATATTAAATATAAAATAATATAGCAGTAGCAAAAATTATATAATATTAATTTATTAAATATAATATTTAAACTATTAAATATAATAAAAAATTATATTAATTAAAAAATTATATAATTTTATATACATTAATATTAAATAAATATAATTGAAGTTATTAATATAGCTCAAAATTACTTAGTTTTGAGAATTTTATAACATAGGCCAAATACATATGTAGCCCCTTAAATTTATAGTGAAAATCTCATTAACTCCCTATAACTCCCTATATTTAAAATTTGACTTGATAGATATCTTAACTTGTGAAATTTGACTTGATAGATATCTTAACTTGTGAAATTTGACATTATGAATACCTCAACTTGTAAATTTTGTATTCTTTAAACACCTCCCGATTTTTGTTTCACTCTCCTTAACTTAAAAATTTTGATTTTGATCCTCATAATTCTTATAAATTACCATTTTGATCCTCTCATTTTTTTTAACATTCTTTTATTATTTTAAGGCATAATTATCATTAATATTATTAATTTATTTACACTTATATATTATGATTATATTAAAATTAGAATGAAAAATATACTTTTTATTTTTTAATATTTAGATATTTAATTTTTAAATTAAAAATATTTTATTTAAGACTTTAATAATGTATATTTAAAAGTAAAATAAAAGCTTATATCCTTATAAATAATTTTATTGATTATTTAGTTCATTCTTAAAATTTTTTAATTTAAAGTACTAAGTTTATAATATTTATAAATATAATATAGTCTTCAAATATTATTAATTTTATTTTTTATTTATAGTTATACTTTAAAAAATTATTAGATTATAAATACTTTAATATGAGATACACCAATTCTACACAAGTAAATAACAAAATAAATAATTATTCGGTCAAATTATAGATGACAATATGATTTATATAATTTACATGATCTATAACTTTATGTAATATCCCGTGTTTTTAAAATATTTTTACACTGTACCGGGATATGCAGTGTTAATAATTTCTGTATATTATATGATATTTTTAAGAGTTGTTATATATTTTAAATCTATTTTAATTACTGTGTTTTATCTACAGTACTTTACGTAAAATTTTCCCGGAACTTGCATTTTCGGGGAAATTTTCACATAAACAATGTATTATTAATTGTTTTAAATGTATTTTCGGACTTGCATGAACTCATGCGTATTTTTAAATTATTAAATAAAGCATGTATGTGTATATTTATTTAATTAGGGTTTAATATTACCCTAATATTATATTAATTATTTATTAGTTTTATTGTTATTTAATTATTTTTATTTAGTATAAATTATTAAAATATTAAATTTTATATGTGTGGTGTATATTTAAAGTGTGTAATTTAATATTATTTTATTATATAGTGTAAAGTATATATATATACATATATACATTAAAATTTGTCAAAATTATAAAAGAATTGGAAAATTACACATTTGCCCCCGAGTCTTCTTCTTCCTCCCGCCCGTTCCCTTCGCCGTTCTGGTCGCTGTTACTGTCGTTTCTTCACCGTGGGTGTGCCGTCCGGTGTGCCACCACCTTCCCCAACCTTTTCCGTCGCCTGTGGTAGCCGTTTCCGACGCCTGGAAGTCAATTTTGGCCGGAGAAGCCGAAAATCGATCCACCGTCGATCACGCCGATTCCGGCCACCGTTTTCGACACCGCCGGTCTCTTTCTTCTCCTTGAGCTCCGGTGAGTGTGATTCTAGCTTTGGTTTGAGCTTAAATGGTCTAGAATTGCTTAGGTTTCGAATTTCCAATTTCGGCCTATTAGGGTTTTTGAATTTTTTGAGCTTTGAATTGGATGATTCATGAAAAATCCCTTCACAAATGTTGTTCCTAGTAGCTCAATATACATGTATGAATTTTTGTAGAATTTTTGGAGATTTTTTGGATTTTTGGGTATTTTTGAATATTTTAATATTATTTTCTAATTTTTGGAAATTAATTATTTAAATTATGAAATTGGAGTTTATGGTTAAATTAGGTGTTGAAATGAATTATAGGAATTTATTTGGAATTTTTATGAATTTCTAAGTATTTATTTTGAATTAATTGAGTTTATGTGATTTTGAGAAATTAGGGTTAATTGTGTTTTTATTTGAATTTAATTGGTTAATTGAGTTTAATTATTGATATTATTGATAAATATGTTGAGAAAATTAATTTTGGATAATTGTATAATTTTTGGTGAATTTTTGAAGTAATTTAAGTATATTTATATATATAGGGGTATTTTGGTAATTTTACCCTAAATTGTCTAAAAATGTAATTTAATTGGTTTTAATAGTTATTTAAGGTATAAAAATGATTTCTACAAATTATTTAGTATTTTTAACTAATTAAAACTATTTTTCGTGAATTATTTTCAATTATATATATAATATACGGTTTTTCAAATAAAATGAGTTTTTATCGGTTTTTACAGTGTTTTAAGGTTAATTATGTAATTTCTACCTATAAAATGTATTTTTAGGTTTTAAGGATATTTTCGGTATTTCTGGAATTATTCTGTGTTTGTGGACCCCGATCGGTAGACTGTAGTCTGGAGTCCGACCGAGGGGTTGTGGTTTTGTGTAGTGCTTATTTTTCAAAGTGTGTTTCTTTGCAGGGTCGGCTCTACTCTTTTGAGTAGAGAGATGTCCGTTTTACAGGGGAGGTTCTGCCGGATTTTCGGTAGAATTCTCGTAAAACATGATATCCAGTCGAACCTTAATTTCTGATTCTGTGTTTAATACTCTAGATTGAACTCTAGGATTTTTGTTAGGGTTATTCTGATGTCAGTTAATTTTTTCTTGTTTAGTTGCGCCGAGACCGAGGGCTAGTGGACCAGGCCCGTCGGACCCGTCTCGTGGATCGCACTAGGTGAGTTACTATACTATATATATATGCTTAGGATGCATGATTTAGAAATATATGTTTTATTTTGGTTAAAATGCATAAATAATGTGATTTGTATTTAAGTATACTTTTGGTTTATTTTTGGTATATAATAAATTATATACATGTTTTATTAATAAAATATATTTAAAATATTTTTAAATATATTTTTAGTTTAATTTATGATTTGATTGAATTTATTCTCTCTCAACAACAACAACGGAGGAGGAGGAAAAGGAGGGAGATTCTCTCTCAATCAACCAACATACGGAGGAGAGGGAAAAGAGAGAGAATCTCTCTCAACAACAACAACGGAGGAGGAGGAAAAGAGAGAGATGATATCAATAGAACGGGCTACCTAGTGGGCAGCACTAGGACCGAGTACGTACCGGTATGCCTATAGTATTTAGACTATAATACTAACTTATTTATGGATATTGATTTGATTATGATTATCGATATGTGAGATGTGGTTTGGGTGTGATTGCTGGAGCTCGGTTGACCAAGTGTCTCGGAGCCAATCACACTGGCAGTCAGACTGCTAGAGCTCGGTTGACTTAGTGTCTCGGGGCCAGTCTACTGTCTAAATGGATTAAGTGGATATATTTGGATTAAGTGAGCCTGTGTGGCTAGAGTGTTGTCTAACACTGATTGAGGTTTCGATATCATAGGGTTCTATTTGATCCTTCATAAAAGATGATTTTCAATAAAATATATAAAAATGATTTTATTGCATCTGTGTGTAATTGCCTGTATATATATATTAGATATATACTGTTGACTGTATGCATTATCATTTAGTATGTATGTATATATATTATAGTAATTCACTCAGTGAGATCTGACTCCCCTCCGTTGACTATTTTTCAGGAGAGTCAACTTCTTCAGACCTCAGTAGCAGGTCGATACGTCGGATTTCTTCCGCCCCGGCTTCTTTGTGTAAATTATCTACTTGAGTCTTATTTTATAATCTAGATACTGCAGTAGTTGTGAATTAAAGTATTGGATTTCTTGTATTTTATTTAAAGAGATGTACTATGTTGAAACTGGATTTGTATTAAAGAGATTTTATATATGTGATGAGATTTGATTCAAATCCAGTGATGAAGTGTTATCATTATATCTATGATTTTTATTTTCGCTGCATATTATATGGTTATTGTTATTATTGCATGATTTATTTTATTTTTTGGCTTGCTACGGGTTCCGGATTCGAAAGAATTCTCATTCCCTAGCGTCGGTCATGGCCCTGTTTTGGGTCGTGACACTTTATGAGTATTAAAATAATTTAAAATTTTTTGGATTATCATTTTTTAGGTTATTAACTTAATTAAGAGAAATTAACAATTTATAAGTATTTTTATTCATAGTAATTAATTAAATTTGAGTTATAAGTTGTCAATATAACTTTATAATATTCACTTAATTAAATTAAAATTTAAAAATATTTTATTTATACATATAATTTTGAATAATGTCGATTTAATATTAAAATAAAATTTACATTTACATAATCAAGCTTTGTTAGTTATTTTATTATTAATTTTAAATTTTTACATTTTACAATTAATGTAGAATTCATAATACTTTATAAATTTATTATTGTTGTAATATTAATTTTTTTATTTTATAAATATTAAGGTATTTTTAAATTTTTGTTTAAGTTATTTTAATTTTATTTTAAAATAATTTATTTATTTGTAAAAAAGTGTAAATAATATTTTAATTATTTTCATAGATTATAAAGTTAATTCTACAAGAAAGTATATGTTTAAATAATGTAATAACCCTAGTTTTAAATTAATTTATTTTAAAATGAGATATGCAGTATTAATAAATTCAAAAGTTATATTTGATTATTTATTTATTTTGTGGTTAATATTTATTAGTTTATGTTTAATTATAATCTTCTATGTAAATATTTATTTTGAAACTTATTATTTTGAAAATTAATTTACGTTATACTCACTACTTTGAAAAGAATTATTTTAATAATATTATTTTAAGTACAAATATTATTTTATTGATTGACTTAATTTTAAGTGTTGTTTTTATTATTTAATTATTCCATAATATTGTTTATTTTTATCATCATCATCATGATTATTATTATTATTATTATTATTATTATTATTAAAGGTTATATGTATATGTATATATATATATATATATATATATATATTATTGACTAAAATAAAGTTGACCACATTATTTTAATATTACTTTATTATATAATACTATAATATTATGTATATATATATATAGACACATGCATAAACCCATGCATACTCATACATACAATAAACATTTACACGAATAAATATACATAAACATATGCATTTATACTTCAAAACACAGAAACTTCCCGTGAAAACCACTGTGCAAGCTTGCTCTCCGACGTCCCGATCTTCAATCCTCACTGCGCCTCCCTGACGTCTAGCCAACCACCCACCTTCCTCTGCCAGCTCCGCTACTCTGCAGCATCTTCTCTGGTGTCGGCAATGTCCATTTTTGAGGAGAAGCCAAAACTTCCATAGAATCTGACAACCTCCATTTCTGGCCATTGTTTCACGCGTTCCTAGTGTCTTTCTCTTCCTCTTGCATTGGTGAACACTAATTCAAGCTTAGTTTAAGTTTTAATCTCCATTTGATTGAGTTTTTGTTGATTTTTAGTTTTTGAGTTCTAGGGTTTCAAATTTTTTCAACTTGAATCTTGCAAAATCCCTCTACAAATGTGATTCCTAGTAGCTCAATCTACCTTTATGAATTTTTTTGTGATTTTTGGAATTTATTTTGATTTTTGTGAATTTTTGAATATTTTATTATTATTTTATTAATTTTTGTAAATTAATTTATTAAATTATAAAATTGGTTGATTTAGTGATATTATATATTGTTATTAATTTTAGTGTTGAGAAATTAATTTTTGAGAATAGTATATAATTTTTATGAATTTTTATAATTTATGTCAAAATTGAATAATTAGGTTAGAGTTGGATTTTTGTTGAAATAATGGTTTAAATATGTGTTTTAGTTAATATTAATAATATATATGTTCAGGAAATAATTTTTATGCATTTATATAATTTTTATAGAATTTTTGAGTAATAATAGGATATTATGTATATTTTTGTATTATAGGGGTAAATACATAATTTTGTGCTAATTCTAGCTAAATAATATATTTTAGTTGGTTTTAATAATATTTAAGGAATTAAAAGGATTTTTACAAATTATTTACTATTTTTTAACTAATTAATACTAATTTTCAAAAAAAAATTTCAAATAATATATTATATATTATTTTGGTGATAACATGAGTTTTAAACTAATTTTATTATATAATTAAACTATTTAAGCAATTAAATGTGAATTTTATTAATTAGAATTAAGTTGTGTTGTTTGGTTGGGTTGTGAACTTGGTCAGGCTAAATGCAGTATTGGACAACCGACCCGAGTATGGTTGAGTGTGAATGCTAGAAGTGCATTTTTCTATGAAAAAATGGCTCTGCCTATGGTAGAAAGATGTCCATTTTAAAAGGGAGATTTTGTTGAAATTTCAGTAAATTTTCTCGTAAAACGTGACATCTTCCATAATTTTTTATCGTAAATTAGGGTATTCCAGTCTATTGAGTCTTATTCGGTTTTTCGTGAGTCATTCTAGAGTTTGTAATTTTATTATATTCCATAAATATGATTTTAAAAATGAATATGTTATTTTTAGAGAGTACCAGATTGGGAGCTTCTGGATCGAGGCAGACGTGCAGTTGTTAACCGTCTCGCTCATCCTGTAAGTTAATAAACTGATCTGTGTGTGTGTTTTCTTTAAAAATTTTGTGCGCTCATATTTTAGTATTATTTTCATTATCGATTTGAAATAAATGTTGTTATCGAGAATTTCATGGTAATGTATTTATTTATTTAAAAACTAGTTTTGAGAAATTTTTGTAGAACAGACTACCTGGTGGGTTTCACCAAGACCGTGTGCACATGGTGGAGATTGAGAGAAGGATCCTAAAATATGCATGACGTGTGGTTATAAACTAGGACGGTCGCCTCGGTGGAAGCCTCTTCTCGTAGGGACATCCAGTGATGTGGAAAGTTAAGAATGGACTGGGATGGATGCCTTAGCTCTCGGGGATCGTCAGTGCTATGTGCTTGAATTAAGTGGATGATTGTGGCTTGGTGCCTCGGTTGATGCCTCTGTTCTCGGGGACCGGCAGTCCATTTGGATTAAGTGGACCCAGTTTGACCATTTAAAATTGAATTTAGGGTTCTACTAAGATTTTTCAAAAGCTATATATTTTTATATATGTTATAAATTATTTTCACTATATCTACACAGTTTTCAAAAAGGTTTTTAAACCATATAACTCTTTTATTAACTTACTCAGTGAGGTCTGACTCCCCTCAATTTATTTTTTTTTTCAGGAGTTTGAGATTTTTCTGTTAGGCCTACTTCTCTTTGTTGTGTAGTTTCATCACCAGCTATTCTACGTAGGTCTATTTATTTGTGTAAAATTTATTTTCGTGTACTATAGTAGAGAAAACTGTGTAACTGCATATTTCATTTGGGATATCATGTATTTATAATATTGTGTTTTGAGACATTACTTGTATAACTAAAGTTTATTTATTTTATGCACTATGATATTATGGTTTAAATTATATTGAAAAAAATCAATTTGATAATGTGTCTTGTGATTTAATTATTTATTGTAAGATTTTAAAGTTTAAATATTCCACGTTTTTCTTTTAAGGCTTACTACAAGATTCAATAGTTTTATACTTTTCCATTCGTTAGTGCTGATCATGTGCCCTAGGTTCGGATCGTGACAAATAATTTTATTTATGTACAATAATCAATTTGACCATATTTGAAATTTAAATATGAATTTAAGAATTAAAAAGAAATTTGTAAACAAAAGGTAAGGACTAAAAACAAATTCATTAGCAAAAGGTAAATTGAGCTAATTTTTCAGCTTAAGTGCTTGACATTAGTTTCAGTATGGAAATATTTATAAGATTAAATTTCATAAAATGAGGTGTTTGTGAGTTCAAATTTAAGTATAAAGGGCTAATGGGATTTTTGCTATAAGTTCAGGTGCTATGTATATGGCCTATAGCATATCTTGTAACCCTACACATCTTTTTGTCTCTCTCTGTCAGCCGTCTCTCCTTATTCTCCTTCATCCCTTCATCACTTACTCTCACTCACTCTGTTGCCGAAATTTCCAAAGACGCTGCTCAAGCTGCTGCCGGATGTTCATGGCCAGCCGTCGCCTGCTGCCATCTCCGGAGAGCAGCTTGCTACCGTCAAGCCGCTAAAGCGAGCTTCTGCTAGCGCCCATCAAGTCACCTCCACGGAGCCGCACACAGCGGCTTCTCCCTCCATCGCATGCTGCCTCGCCCTTTCTCGGCCTCAAACAGCCTCTGGAAGCCGCTCACAATCCACCACGCGAGGTTCCAGCGATCCAAAGCATCACTGCCAATCGAACAGCACCTTCAAGCAGAGAAACAGCTCCGTCTGTGGCCAAACCGACAGCTTGCCCAAGACTATTGAGTTTGTGGGTAAGACTAATTTGGTTGAGTTTCATTATTGCGTTTTCAAATATTTGCTATTTTTGTGCTATTTCAGAATCAAAGCTATTCCAAAATTGGTGACTTTAATTTTTGATTTCTAGGTCTTTTATTTTTATTTTTCGGTAATTTCTGCTTTCTGTGGGTCCTTCGTGTTTTCATTATTTACGGTATTAAATCTAGCAAGCAATGATCTTGACGATGATGATGATTATTATTATTATTCTGATCATGTTTGTGTTATTTTTTGTTATTATTATTATTATTATTATTATTATTATTATTATTATTATTATTATTCTGATCATGTTTATTATTATTCTGATCATGTTTATGTTTTTTTTTTAAATTGTTAGTTGAATCATTTTTTTTTTTTAAAATGGTAGTAATGTCTTATTTGTGCTGTGCACTCTTCATGAGTTCTGCCACTCGTAACAGGTACAGTCAGAGTGTCAATGGTAGTAATATCTTATTTACATAACTTGTTTGAATTTGATAATGAGATTAGATTTTCTGGTAGTATGCGTATTTGAACCAGAGTGTCATTTGATCAGGTGGTAGGACCTTTAAGTCATTCCCAAATTTGTACTCTTATTAGGCACAAGGCATTAAACATTAACTTATTTTCCCCAAAAATTGTATCATAGATGATATTGCAATAATCAAGGGATATTAGAATAAGGGAAATCACATTTCAATGGTACCCAACTTTCTTAGTTAGTGATTGATGGTTACAATCACTTGCTACCAAAAAAAAGGCCTTTTGTGTGTTTTATTTGAGGCATTCTTCCTCATATAAGCATGCTTATGTATCTGTTCTTTTTGTTATGTTGTTATGATGACAATTGCTTGTTTGTTTTTTGGATGGTGATGATTTTCCATGTCACTAGGGAATATCAATACTAGTCATTATTGTTGTCCACACATTCAAAGTTGCTTTTGTAAAAGTTAATTTTGCAGTCTTTTATTTGCTCCTACTTGCCAACTATTATTATGATGGCCTTTAAGTTTTGCAGTAGATTTTTTATCCTCCTATTACCTTCAATGTAAAAGCTACTCTTTATCCTTAGTTTATTTTTTGGGCTGTAATTGTTCTACATGGCTCTTGAGTGTCTTGAAACAGGCAAATCAATCAAAGGGTTAGATGTCTTTAGCTTTGGTGTCGTTGCCTTGGAGATTGCTTGTGGATCCCAATTATTACCAGAGTGAGTTTTTGTGAACTAAATGAGTTCTACATGGCTCCTGAGTTTTTTTTTTATGGCTCCTGAGTTTTTTTTTTTAGTTTCAATTATTACCACTGTCAGTGTTGTCAAAAGCACAAAAAGCGCTCGCCTTGGCGCAAAAGCCCAGCCCCATTAGAAATAACGCTTCAACCTTAGTAAAGCCAGATGTGTTTAGTTAGGCGTGCACCTTTTGCACTTAAGCCTGCACTTTATTAGAAGTGCAAAGCAATAAAAGCGCATGCTTTATCAAAATTTCAGTCTTTTCATTATCTTGGGGGATATTTTTGTCTTCTTACTTAATTTTAGGTCTAATTTTTTTTTAGGTTAAAGGGTTAAAAAAGTAATCTAAAATTAGAAATATATTAGGTCTGATTTTTTTTACAGCCAAAAGACTTTTTTTTTTTTTGAAAAGAACAGCCAAAAGACTTCTATTCTATTCAAATTTCTTTTTCTTTTCTTAGTGGAGCCTAGGGTTTTGCAGGTTGTCTTCATCAACTAAAAGACAAATCAGGTATTAAAAATTATTATTTAATTAGAATACTTTCAAAGGCTTCATCTTCACAAGTATATTTGCAAGATGTTGGAGGCCTTGAGGCTGATCTAGATGATACATATGAGGAAGATATAAGTGGTTTTCAATCTGACCATGGCAATGGAAGTGATGAAGACTTATTTGAAAAATCGGATGATGACTTTTAAGCTACAACGTGCTAGAGTAGACTAGAACTTTAGTTTTTGTTTTTTGCTCAAGGAATTTTAATTGCTGTTTTTTTTTTTAACACCTTTAGAATTGGTTTTTCATTAGTTTTGGAGTTTCATCTCATTGCATTTTATTCAAGTATGCTTGTGTTAGTTATAATACCTATTCTTTATCCTATTATTTTATGATTATCTTCTTTTAGAATTATGCGCCTTTGGCGAGCGCTTTTTTTGCGCTTTAGGCAATGAGAAGACTCGTCGCCTCAAGTGCACCTAACGCTTTTAACTACCTTAACCACTGTGAGTTTATTTATTTATTTGGTTCTCCCTGGCAGTGGATTTCTTCAATTTGTCAGAATATAAGGTAAGAGCTGAAATGGTGAACATCAATTTTTGGCGTTTCATTATGTTTCTAATTTTTGGTCTGTCTTACTCAGTTTATCATGAGGCCTTGGGGTCTGCAATTAGTGCTTATCAATCAGTTTATCATGAGTACTTAGTTTATCATTATGTTCTACTTGCTCCAAGCTATTGGCCAATGGCCTAAACATGCACTGTTTGGCTCATTGTACAGTAAGCCATGGATGATTATTGCTGTATATAACTATCAATTTTCTTTGTTCTTCTTCTAAAAGGGTGCAAAAGAACTTTTGAGGGTAAATTGATGGGTGCTGACCGTGCAAAGGACCTTGCTGTCTTGAAGGTATTTCTTATTGAGACGGTTGATTGATCCCTTGGTTATTGCAACCATCTTTCTGTAATGTTTTTCTCTTCATACTTTGAAATATCTTGGATACTCTTAGATGCTTTTGAGTTTGTAGTGCTTGTATATGCCTTTATCTACATATGTGCAAGTAAATATGCTGCCTGATTTTTGTATTGTTGCTGTTGTTTTGCTGTTCCTTCTTGTCATGGCAGTGGAGGTCTTTTCTTGGATTCAAAAGGAAGTCTTACTGGGATTAATTCAACAATTTTTACTCAGACAGGTAAAATTTATTCACTGTGGTTTTATTAAGGGTATTTTTGCAATAATCATGTGCTTCCAACATAAGTTGAACTATAATTCAATTAATGTATGCTTTTTCGTTTTTTTTTTTTTTAAAAAATTGTTATGCTTATCTTGTTTTAGCATGATGTTTGAAGCTAGTTAATAGATTTTGGTTGTTTTGTTGTGGCTTCTTAATTATACAAGGTATTTATCTCACTAATATTATTAGATCATTAGTTGTGGACTCCTTTGTTATTAAATTAGTTAGCAATGGCTTTGATTTCTTTCCTATTTTATATATTCTGCATATTTATAACTTGGTATCAAAGCAAGGAGATCAATTTTTCTCTGAAATTTCCAACCACCTGTTCTTCATTAGAACCCTAGCCGCAACTGTCCCTCATTCTAAAAAACCTTAACAGTAGGGCAGTATGTCTACCAAAACTGATGGCGAATCTTCTGACAGCAAGAAAACTTCCACTATGACCATTCAAGATGCTCCTTCATCTATCCACATTAAATTAGATGGCTCTAACTATCGGGTCTGGTCTAAGATTTTGGAGATGCATATAGCTGGAAAGAAAAAAATGGGCTATATCAATGGAAAAAGGGATGCACCTACAAAAAATAGTTCAGGTTATGATGAATGGGAGGTTGAAGATGCACTTGTCAAATCCTGGCTTATTAATTCTATGTGCGATAATCTGATGTCACATTTTGTGCAATGCAGTACTGCGAAAGAAGTATGGGATGCTGTAAAAAGAAGTTACCTTGATGTATCTGATTCTTCTCAAGTTTATGAATTAATGAAGAAGTCTTTCCACTTACGTCAAGGTGGTCGGCCTCTAGCAGAATTTTATAATGAGTTGAACTCAATTTTTATGGAACTTGATTACTGAAGGCCAAATGACCTGACTTGTGCTATTGATAGTGAAAAATATAGAAATTGTATCGCAGAAGACAGAGTTTATATCTTTCTTGCTGGTGTTGATTATAATTTAGATCAAGTTAGTAGCCGTGTTCTAGCTACTTCTCCATTACCAAAACTAGAAGAAGCGTATTCCCTGGTTCGTCGAGAAGTACAACGACGAGTTGCCATGGAAACAGAATACCAATCGGAGGCTTCAGCTTTAGCCGTCCAACAGCGCAGTCCAAGCTCTTCTCTTGGAGATTCTAGAGCTTCTCAATTTCGATACTGTACCCACTGCCATAAGAATACATACACAATTGACATGTGTTGGAAGAAGTATGGCTATCCGGAATGGTATAAACTCAAAGCAAGCTGAGAGAAAAAACAAGAAATCTGCTCGTAATGTTTCTGTTATAGATACAACTTCAGCCCCATCTTCTGCTTCTCATATATCTCGGGTATCTTCTCAAGGAGGTAATTTTGGTTTATCCGTTAGTTCTAGCAGTCCTGATAGTTGGGTTATTGATTCAGGGTCTATTGATCATATGACTAGTAACTCTTCTCTCATTGAACATCTTCACCAGTTAAATCTGTTCAGATTGCCAATGGGAATTCTATGCCAATCACAGGGGCCGGAAATGTCTCTTTCTCCAAAATTTTCTATGTCCACTGTTTTACTTGCACCTACACTTTCAAATAACCTTGTTTCAATTAGCAAGATAACAAA
Organism: Mallotus nudiflorus; assembly: GCA_947683625.1. Taxonomy (NCBI): domain Eukaryota; kingdom Viridiplantae; phylum Streptophyta; class Magnoliopsida; order Malpighiales; family Euphorbiaceae; genus Mallotus; species Mallotus nudiflorus. Next base: position 243,276 of record CANTUR010001856.1, read on the forward strand.
GAATCTTAATTGTTTTGTTATTTTTTACTCAACTCATTGTGTTTTTCAGGACAATCTCACGAAGATGACAATTGGCATTGGTAGAGAAAGGGATGGTCTCTATTATTTAGAGGATTACCGAAACATAGTGACACCTACCTGTGGCTTCCAAACAAAGAGAGAAACATCTGATAGAGAAAAAATTATTCTTTGGTATTGTTGGTTAGGACATCCATCTTTTTCCTATTTGGAACGTATGTTTCCTAAATTATTTTCCAATATTTCTGTTTCCAATTTAAGGTGTGAACAATGCATTTATCCTAAAAACCATCGTATTCCTTTCAAAGTTAGTTCTAATAAAAGTGTTATTCCTTTTTCATGTGTTCATACTGATGTGTGGGGTCCTTTCTCTACCCATTCTGCTCCATGACATAAATATTTTGTCTTTTTTATTGATGACTATACTAGGGTCAGTTGGATCTATTTGATGAAATCTAAGAGTGATGTTGTCCATATTTTGCCTCAATTTTGCAATATGATTCTCACTCAGTTTAACACTAAAATTAAAGTTTTTCATTCCAACAATGGTCGTGAGTTTTTGAATCAACTTCTTGCTGATTTTATGACACAACATGACATTTTTCACCAAACAACTTGTGTTTACACACCCCAACAAAATGGCATAGCAGAACGTAAGAATCGCCACTTCCTTGAAGTAGCTCGAGCTTTATGTTTTACTATACATGTTCCAAAACGTTTTTGGGTTGAAGCTGTCATGACATTGTTGTTTTTCTTATCAATCGAATGCCTGCTAGGATTCTTGATTTTCAAACTCCTTTAAGGATGTTATCTAGATTTCATCCCATTCCCTCTGCTCTAAATATTTGTCCTAAAGGTTTTGGTTATGTGTGTTATGTTCACGTCCATTCTTTTCATAGAGATAAACTTGATCCTTGTGCTATCAAATGTTTTTTTCTTGGCTATTCTAATTCACAAAAAGGATACAAATGTTATCATCCTCCTACAAGCACCTACTATGTGTCGATGGATGTTCAGTTTTGTGAAAATGAGTCTTATTTTCTTGGAGATATCTCTATGGTTCCTTTTCAAGGGGAGATTGATATGAGGAACAAATATGGATGGGAGAGAAAAAAATATGGGTTTCAGGTACAGAGAACATAAAGAAAGTTGGGGAAGCCTTAGCTTTAGATGACGAACCTATAGATGAGAGACTGGTAAATGATGAATCTATTGGTGAGAGACTTGAAAGACCAGTTAGGTTTTTTGAGGAAAAATATTCTAGGAGAAAGGAAAATGTCACTATTATACCTTCTAATTCTAGTACCTCTCTCGATGATACTACTATGCCATCGGATGAATCTTCCAAGACTAACACTGAGGTATTTAATTATTCTCCTGAAACTCTTGAAATTTCTAATCCCAATTCTATTTTTGATCAAAAAAAGAGATATCCTCTTCGTGAAAGAAAAGCTCCGGATAGATTTGGTTTTTCAAAAGCCTCCAATGTTGTTTATCCGATCTCCAACTTCATATCATATCACCGTCTGTCTAAGGCTAACTTGTCATTTGCTCTTCAGTTGTCCTCTATGTCTATTCCTAGTCATTTTCAGGAAGCCCTTAAAAACGCAAAGTGGAAGGATGCAATGGTAGATGAAATGACGGCTCTCCAAAAGAATTCTACTTGGGAAATGGTTGAATTACCATTGGGAAAGAAGACCGTGGGGTGTAAATGGGTATTTACAATCAAATACAAGTCAGATGGAACGGTTGAAAGATACAAGGCTAGGCTGGTCGCGAAAGGCTATACTCAGACTTATGGTATTGACTATCAGGAAACTTTTGCACCGGTAGCCAAAATGAATACTGTTCGTGTCATATTGTCTCTTGCAGTTAATTTAGACTGGCCTCTACAACAATTTGATGTGAAGAATGCCTTTCTTTATGGTGATTTGACTGAGGAAGTGTTCATGGATCCTCCCTCAGGATTTACACTAGAAAAAGGAAAGGTATGCAAACTAAAAAAGGCTTTGTACGGATTAAAGCAATCACCAAGGGTATGGTTTGGAAGATTGAGTGATGCAATGAAGAAGTATAGATTCAAGCAGGCTTTGGCAGATCATACCTTGTTCTATAAACATGATCATAATGATATTACATTACTTCTTGTCTATGTTGATGACATGATTGTAACAGGTAATAACATATATGAAATTGAGAAACTATTTAGCCAAAGAATTCGAGATAAAGGACTTGGGGCTTCTCAAATATTTTCTAGGCATCGAAGTCTCTCGATCTAAGCAAGGATTGTTTCTTTCCCAAAGGAAGTATACTTTAGATCTTCTAGCTGAAACTGGTTATTCAGCTTGTGAACCTATAAATACTCCTATTGAGGTAAATCATGGTCTTTCTATTTATCCTGATCAAATTCCAACAAACAAGGAGAGATATCAAAGGATAGTGGGGAAGTTGATCTGTCTAACTCACTAGGCTAGATTTAGCATATGCAGTCAGTGTTGTGAGTCAATATAGCACAATCCAAGTGATCATCACATGAATGTTGTCAACCGTATTTTGGCTTATTTAAAATCAGCTCTAGGTAAAGGTGTTATGTTCTTCAAACATGGACATCTTGATGTCATGGGATATACAAACTCTGATTTTGCTGGTAGTAGAATGGATAGAAAATCTACTTCAGGATATTTGTCGTTTGTTGGAGGCAACTTGGTGACTTGGAGAAGTAAAAAACAGAATGTTGTTTCATTATCAAGTGCAGAAGCGGAATACCGTGCTATGCATCATGCAATTACAGAACTTTGTTGGCTGAAAATTCTTTTAATGGAACTTGGGTTTGGCCCAACTAAACCTATGGTGTTGTTTTGTGATAATAAGGCAGCCATTGAGATCGCTAATAATCCAGTACAACATGATCGCACTAAGCCTGTTGAACTTGACAGGAACTACATTTTAGATAATCTTGATTCTGTCGCAATAGAAATTCCTTATACTAGGAGTTCAGTTCAGTTGGATGACATTATGACTCATGCTATTAGTAGTGGACCGTTCCATGCATCGTTATCCAAGTTGGGCATATGTAATATCTACGCCCCAACTTGAGGGGGAGAGTTAGCAATAAGGGTTTTTGATTTCTTTCCTATTTTATATATTCCGCATATTTATAACTAAATTTGGAATGAAATCTAACGTAAAAGCTTTCCTCTTTTTATTCCTCATTTGATAGTTTCCTTTTTGTAATTGATTCTGTTTCCTTCTTGTTTGATGCTGCAGTGAAAAAGCTCATTTTTAATGTGACAAACCATGAGGAAATTGTTCATGGAATTATAATCTAGTCATTAGAATGACAATGAAAAAATTATTGTGCAACTGGCTGTCTTGCATGCTCCATGAAGTTCTCTCTGTTTCTCTATTTCTGGATAAAATTATGCATCTTTTTTTTGGCAGTCCTTAGATCTTTTTTTTGTGCAGATTACAATTGATGGAAGGGTTGTTAGAACCCAATACAGTTCTCAGGTTTTTTTTTTTCTCAAAATTTTATTAATACACAATTGAATAACGAAGAATTCATTGTTATTGGAGATATTATGAATTTGTTTGGCTTTGAGGTTACCTTTTGTTAATGCTCTTATAAGTATTCAGTTTGAAACTGATATGTAGTTGCTTTGAGCTCAATGAAATTTTAATTTAAATTAGCTTGGTTCCTACTTTGAAACTGGAATGATTGTGCTTGTCAGGCCTTGTGCTTTCTTGTAATTATGGAATTTGATTTCTTGTCTATTTTAATTAAAAGTTGAGTCTTTTATATCTTTTTGATGTTATGGAATTTGATTTCTTGTCTATTTTAATTAAAAGTCGAGTCTTTTATATCTTTTTGATGTTGTGATGTGATGATAATTTTATTGATTTAATTTTTCCTTTAAATCACAACTTGAAAATCCTAACTCTTGCTGTTTACTTTAATTTCTATGCTTAAGCTATTTATAATGTTTAAATCAGACGTGTTCTGTTTGCCCATAATTATGTGAAGTCTGATCAAATGATTTCATTCCACTTTATCGTACGAGTCATATTATCTTTATGCTGTTATCATAGTTTTTTTATGTCTTTTCTTTTGAATTTTATTATATTACTAGTTTTGTAACTAGTTTTAGATTTTTTTTATGTTTAAATCTGTAAAATATAACCAGATTTAAAACACTCGAAGACTGCAAGTCAAAGAACACACAAGTTTTACTTTGTATCCTGTCTTGTTAGAGGCGTAAACCTGTCAATCTTCAGTATCCTAGGTATGTATACTTAAATCTTCTTTATATTAAATTAACATTTTCATTCTAAGGTTATTTTAGAGATATGGTAATTGATTTTACATAGAAATTTATTTTTCTAAATAAATAACCCAAGTTCATTGTAGCATATATGTATAGATACATACATACATACATGATTGAGGTTGTTTCATAGTGTTTACCATTTGTTTTGTCCTTCATCATGAATCCTGTGTCAGTTTATAATATCTACAAGGAAAAGAACATTCTGTTTTCATTATCAGGCAGTTTCAATGTCTTACTCTGTAACATTACCATTTCTTTTTCTCCCTCATAATTCCAATAAGACCTACCAATATATGGTTCACATTCTTGTTAAGATTTGTTTGTCATTATTGATGCACTTGGAAAGATTTTAGTTGGTAGTGGGTTTCCCATATTTTGAAAAAGGAGTTCTGAGTACTTGGCACTTCTTAAATTCTGATCCTGGATTATGCTCTAAAAACATTATCATAGTTATGATTAATCTGATTCTCTTTAGTACAGTGAGCTCTTTATTTTTCCTTAATGGTGAGCATTGGTGGAGCTAATAAAAGTAATCAAATATGTCATCAGTTCAATTTTAATGGTTTACATTAATCAGTTTTCTTCCTTGTTTTAGGATGATGCTTAAATCCATTGAAACATTTTGGATATCTTCTTTTTTGCTTCTTGGTGTATCCTTATTATCATTGCATAATTTTTATTAATATTTTGTCAATTATATAGATAAATTCAGTAACTTGCTATATTTTCATTATTATTTTAACTTTTGTATTTGTTGTTTCTTATTAACATTAAAGGCTAATATATACATTTTGTTTTATTTTTTTGTAGGTTGCTTGTGACAAAAAAAAATTGACGAGGAAAATATTGACTGACGTAGCATTTTTTTGGTTGTCGACTGGTAGCACATCATCCTGTATGTGAAACTTTATTAATACTAGGCAATAGAAAGTTTATGATGAAACTTTGACAATATTTCATTTTGACATCCATGTATCTATAGAACTCATATACTTTTTATGATACTTAAACATGTATAACTTTTGTAATCATGAGTATTTCAGTTAAAGTAATGTATTACAATTTTCTACTTTTGTGTTGTCTTATATATATATATATATATATAGCAATAAGAGGAATTTTAGTTGATAAAGTGGCATTTAGCGAGAGGAAAAAATTGATATAGCATGAGAGATTTAGTCAATAAAGTACTTTTAGTGACGGGCAAATTTTATTATTATTACTAGAAAAATTCATTGTTAAAATGTCATTTACTGAGAGTAAAAATTGAAATAACAAGGGGACATTTCTTCACTGAAAAACTCTTTAATGTTGGAGTCATGATATTATAGTGATGGAAAACTTGACTGTTAGGGGACATTTCATCACTGAAAATGTAATATCTCGAGTTTTTAAATATTTTTATACTGTATCGGGATATGCAGTGTTAATAATTTTTGTATATATATTTATGATATTTTATGAGTTGTTTGTTTAAAGCTAATTTTAATTATTTTATATTATTTTAAGTATTTTACGTAAAATTTTTTTGAAAATTATATTTTCGGGGAAATTGACACGTAAATAATTTAATATTAATTATTTTGACTAGTTTTATGAATTTGCATGAACTCATATATAATTTTAAAGTGCTAAAATAAAATGTATATATGTGTATTTATTTAAATTAATTAAAGCTTAATTAATTTCCTTAATTTTATTATTTAACTTTTGTATTAATTAATTTTAAGTGTATAAATTATTAAACATATTAAAATATGTGTGTGGTGTATATTTAATGTGTATGAAATTTTATATTATTATAATATATAGTGTGAATATATATATATATAATTTTTTAATAAAAAATCAAAACTTCCCTTTATTTACAGAATTACCACTCTTCTTCTCCAAATGCTCATCACCATATTTCTTCCATTTTCAGCCACTTTCAAGTTGGTTTTCTTGCTGTTACTATGCCCCTCAGCCTTCCTCCTCCACCTCTAGCCATTTCCACCACCTGAAACACTCTTTTCCGGTGAGTTTTGACCGGATTTTCATCAAGAAGTCAAAAATCAACTTAGCTCCGATCAAGCACTTTCCGGCCACTAAATTTGATGTTGTTGGTCTCTATCTTCTCCTTGAGCTCTGGTGAGTGTGATTCCAAGTTTTGTTTCACTTGATTTGGTCTAGAATTGCTTAGGTTTCAATTTCAAATCAACCATTTTGGGTTCCGAATTTTTTTTAGCTTTAATTTGATTGATTCATGAAAACTTCCTTCACAAACTTTGTTCCTAGAAGCTTAATCTACATGCTATAATTTTTTTAGAATTTTTGGAATTTATTTTAATTTTTGTGAATTTTTGATTATTTTATTAATATTTTCTAATTTTCGAAAATTAATTAATTAAATTATGAAATTGTGTTTTATGGTGATTATAGGAGTTGAAATGAATTATAGAAATTTATTTGTAATTTTTTTGAATTTTTATATATTTATTTGGAATTTATTAAGTTTATGTAATTTTGAAAAAAAATAAGGTTAATTATGTGTTTAATTGAAATAAATTGGTAATTGAGTATATTTATTGATATTATTGAATTATATGTTGAGAAATTAATTTTTTGAGTAATTATATATTTTTTGGTGAATTTTTTAACATTTATAGTGAATATATATATAGGGGTATTTTGGTAATTTTACACTAAATTGGCTAAAAATATAATTAAATTGGTTTTAATAATTATTTGAGCTATAAAAATGATTTCTGCAAATTTTTAGTATTTTTAACTAATTAAAACTATTTTTCGTAAATTATTTTCAAATTATATATATTATACGATTTTTCTAAATAAAATGAGTTTTTATCGATTTTTAATAAATTTTAGGGTTAATTACGTAATTTGGATTTATAAAATTTTTAGGAAATTTTTTTGAAGTAATAATAGTATATTATGTATATTTTGTATTATATGGATAAATATGTAATTTTATGCTAATTATAGTTAAATATATATTTTAGTTGGTTTTATTAATATTTAAGAGATTTAGAGGAATTTTTTTATAAATTAATTGGTATTTTTAATTAAGTAATGTTAATTTTGAATATTGTTTCCAAATATTATATATATATGTATAATATATTATTTTGGTAACAAAAAAAATGGTTATATGGTTATATTTAGCATATTTGGTATAATGGTTTTAATTAAGGTATTTGTTGATAGTTATATTAATTATGAATTACATATATATGCATATTTTAAGAATAATGTATAGTATTGGAAATTATGGGTTTTTATATATCTATGTCTAATTAAATTTAATTAAGTGTCATGTTATACTTTAAATATGATTTTAATGATTATTTATGAAAGTAAAATTTTCCTGAATTTATTAATTAGAATTGAGTTGTGAATTTGGTCGGGCTAATACTGTGTTGGAGAGCCGACCCAAGTGTAGACTGTGTGTGAATTTTTAGAAGTGTGTTTTCCATGCAGGAATGACTCTACCTATGGTAGAGAGATGTCCGTTTTACAGAGGAGATTCTGTCAAAATTTTGATAGATTTTTTCGTAAAACGTGATATCATCAGTAAATTTCTACCATTAATTAGGCTTTTTCTTGTCTATAGAGTCTTATCCGGTCTTCCTCGAGTCAGTCTAGAATTTCATTATTTCTGTTGATTTTCGATTTCAATTCCATAGACATATTTTTAAAAGAGGTATGTTATTTATTTTCTAGAGAATATCGGAGCGGAAGCTGTTGGATCGAGGCAGACGCGCGGTCGTCAGCCTTCTCGCTCATCTTGTAAGTTGATAAAATGATCTGTGCGTGTATTTTATTTAAAGATGCATGCGCTCATATTTTTATGTTATTATTATATGATTTATTTAATTTAATGCTACTATTTAAAGTTTAAGCGTATTTTATTTATTTAAAATCAGTTTTGAGAAATTTTGGTAAAACGGGCTACCTGGTGGGTTTCACCAGGACCGTGTGCACATGGTAGAGATTAAGAGATGGATCCGATTATTGCATGACTGGTGAATATTAAACTGGGACGGGTGCCTCGGTGGAAGCCTTTGCTCTCGGGGACCGCCAGTGATTGAAAAGTCAATAATGGACTGGGATGGGTGCCTCGGTTGATGCTCTAGCTCTCGGGGACCGCCGAGTGCCATATATTTTGGATTAAGTGAATGACTGCGACTTGGTGCCTCGGTTGATGCCTTTGCTCTCGGGGACCGACAGTTTATTTGGAACAAATGGGCCCGGTTGGCCATTCAGAACTTTGGGTTTAGGGTTCTACCGAGATTTTTTTTAAAAAAAGCTATATCTATACATTATAAATTATTTTCACTACAACTATATGGTTTTTAAAAAGATTTTCAAACCATACAGCTCTTTTTATTAACTTACTCAGTGAGGTCTGATTCTCCTCAATTTATTTTTTTCAGGAGCTTGGGAGATCGACCTCAAACTGCCTCTACGTCGGATTTCTTCATCACCGGTTGTACTATGTAGGTCACTATGAGTTGTACTGTAGTAGTAACTCTAGAAAACTGCAGTAGTAACTCTAGAAAACTGCAACAGTAACTATACTAAGAATTTGTATGATTTAAGTATACTTGTGTATTTTATTTCAATGAACCACGCTTATGTATAATGATTGAAGTTTGATTTATGATATGACGTTGGAGAATATTTTAGTTATGAATTCAATTCTGTTTTAATTTCAGAAAAAATCAGTTTGATAATGTGTTCTATTATAAAATAAAGTTTTAAATTGTAAGGTTTTTTTTTTTTTTTTTAAGGCTTACTACGGGTTTCGGGGGCCTTATGCCTTCTCATTCTCTAGTGCCGATCACGTGCCCTCGGATTCGGGTCGTGACAGAAAAACTCTTTAATGTTGGAGTCATGATATTATAGTGATGAAAAACTTTATTGTTAAGTATACATTTTAACGACGGTTACCATATCGAGACAATTACAGGAGGCTGTAATTGTCATTAAAGAATTTTAATTACCTTTTAACACTAGAGGAAATTATAGGGGCTGTGACCGTCATTAAAGACGGTTTTCATACATTTATTGATGTGATTTCCTATCAATTTTCTTGTAATAGCATTTATGGTTCATTCAATATTTTATGTTATTTTAATGTTAAATTTCTTTCTATAACATACGTATTAAATTTATAATTTTTATAATTAATCATTAATAATAAAAATAGTTACTATCAAATATAATTTAAAAGAAATGGTAAAATAATTAAATGCGGAAGTAAATACATAACTCTGATAAACCTTGTTTGTCCTAAAACAGAGGCACCTTGAGTTCATAAGGAGGGATTTGAAGTTGGTGATTCCCTAGCGTTGAGTTGAAGGCCTTTTTAGCTAAGAAATCAGCACACCCATTGGCCTCTCTATAGACATGTTTCAGCTACACTCTTTGAATCAATCTTTGAATATCTTGGATGAGGGCTAAGTACCTCACTGGGTTGGTATTTTTGTCCACTCAAAACATTTTGGCACTTTAATTTTTATTTTCTACATATTATGTTACGTTGGAATTGTATAAGATTGAACAAATTCGTGAAAAGTAAAGTAAATTAACAATACCTCATTCTCAAAATTATAAACTTTATTTTTCATTCGTATCAAATTATAGGCCACTTTTTTCTTAATTCGATAATAATTACTTTTTTAATCTACTAATTATTATCAATGTGAATGAACAATATATTGCTTGTGAATGAACAATATATTGCTTGTGAGAGAATAGTACTCAAATAGTGAAAAGAAAATCTCTATATAAAGGGATTGAAATTCATTAATGAGGAGGTTAAGAAAAAGAAGAAGAAAAGATAGATTACTCTCCAAATTCTTTCAATATTATAGTTCTCTAAATTCTCTCCAAACTCTCTCTAAATTCTCTCAAAATCATTCTACTATAAAATATTTTTCTTCTAGTTAAATACTACTAAATTCAAGTTTAGTTCTATAACAAAATAAGTAATTCAATCTTTATTTCACAACACGTTATCAGCATGAGGAGCTCTCGATCAAAACAATAAGGTACATATTTCTTAATATTTAATATTTATGAATATATTAATTGATTATATATTATCATGGATGGCTATGCCTCCTATTAATTTATATATTTATATTTATTTCTTCAATCTAACTTTATGTTAATTGTTATTTTTATTTTGTTTTATTAACTACACCATTGATGCAAATATTGCTAGAAATGGTTCTAACCTTATGGATGGCTATGCTTCCTACCAATTTATATTTATGCACATTTATTTTTTTTTATTTATGTTAATGGAAGGCTATACCCCATTTTATATTAATGGACGGTTTTGCCTCATATTTATACATATCGTTATGTTAACTCACTTGCTATAAATAATCATATCAACATTATTTATTGATTTTTCTTTATATAATTTATTTCTCAATATATTATATTAAAAAAAAATTCTAACGGCTATATTTTTATTACCAACGGTAATATAACGGTAATAAACGGCTATATTTTTCATTATAAATAGATGAGCTATAAATTTTATTTATTCACACAAATTCATACATTTTCTCTTTCTCTCTTTACTCTAAATTGTAAACATGATTTGGTATATTTATATTTGTGTTTTGATCATGACTATTATAATAGTTTTAGGAATAATTAATATGGAAGATGATTTTCTATTTGATATAATTTTAAGTATTATTGTATCATTTTTTGTACCACTATTATTTCTTGCAATATTCATTCATGATATAATTAATTAGTAAATTCTGATCATGTTTGATTTTTTTTAGTAGTCATCAAATTTATGAATTCTAATTGAGTTATATATTTTTTTATTAGTTATCATAATGACAAATCTAGCAAAGCTTGAGTTCGTTGCTCTTGACATCACGGGAAAAAAATTATATGTCTTGGATTCTAGATGTAAAGATGCATCTTCAATTAATGGGGTTAATTGATACCATAAAAGAAAATAATGACACCTCATTACAAGATAAGGCCAAGTCTATAATTTTTCTCCGTCGTCATCTTGATGAAGGATTAAAATATGAATATTTGACTGTCAAAGATCCAAGTGTTCTTTGGAAGGATCTAAAAGACAGATATGATCATCAAAGAGATGTAATACCACTGGTAGTCACTGATGAATGGAGAGCTTTACGCTTTCAAGATTTCAAAAAAGTGAGTGACTATAATTCTGCAATGTTCAGAATAGTATCACAATTAAAATTCTGTGGACAGACAGTCACAGATGAGGATATGCTGGAGAAAACTTACTCCACATTTCATGCATCAAATGTTACACTACAACAACAATACAGGATGCAGAGATTTAAAAAATACTCTGAACTAATTTCATGCCTACTGGTAGTTGAGAAAAATAATGAACTCTTGATGAAAAATCATCAGTCCTGTCCTACTGGCTCAATAGCATTTCTAGAAGCAAATGCTACAAATTATTCCAGATATAAAAATTACAATAGCCGTGGACGTGGGAGAGGTAGAGGTCATGGACGTGGAAGAGGTCAATTCTTTGGCCATGGTCGTGCTAATAAATATAATAATACTCCACAACAAACTCAGACTCAACCTTAAAAGAAGTTAAAATCAGTCATCAGTGGTGTTCAAGAAAGGCCTCAACATAAGTCTGAAACTGTGTGTTTCAGATGTGGTAGTAAAGGACACTGGTCACGAATTTGTCGAACACCACCACATCTTTGCCAACTTTATAAGGCATCATTGAAAGACAAAGAAAAGGAAATAAACTTCAATGAGCATCATACTCATGTTAATGATACAACTCATCTAGATGTTTCTGATTTTACTGATGATTTTACTGACAATGGAAATTGAGACATCTCTAATTTTAAGTATATTGTTATTACTTATTTGATTCTGAAGAATATGTTATTGTTATGTATGTTATTTTTAAATTAAATAAAATGTCATACTTTACAATTATTTTATGTTTTTACCTTAATTGATTAATTTTGTGTTTATCTATTTTGAAGTTTAATATGGATTGTACTCAACATAAAGATAATATTGGAGATCTCTGCATACCAGATAGTGGTACTACACATACTATCTTGAAAAATAGAGATTATTTCTCTGAAATAAAGCCCACAAAGGCAGTTGTAAAAACAATATCAGGTCCTGTAGATTTGATTGAAGGAATTGGCAAAGCTAAATTTATGTTACCAAATGGAACAAAGTTTATAATTGATGAAGCTTTGTTTTCACCAAAATCAATAAGAAATTTATTGAGTTTTGATGACATATATCGAAATGGGTGTGATACCCAATCTATTACTATAAATGGTAACAAATATTTAAATATAGTTTTCTATAAATCAGGAAAAATGCAAGTATTGGAAAGACTGCCAAAACTCCCTACGGGATTGCATTACATGCATATACATGTAATTGAATCAAATATGGCAGTAAAAGAAAAATCTTATGATCCTTCAATAATAAATTTATGGCATGACAAATTAGGTCATCCTGGATCAGTAATGATGCAAAGGATAATTAAGAATTCACATGGGCATCCCTTGAAGGGGCAAAGAATTCCTCAATCAAATGAAATGCCATGTACAGCTTGTTCTCTCGGAAAATTAATCTTGAGACCTTCACCATCTAAAATTCAAAATGAATCACCTATGTTTCTTGAAAGAATTCAAGGTGATATATATGGGCCAATTCACCCACCATGTGGACCATTCAGATATTTTATGGTATTAATTGATGCATCTAGTAGATGGTCACATGTTTGTCTATTGTCAACTCGTAATGTTGCATTTGCAAGGTTGCTTGCTGAAATTATTAAATTACGAGCACAATTCCCTGATTATACAATCAAGAGGGTAAGACCTGATAATACTGGTGAATTTACATCTCAAGCATTCAATGATTATTGTATATCTACTGGGATCATTGTTGAGCATCCTGTTGCCCATGTACATACTCAAAATGGTTTAGCTGAATCATTGATTAAACGCCTTCAGCTTATTGCTAGACCATTAATAATGAGAACAAAGCTTCCCATTTTAGTTTGGGGTCATGCAATCCTACATGCTGCTTCATTAATTCGCATCAGACCTAGTGCATATCATAAATACTCCCCACTACAATTGGCATTTGGTCAAGAGTCAAATATTTCCCATCTCAAAATTTTTTGTTGTGCAGTAAATGTACCCATTGCGCTACCTCAGCGCACAAAAATGGGTCCTCAACGAAGATTGGGAATTTATGTTGGGTTTGAAACACCCTCGATTATTAGATATCTTGAACCTCTAACTGGTGATGTTTTTACAGCACGTTTTGCTGATTGCCAATTTAATGAGGTTATTTTCCCAACATTAGGAAAAGGGGAGAAAGAAGGGAAAAAGGATATTTCATGGAATGAACCATCATTATTGCATCTGGATCCTCACACAAAACAATGTGAATGAGAAGTGCAAAAGATTGTGCACTTATAAGTAATTGCAAATCAATTGCCAGATGCATTTACTAATACAAAAAGAGTGACTAAATCATATATACCAGCAGCCAATGCTCCTGCTCGTATTGAAATTTCAGAAATAAAACCTGAGAATAAAGACACTCATGAGTCTAAAACACGCCAGAAGCGTGGAAGACCAATTGGTTCTAAGGATAAAAATCCTCGAAAGAGAAATGGAGTAGATAATCATATTGATAGCGAGGAAAATATCCCTGAAGAAATAGAAAATAAAGAAAGTCATGAAACATTGTCATATACTGTTGCATGTGAAATCATAAATGACAAAGATGATCCTAAACCAAAATCAGTCATGGAATGTCAAAATAGGCATGATTGGATAAAATGGAAAGATGCTATGCAGGCTGAATTGGACTCACTAAACAAACGAAATGTTTTTGGGCCAATTATTCCTATGCCTAAAATTGTGAAACCTGTAGGATACAAGTGGGTCTTTGTACGAAAGAGAAATGAGAAAAATGAAATAATAAGGTACAAAGCTAGACTTGTAGCTCAAGATTTTTCACAAAGGCCAGGAATTGATTATGATGAAACATATTCTCCTGTTATGGATGCAATTACGTTCAGGTATCTGATTAGCCTAGTAGTTTCTAAGAAATTAGAAATGCGTCTTATGGATGTTGTGACTGCTTATTTGTATGGATCACTTGATCATGACATTTATATGAAAATCCCTGAAGGATTTAAAATGCCTGAAGCATTAAGTACAAAACCCAAAGAAATGTATTCGATCAAGCTCCAGAGATCTTTATATGGGTTAAAACAGTCTGGGCGCATGTGGTATAATCGTTTAAGCGATTATTTGATTAATAAAGGATATGTGAGTAATATTATTTGCCCATGCATTTTTATTAAGAAAACAATATCCGGATTTGTGATTATAGCTGTATATGTTGATGATTTGAATATCATTGGAACAAAAAATGAGATCTATGAAGCAACAGTATACTTAAAGGAAGAGTTTAAAATGAAAGATCTTGGAAAAACCAAGTATTGCCTTGGTTTACAAATTGAGCAAATGCACAATGGGATATTTGTGCATCAATCAAATTACACAGAAAAGATCTTGAAACATTTTAATATGGATAAAGCAAATCCTTTAAGTACTCCAATGGTCGTTAGATCACTCAATATTGAAACTGATCCATTTCGACCCTGTGAAGAAAATGAAGAAATTCTTGGTCCTGAATTTCCATATCTCAGTGCTATTGGAGCTCTAATGTATCTTGCTAATTGTACTAGACCTGACATTTCTTTTGTAGTTAATTTATTAGCGAGGTTCAGTTCAGCTCCAACAAAAAGGCATTGGAAAGGGGTCAAACATATACTTCGATACCTTCGAGGAAATGTTGATTTGGGTTTATTTTATTCTAACAATTCAAAACAAGAATTGATTGGTTATGCAGATGCAGGGCATTTATCTGATCCTCATAAAGCGAAATCTCAAACAGGCTATGTGTTCACAAATAATGGAACTGCAATTTCTTGGCGTTCCCAGAAACAAACGCTTGTTACTACTTCCTCAAATCATTCTAAAATTATTGCACTACATGAAGCAAGTACAGAGTGTGTGTGGCTTAGATCAATGACACATCATATTGAAGAATCTTATGGTTTTCCAATCAACAAAAGTCCAACAGTTTTATATGAAGATAATGCAGCATGCATTGCACAGTTAAGGGAAGGATATATCAAAAGTGATAGAACCAAACATATACCTCCAAGATTCTTTTCATACACTCAAGAGCTAATAAAAGACAATCATATAGATATCAAGTATATTCAGTCTAGCCAGAATTCAGCTGATCTTTTCACAAAGGCACTTCCAACTACAATCTTTAGAAAGCACGTTCACGATATTGGAATGCGACATCTACACACTATGTGAAGGAAGATTATACATATAAACTTGAGGGGGAGAATATCATGCACTGTACTCTTTTTCCTTAAGCTAAAGTTTTTCCCACTGGGTTTTATTTAGCAAGGTTTTAACGAGGCAGTTGCAAAATATTGTTATTCAAGGGGGAGTATTATGAATGTGAATGAACAATATATTGCTTGTGAATGAACAATATATTGCTTGTGAGAGAATAGTACTCAAATAGTGAAAAGAAAATCTCTATATAAAGGGATTGAAATTCATTAATGAGGAGGTTAAGAAAAAGAAGAAGAAAAGATAGATTACTCTCCAAATTCTTTCAATATTATAGTTCTCTAAATTCTCTCCAAACTCTCTCTAAATTCTCTCAAAATCATTCTACTATAAAATATTTTTCTTCTAGTTAAATACTACTAAATTCAAGTTTAGTTCTATAACAAAATAAGTAATTCAATCTTTATTTCACAACACTAATAATTTTTTAGTTAATGCAATTTATTTGAACCATCTAACTTTAGTAAAGAATAATATAATTTATTTAATGTTAACTGAAGGGTATAAAAAAAATATAATATTTTAACTATAATAATTGTATTGGTCTACTTTATTTAAAAGTTTAAGCAAACCTATAATTTTGAGACAAAAAGAAGATTACGGAAAATTTAACCAAGAAAGAAAGAAAACAATGCACATAAATTGGTGCAACTATTTACAACACCTCATTGTTAGTTTTACGCGATAACATGTGGTTTTTACATGTTTAGAGTAGTACGAATTTCTTTACTTAGATTGTAAAAGAAAATATTGTTTAAAAAAATATGTAAAATTACTAATTAATTGAAATATAAAACTATGATAAAAGTACAAATACGAAAAAATTATAATTTATTTAATAGCTAAAAGTTATTGATATGGTTAAATCTTTTTAATATTATATACAATAAATTAGTTGATTCTTCACATTTTGTGAGAAATAAAAAATAAAATATTTAAAAATAAGTAAAATATGATCTAAAATTAGTAAATAATGAAATTTTGAAGTATTTTGGTTAATAAAATAAAAAAAATACCTATTTTTGTAAAAATCTCTTTATATATTTCAAAAAGTCCATTTATTTAAAAAAAATGTATACATAAAAAATTTATCCAATTAAGCATTTATTGGTCCTTATGCAGAAGAATCTAACTACATTTTAACTTTAAAATGATTTTTTATTCTGTATGATTTTAATTAACTTTTCAATAAGATGCAGATCATTTAATTTTAAATTAAAAAAATTAAAATTAAAAGATGTGAATAGTAAAATTATTATAAATAATAAATTAAAAATTGTCACAAGAAAGAAATTTATTCACACTAAAAATTATTATGTTTATTTTAATTATTTCTTTTAAAAAATTGATTCATACTTAAAAATTATAAATTGAAAATAAAAATATAGCATTCTAAAGGTATACGTATTACTTTTCCAATCAAAAAGGAAAAAAAAACAAAAAAAGAACAAACATTTTGTGCGATTTTTCTGACATTTTTTACGAATTATGAAATTTTTTTTTTGTGAGGAATAATTATATGAAATATATAATAATTAATATATTAAAAACTTTATTAAGTAGTAAGGTGATAAAATTTTATAAAAATATTTTACGAATATAAAGTTAATTAGCAATTTAAATTTATCTGATTAATTAATATTTTAGGAAGATTTTTTAACAAAAATTATTTAAGGAAAAAAAGGAGCTTTCAGGAAATATGTTTTTCATAAATGCAAATTTTTGTCTATGATTTGTTTTTCTTTTTTCAGACATAATGCAAATCAAAACAAGATTTGAAAAAAAAAATATGCACAATATTTTAGGAACAAAAATATTTATTATAATTATGTCTAAAATTTTAGGATATAAAAATTAATTTTATAGCCAATATACTAAAATTATTTTAGCAATATATTAAAAATTAATTTAGCAATAATTATTTTATGCCAAATAGATTTTCTCATTTTTATTTTACTCCACAAATATCATTGAATATTTTTATACTTACCTAATCAAAAAATTTTATATACCATCGGTGAATTACGAATTTGTAATATAAATATATATTTTATTACAAATTAATTGAGCCATTTTGAAGCTTAAATTGCTAATCTCTGTTTGCATGTTAGGGCTTGAGAATTTTTTTTTTTTTTTTAAAAAGCAACAGAAGAATAAAGAAATGTAGATTAGTTGTCTGGGTAAATGGGCGTGATGACTGATGATGGTGTTTGTAACCTGTCTCAAAGAGAGGCCAGAAACTTGTGGAAGTGAACAGTGTTGCGTTACACGTTTTATTTGATTTTTTCTTTTAATTTTTTTTCTTCCAGCACTAGGTGTACAATGCTGCAGCGCCAGCGTTGATTTCCTTGTTTCCAAGCTGGCTTAGGCTTTGAACCGGTTACTTGTATATATATATATATCATTTATGGGTGGAATATGTTACCACAATTTTATAATAATTTAAATTTATTTTTAATTTAATATGATGTCATTATTTATAAAAAATTTATATAAACCAGTCATAAGCTATTAACCACTAACTATAAGCTACCAATAATAATAGATTTTTAATTTACATTAAATTAAAAAAATCTCATTAATATTTTTTAAAATGAAATATAAAATCTATTATGTAACATTTTAACTAACTAAAATCTTATTATACCTAATATAAATCCTATATTTTCAACTAATTATAATTTAAATGATTTGGAAATAATGATATAACGTGCTACTTGGTGGGTGTCATTAGAAATGCGCGCGCATCAGTAATAATTATTTATATGGCTATTGATTAATGTGTGAGCCCTAATTGACCTTTGCTCTTTGGGCAAGATTTGTGAAAATGAGAGCCCTAGTTGAGCTTTGCTCTCAAGGTAAATGTGTGGTTATCGTTGAGCCTTGGTTGAGCTCGCTCTCTGGGCAAAGGTATGATACTGATTCTTGGTCAAGCATACTCTATGGGGGCCAGTGATTATTTGGAATAAGAGACCGATTGTGGCTGGATCCTGTTCAAGCTTGCTCTCTGGGATCGACAATCAATTGGAATAAGTGAGCTAAGTGGCTATTAGAATTTGATGGTCTAGGTGTTCTACCAGATTTTCTGCTAAAGGAATAAATTTATATGATTTTGTATTAGAGTTTTATATTAAATTAAATAATTTTTAATATTAATAGTAATATTTATTTTACTTTATTTTATTTTTATCTTCAAAAAGGGTTTTAACAAATGTTTTCAAACTAACATACATTTCATAAAATTGATTCACTCAGTAAGGTCTGATTCCTCTTAAATTATTTTTTTCATTACCTCACAGTCAGTCTAGCACTGGTCATCTATACCGGGTTTGTTCTTCATCGGTTGCATTATATATGTGTATTTGATTTGAACATTATGTAATTGAATTCTAGATACCGCAGTAGTTGATTATGAAACTTTTATTATTGATATTATGGATTTGTGTTTTGTTGAAATATTGTTGTAATAACTTATGTATTTGATATGAATGATTTTATCCATGGTATTATTGTTAAAATGATTGTTATTTATTAAAATTTCAAGGCTTACTACGGGTTTTAGTTGCATTTTTGCATTTCCCATTCCCTAATGCCGATCACTTACCTCTAGGTTTGGGTCATGACAAAGTTGGTATCAGAGCTAATGGTTTATTTATTTGATATTTGAGTTATTGGAATATGTCTTTTCTTGAACTACTGCGGTAAATATGTGTTATATGTCAATTGTCATCACCGTTGTTTCTAGAATTCTATGTATTTATCGGTTCCTTATTGTGTTTTGAATTTCATTGGTTTTATCTTTTTCAAAATGAGAAAAAGAGCATGGAATGCTCCTACTATGGATGCAGCTTATAATGAGGACAAGCAGTCCCTTTAGGATGAAGCTCCTTCTGCCCCATGTTATAAAGGAAGGGGTAGGGCAGACCTAGAGCTGCTGCAGCTAACAGGCAAGCGCAATAATAACAAGTGAGCCTGAAGTGGATCCTACAGCTTTTACAGATGGTATGATAGGGATTAACCAAGGCTTAGTAGTACTTAATCAAGCTATGGCTTTGGTATAGTAGATGTTACAATAGAGAAATTAAGGGATGTCATATGCAGATGCAACTTTGTTGTATTCGAGATTTGGAAGAGTCTCTTTTGATGATACGGGTAATGCCTTGGACTTTATAAACACCATCGAGGTTAGAATTAGGACTAGATACATTGATTATCAGAGGATCATTATAATGGAGTTGTCAGTACAGACTGCAGCACAGGACTAGTTTATGCAGACTATGCAACTATACATGACTACTATGACTTGGCTGAAATTTAAGGAGCGATTTTTTGAGGTATTTCTGACCAACTTACATAATAGATAATTACAGATGGCAGTTACTGCATATAGTCAGGGGTGACATATTAGTTGAGGAATACACCCATGAGTTTTTTAGGCTATCACGTCATGTTGTGGACGTGATGCAGGATGAGTAGAGAGCTGTGGACTTATTTGTGACTAGGTTAGGCCTAGCTTATATTGGTATTTGGAATGAAGACTAAAACTTGGAGATTATTGTGAAGGAGGTTAAACAGCTTGAGAGGCGACACATCAGGCATGGGACTATTCCTGACCCCTACATAAAATGTAGTAGTGGATCATTGGTAGCTCAAGGCATTCAACAGCTTATGTTTCAGATGAGTAGTTTTGGTATTCAAACTGCTAGTACCTCCCAGCAGTATAGAGGTTAAAGGAGATATAAATCTAGGAGACATAATCACAAGTAGAGTATACCTCTGAGATTTGGACCTAGAGCTAGTAATGGTAGCAGTAGTCAAAGTTCTATGTATGGTAGCACAAGCTCAGGGCCCAGTGCATGTCCCATTTATGGCCATGTACATCAAGGGCCATGCCACCTATTGTTAGGAGCATGTTTCAGGTGTGGGAAAATATGACATCTTGCCAGAGCTTGTCCTAACACTAGTTTTCAACTGTCATTTGCACAGGGATCTTCATCTTTAGTTGCTCAGCCATTTTAGCAGGTGCATTAGCCTTAGCAAGTACCTTAGTATCCTCAGCAAAGATTGACTCAGTTTATGGGCTAGCAGGGCTGAGGTGCATAAAGTAGGCCATAAGGGAGACCGAGTGGCAAAGGATTTATACAACCATCCACTTCTCAGTATGTTGGCCATGGTATAAGGTATTCACTTTGACTCTTCAGGTATCTAATGCGATTATGGAATGTACTCTTTCAATTTTTTTTGGGATGCTAGAGTTTTATTTGTTCATGGTGTGTTACATTCCTTTGTTTCTACTATGTTTGCTTCAAGAATGGAATGGCAACCATCCAAGTTATTGATTCCATTGTCTATAATGACTCCACTTAGTGACGAGTTAGAGACAAATATAATCATTCCATCTTTTCCAGTATTAGTGGAAGGTAAAGAGTTACTGGTAGACTTAGTTTTGTTAGATGTGATATTAGGGATGGATTGGTTAGCTGTAGAGAGAAAGAGGTGATTTTTTGAATCCCTAATGATGAGGAGTTTCATTTCAGAGGTGATAAGAGTTTGATGCCTTAGAATATCATCTCCATAATCACAGCTAGAAAGATGCTTATGAGAGGGTGTCAAGGTTATTTAGTTGTGGTTAGAGATATGAAGATGGATAAGGGGATAGTTGAGAATGTGCCAGTGCTATGTGAGTTTCCTAATGCTTTTCCTAAAGAATTACCAAGATTACCACTAGATAGAGAGATAGAATTTTGTATTAATGTTGTATCGAGCATAGATCCTATCTCGAGGCCACCTTATTGAATGGCACTGATAGAATTGAAGGAGCTTAAAGAAAAATTATAAGAGTTGCTTAACAAGGGTTTCATTAGACCCAGTTTATCTCCTTGGGGTGCATCAGTGTTGTTTGTAAAGAAGAAAGATGGTAGCCTTTGATTGTGTATCGATTATAGATAGTTGAATAAAGTCACTATCAAGAATAAATATCCTCTCCTAAGGATTGATGATTTGTTTGATCAGCTTCAAGGAGCTTAGTGTTTTTCTAAGATTGACTTGAGATTAGGGTAGCATTAGTTAAGGGTTAAAAGTGGAGATGTACCCAAGACTGCATTTCGAACGAGGTATGGCCATAATGAATTTTTGGTAATGTCCTTTGGGTTGATTAATGCCCTAACAACCTTTAGACTTAATGAATCGGGTGTTTAGGTCATTCTTGGATTGAATTGTGATAGTCTTTATTAATGATATTTTGGTGTATTCCAAGAGTGAAGCTGGGCATGTCATGCATTTAAAGATGGTGCTTCGGACTTTGAGAGAGCATCAATTGTATGCCAAGTTCTCTAAATGTGTGTTTTGGTTGGATCAAGTGGCATTCTTAGGCCATGTGGTGTTGAGAGATGGCATACAAGTGGATCCAAAGAAGATTGAAGCTTTTACAAAATGGTCGAGACCTACTACAATGACAGAAGTGGGACATGATTACGATGGACTTTTTTTCTAGTTAGCCTTGCACATCAAGTGGATATGATGCCATATGGGTGATAGTTGACAAGTTCACCAAGTTAGTTCACTTCTTGCCAATTAAGAAGACTTATACTACAGACAGGCTGGCTAGACTGTACGTCAATTGAATTGTTTATCTTCATGGAGTGCTAGAAAGTATAGTGTCAGATAGAGGACAGAGGACCAACATTTACTTAATTCTTTTGGCAAGAATTGCAAAAGGTGTAAGCACCCAATTTCAAGATAATTGACTGTGGATTCGATAGAGGACTCCAATGATGAAAATTTATTACAAATAGGTTTGTGGTTATTGATTTATCAATCTCAAGGCTTAATTGCATTTTTAAGGACTTAATGGTAAAGTTTTCTTTAGGGACCTAATTGAAAAGTTTTGATTCTTTCAAGGGTCATTCGGTAATTAAAATCTAAAAAAAAAAAGGAAAGATTACTAATTGGAAATATGTAATTCTGACCAGAATAATAGATTTTCTATCTGAAATATAGAATTTCGATCGAAATTCTAGAATTCCAATCAAAATTATATATTTCCAATAGAAAATCTATTATTCCAATCAGAATTGTACAACACCAGTTTCCATCCGAATTTTTTTAATTTTGAAAATATTTTTCTTAGTTTTTGATAGGATAAAAATTAATAATTTTAAAAAATATAATAAAAAGATAATCCTAATAAATGATTTATCAGGTTGTTTTGAAAATAATTTTTTTTAAAATAAAATCTTGATCTCTTATGATTTGATAATCACAGTAGGTTAGCTAGCTTCTGGTTTATAAAAAGTGACATTTTTCATGTAAGAGAGGACCTTTTTGCTTAAAAAAATTCACATAATGAAAAAGACTTAAAAAAAAGCTTTTGAATGTAGAATCAAAATTCTTCTAGAGGTTTCCTTTCACATTCTTTTCCTTCAACAAAAAAAAAAGTTCTAAAAAGAGCAGTAATTATGGGAGATCAAAATCAAATATGTAGACTCTATTTAACATGGTGAATGAAGCTTTATGAGGAGCAAATCAACACTGCATCACACCATACTCATCCCTTCTTTATTTTATTTTCTTTGTTTCTTTCTTTATTTTAATTTATTTATTTCTTTTGTTTTATCTAATTTGCTCTTGATTCTAACTTTATTTCCTTTGTGTTTTTTTTATGTCAATGGCTGTGGTAGGAGCAATATAAAGGAATGATTGAATTGGTATCAAACCCATGAAAATCCATGGAATACCGTGGATTAATCATGTATCAATCCCACTTAGATTTTAGGTTTTTTGTGTTTTTTTATTATTCTATTTTTTATTTATTTGGTTTTATTGGGCTGTGTATTTAATTAATTTTAATTCTTTGTGCGTAGGATTTGTAATAGCCCTAATAGTGGGAATAGTAAATATTTATTTTTCTATATTAAATTTAATTAGTAAATTAGGTTCAATTTGGTAAAACCCTAATAACATCAATGGTGGCTTTAGATTAATTTAGGTTGCATGTTATTAAAATTAGGGTTAGAAATCATTGAATGTATGTTTTTTTATTCAATATTTGCTTTATTTTATTATTTGGAATGCTTTTATTCGTTTTGGGCCATAAGCCCACATTTAGATTCTAACTCATTAATTAATAGGTTTTTAAAATTGGATTTAGATTTAATTAACTTTAAAATCAATTTAGGCCCATTAGAATTAATTTAGAATTATGCCCACTTTTTAGCTATTAAAATTAATTTAGATATAGCCCAGTCTAGTAAAGCATTTTTTTCCATTTTCTTTTCTTTTTTTCTTTAAAATAAATAGACTTACGATCATTTCATTTGATTTAAATTAATTAGAATCAGGCCCACTAATCCATCCAAATCAATAGACTTAAGCTCACTTTTTATAGTTAAAACAAGTAAACTTAGGCTCATTAATTAACTTAAAATGTATGCTCACCTTTAGTTGTATTTCACTTATAAATAAAATGTAGACTCACCTCACTTAAATTAAAATCAATATAGATTAGACTAATTTAAGGACATTGTGATGTATGTGAATCTATTTTTTATGTGTCATTTCATGATTAGTTGCATTAGGTTAAATGTATGCTAAATTAGGGTTTATATGAAATTGCATGTAAATATAAAATAATTTAGTAATTAATAAACTAATTCTAAATGAACACAAGACTGAAAAAAGTTAGTATTATGTATCCAGAATCTCCTAGTTGTGGTGTTAACTGTCTTTCAGAGAATTGAATTACCATTACCTTTAAATTGTCCTAGTTATTACCCTGGGTGGTGACTCCTCATCTTCACACTATGTATTTATGATATAGTAGTATATTCTCTAGAGCCTTGAGCTTAAACAATGTTGCAGTTGCTAAAATCTTGGACACGCGACTGTCTATAGTGGTAACTCCATTAGGGATAAGAGATATTGATTCTACTTGTGTTCTTTATAATTATTTTATTACTTATTATTTTATTCTTGCATTCATTTTTGCATGTCCCTGCTAGCCAATGGCGTTGGTTTATGGTTCCATGATTCCACTGGCTTTATGGGATTGTAAATTGGCTAACCATCACTCTTAGCCTTAACTCAGTTTAAGAGAGATTATTGGGCTCATCTGACTAGAGTCTGTAACCTAAGTCCCAAAGGGGGTTAATCTTCTCTCGAGTTTGCAAAAGATGCCAGACCCCTCTGACCTTGGCCTGTAACTTAAGTCTTAAAAGAGGGCATCTTGCTAAGGGAACCTTGACTTTTCACTAGACTTAGCTAATGTAATGGCCTAGTTACTTCCTATAGGACTTACCTATATTGCTTGTGAATGTTACCATAAGGTATTTCTATCTACAAAGGCATAAGCCTATACTTTTGAGGCCCATTTACATTAATAAATATTAGGCTAATCTTTTATACCTAGAAATGTTGCTTATATGCTTTTATTACTTTGAGAGATATGGCATGCGCATTAGTTCTTGATATCCCCTATTGATATTAAAGCCAAAACCAAAAATCCTAAGAAAAGAGACTTGTCATTGAACTCGTGTCTAGGAGAAATAAGGTTGGAAGGATGTATGTTATACACTTGATTTGTTACTTGTATACTTGACTTGACTTGCTACTTGTTGCATAGCACATTCATCATGCATACATGCACATATGCATTTCATGCATCATACTAACACTTTATTTTTCAGCCATCATAGATTCATCTGGATCTTCCTGTGTTTGGAAATGGAGAGGTGGCAGACTAGTGAGAACCAACCTAAGTCTATAATCAATAGCAAAATAAATCCTCTCAAGATTAGAGAAGAGTCCCATCAATCCACTTTACCTAGAAGCTACAACAAATCAAACAAAATAGATGAAACAACGATAGGGAGGAAACTGGACACTAGAAGACATTTAGAGAGCTTTAATGGATGACATAAGAGCAATGATGCAAAATGAACTAAGATAGGCCTTAGCTAGATTAATACCACTTGCTATTGCTATTCCACCACCTGTCATTGAACAAACACCTAGTGTTGCAACTATTCCACCTGTTGAAAATACTCCACAGATTGCTCCTGCTCCTATTAATAATGATGGAGGTCAACTTGTTGCTAGAAATCCACTTGTTACTGAAGTGAAGCTTGAGGATGTTGAGAATTATATGGTAGAGAAAGCAAAAAGGGAATCACTTGAACTGGTATGAGATCATGAGTCTAAGCAGATACAAGCACTGACTCAGAAAATGTCTAAAATGGAGGAATTGATAATAGGACAAGGCATAGGATACTCATTTAATTTTGATGATATGTTGTAAATGGAGGGGGATCAATTGCCTATGAAATTTAAAATGCCCCAATTGCAGAAGTTTGATTGAATTGGAGATCCAAAGATCCATCTTCATCAGTATACAACAACTATGAGCACCACTAAAGCCCTATAAGCAATAGTCAATAAATTATTTGTGTTGTCCTTGGAAGGAATAGTTGTGAATTGGTACCATGGGTTAGAGAAATCAGTATGGACTGATTGGAGAGAACTATATTGTGCTTTTTTATAGCAATATGTCCATAGCACTAGGTTGGAGGTATTTATTAAGGATTTGGAATTGACTAAGTAGAAACCTAATGAATCATTTTCTAATTTTCTTATTAGATTCATAAATAAGGCAGGATTAATGAAAAATAAGTTGGCTGAGAAAGATTAAGTTAGGATGATTATTTGTAATGTATCTCCTAATCTAGTTGAAAGGTTACAAATGATGAATCCTAAAACATTTATAAACCTTTATAATAGTGGATTGTAAGCTGATGAAAATTGAGAGTGAGAAAAATAAGAGCTTTAGAAGGAATTACCCAACTGGGAACACACAACAAAGAAGTTCTAGCCGGATTGTGGAAGCTCATGTTGTTCAACAACCAAGAAGATTCTCTAATTTTAACTAACCCCTGTCTAAAGTCCTAGACCACCTAATAAAAAAAGCCTTGCTTCAACCTTTAACCTTTTCCAAACTGCCAAACCCAAATGTCCAAGGATATGACCCAAACAGTTATTGTACATTCCACTAAGTTACTGGCTATTCCATAGACACATGTACTTGCCTTAAACACAAAATCCAAATCCTTATAGACTTTGGAAAGATCACAGACCCTAAAAGTCCAAGCATTAGAAATAATCCTTTCCTAAACTACCGAAATGTTTTACCCCCAACCACTATGATGATCAACTTAGGAGTCAGTAAGGAAAAAGTACTGAGCTCTTTTGAGAATATAAACCTTGAAACCAATGAGAAATCTTCTTATCTTTCCAAATATGTGGAAAGAGTAGAAGACTTGTTAGGGCAGCCTTTAAGCCAATTTGACTATAAGGTGTTTTACTACAAATCACCTTCTTTTGATATACCCATTAAGTCAATTGTACATACAGGATGGGGTAATGAGTTTGATGATGAGAACCTACTAGATAAGGAAGAAACATGCATAGTTGGGAAGAAAGAAAAATCACTAAAGAGAGTTTTATTAAAGAAAGACATGGGAATTCTTACCTCAATGTAGAGGAACCTGTCAATGTGCTCGGTGTGGATGTTCCTAGGAATGAGAACTTCAAGGAATAGATCATTGAGAACCTGGTGCAAGACAACAACAATGAGGAAATGCAAGACTAGTTGTTATGTCAGCCACATGAAGGACAACTACTATGAGACCCAACATCTATAGCATCTAGAATAGGAAATAAATTTTCTTATTGTCTTCTTTGAATAAAATTTTAATTTCTTTAGAACTTGTTTTGTTTTAGTGATTGATGTTATGAATTATGATCATGTTTAATTATGTAATGTGCATCCTGATGGTACTGTGCATTATGATATCAACTTCATCTGCATGTTTGATATAGAAATTTAATTCAATTAGATTCATTCAACATGGACATAAATGAAAATTTAAAGAACATTCATATATTACATGATATAACTTCTAAAGAGAGGAAAATTTAAGGGAAGAAAAGGAAAAAAAAAAAAAGAGTCCCGCTAATTAGAAAATCCATAAAAGGGCAGTTAAACAAAATCAGAGAGATAAAAATGAGAGAAAAATATTCTATCAAAAAATCTAAAAGGACTAATTAGTTCTAGGAGTTGTATTATGTGATGTAATAAATGTTCTTAGTTTTGCCCTAATGAATGAGTAAAATTAAATTTGAAATTTTTGTTCAAATATCGCCTATTCATCTTTGTCATATTGCATAAGTATTTGAATAGAAAGACAATATATAATGAAAGCTAAATCAAAGCTATGACTTAACTATTTTAGTTATGTTTTCTTTTTTGCCACCCCTTTGTGATTTTATTTGTAAGTCTAGTGTCCTCTTATATATAAAAAATTTAGGTGGTTCAATAACTCGCATTGCAACCCATACCTTGTAACTATCATCAATCATTACATCAACATCAAGCCTTATATTTTGCTCAAAAGTTCTTCAAAGAGTCTGTACAGTTGATTTTAGCTTTAAGAACTCGCTTCAATCAGTTCACCCACTCCTTTACATCTTTTGTACACGAGATTACAACTAGTCAGGTTAGTAAGTCAAAGGATTAATAATAGCAGTAAACAAATTTAGTTTCTTGGACACATGGAAAAGACCACCATAATAGCATTGATGAACTCAAAATGAAATTGGGGCAAAATGTGACTCTAGGAGTAAGTTAGGGATAAAATGGTTAATCCGCATTCAAAGAGTGAAGATGAAACATTGAAATATAAGAGTTATGGGGGTATAAAGAAGTAAACTATAAGCAACAACCAACAATTCATCAGTATAGCACAACTTGTTTATCTATCTGACATACTATATTAGAAGCTTTAACATCAGAAGTACTAACCTTGAAGCATCCAATGCTCAAATCTATAAGTTGCTGACAAAGCACCTTATTCTTGCACTCTAAGATTACCAACATAGCTCTGTTCTAAATAGGAGACTTATTTGGATCATGCATTGTCATACATAGCATGCATACACTTGTATATATTTGTTGTGAAATACTTGCTTTGCATAATAAAGTCTTTGAGCCTAGACAAGATTGAACAAATACTTTGCTACTAACATTCAAAATTAGTGTTGTAAAAGTGCATAAAGGTAGTAAGAATGTTCACATGTGAAACCTCTGAAGGAAAAGGGGTAACACTATCAAAGTGAATTTGATGCTTAAAAAGACTCTAGATTGCAGGAGCTAAAAAAATCATGGGCCCATCTAGTAGGGGAATATCACCAATAGTGATACTTGTAAAAGCATCTTTTTGGCAACCTCAAGAGGCTGGATAGGACGCTAAAGCTCTTTAAATTCAACATTCATCTCCATAGTCTCATATAAAGCATCATCTGGAATATCTCTACACAACAGTTAGACCAGTGTAGGGTATGGAATATGGTGATGAAAAGGTCCAACATATTAGTAATACATGCATTAGACCTAAAAGCTATCATAGCATTAATGGAATGGTAGAAATACAAATTCAGCCCAAAGCCATAACTTCAATGGTGGAGCATCATGACCCTACTATCAAAGATGTCATCATCATAATTAAAAGGGAAGAATGCAAAAGAATAACATTGGATTTTGACAAAACCTCTTCACTTGCAAATAGACCATACTAACTTATGAAATTTTATGTAGGGAAAAAAAAGAATGAAGAAGGAGAAAGAAACTGATACATTAATAAGAATGGGAAAGAAAACAAATGACAAACACTCATTAAAATAATCAAGGAAAGTAATAGAACTTTATTTCCTCAGATTCTGTAATAAAGTAAAATCTCAGTAATAAAATCCACAAATTAAAATTAAATTCATCCACTTCATGAGATTGTAAGCACCTAATTTCAGAATGCAATTGTGCATGCATGAGACGGAAGCCCTTATGATGAAAATTAATCAAGAATTGATCTCTAGTATTGAGTTTCACAATCTAAGGACTAAATTGCAGCCTTTTTAGGATTTAATTACAAGAGTTAAAATGTTTTGAGGTCTAAATTGTAGAAAAGTGAATTTGGGGCCGGGGGGGGGGGGGGGGAGACTGTGTAAAAAAAACCCTAGAAAAATTGAAGATTCCTTAAAAAAGAACACAAAACACTGTAGACGACGGGTTTAGCGCACGTCCAAGATTTTAGCAACCGCGATACTGTTTGAGCTCAGGGCTCTATAGAACACACTAACCACTATCACAAAGACATGATGTGGAGATGAGGAGTCACCACCCAAGGTAATAATTGGGACAAATCGAAAAGGTGGTACTTGATTTCATAAAAGAAAGCTAGCACCACAACTAGGAGATTTTGGATACGGAATACCAACTTCTTTCAATTTTATGTTCATTTAGAATTACTTTATAAATTATTATCTTATTCTCTATTTACATACAATTTCATATAAACCCTAAAAACAATCAACTCCAAGGCAAACTACTTATGAAATATACAAGTAAATAATGCATTCAATAAATCACATAATCCCTAAGTTAATCTAATCTACATGGATTTTAAATAAATGAACTAAAGTCTACATATTTTAATTTATATGTGAACCTAAAAATCTAATTCTTTTTGATATTAATTAAATGAACCTAAGTCTACTAATTTTAATTCTAAATATGAGGTTAAATCTACAAATTATGGAATATTTAAATTATTGGGCCTAATTCTACATATTTTAATTCTAAGGTGATCTTAAATCTATAAGTTATGAAAAAAGCTTTAATTAAGTGGGCTAAGTCTAAATTAAATTAAATTAGGTGGGCCTATGTCTAATTAACTAAATGGGCCTAAGGATATTTTTAATCTAAAATCTAATTAATTATGGGCCTAAAGGTATATTTTAATTCATTAAACCTATTTAATTATTAAGTGAAATGGGCTAAAAAAATTACCAAACTTAAATAAATACATCAAAGCCTAAAATGGGCTTAAGGCCCTAAAACACATAAAAATAATAAAGAAGCCCAAAAACAAATAAAATCATAAACGAACAATTAAATAAGATCAAACAAATAATTAAATTAATCCTTACTAAAACCTTAATTTTATTATCAAGAAACCTAAATTAATCTACTTCCTCCATTGATTTTAAATAATTACCTAATTAAAAACCTAATTTTACTAACCAATTTAATCAAAATAAACAGGCAACCACGCGCATACTTTCATTACTCCCACTATCGGGGTTATTACATTAATTCATAAAATAATTAATAAATTAAAAGGTAAAAAGAAATAAATAAAATAAAATAAAATCCTAGAAACTAAGTCTCTATGAGGCCTTATCCATAGATTTCTCATGAATTCATTCCTCCTATGTGATCACCATGTGTTTTCCTCCATAATCACCATAAAAAAATAAATAAATAAAAATAATGAATAAATTATAATAATAACTCAAAAGAATAAAAATAATTAATAAAAAAGAAAATAAAAATAGAATAAGAAGAGGATGATGATGATTATGAGTGATTTGGGGTACTCCTCAGATTTGTAATTTATCGTTCTTGATAAGTCTTCGAATCTTCTTCTTCAAAATTATTCAAGGATCTTGAATTAATTAATGAATCAAAAGGAATTTTTATAGAAACTCAAAAAAAAAAAACCCTCTTAAAAAACACGTTTCTCTTTTTTCTTTCTTCTCTCACCTCCTCCTTTTTCTTCCTTTTTTTCTTGCTCTTCATCCTCTTTATATAGTGGAAAAAGAACTAGAAAATCTAGCCCAATCCTAACATGATTTTAATTCCTAAAAATATAAGATTAATACTTAAAATTATATTTAGGAATTTTAGATCAATTAGGATTGAGTTAAAAAACAGACGAAAGAATTCAATTCCGACCGGGATTGTGTAATTCCGATCGGAATTACACAATTTTGATCGGAATTGGTGTAATTCTGATTGGAATTACATAATTCCGATCGGAATTATGTAATTCTAACTAGAATTACATAATTCCAGTCATAATTATGGAATTTCGACAGGTATTTTTTTAACATTTAATTACAAAAAGACCCTTGGAAGAATTTATATTTTATAATTAGGTCCTAAAAAATATTGCAATTTAGTCCTGAAAAACACTAAATCCTTCCTTTAAAAGATGCTTTTAAACCCTTAGAATTTTAAAGATTAAGTATCAAAGACCTATTCATGATATTTTCATCATTAGAGTCCTTTGCTGCATTAATAACACATCATCTCGAAATTGGGTGTCTACAAACACAAATTCTATTTTTTTCTTCCTTACATTTTCAAAAAGAATGAAGAGTCTGTATTACATTTTTATGTGATTCAGTCCCAAGATCCAAAACACACACTGAGTCAATTCCGTATACGGTGAAAATCCATTCTGAAGGGCCATCTAATATAATCTGCACAACATTCCTTTTTTTTATTCTTCTTTTTCTTTTGTGATTTTTTATTATTGTTTTGATTGTTTTGGCTATTTAATTTCACTAACATAATTTGTTTGTTTATGTATTTTCTTTTTGAGATCCTATGGGGGTTGAGGAGGATACTGCCTGATATCTAAAAATTGAATGGAAGATCCATGGAATGCCATGTGTTTTAAACTGTGATTAGATCTAGGTTTTACCTTTTCTATGATTATTATTTTCTATGTTTTGTTGTTTGAGTTTGTACTTAATATTAATTTCCAATATGTAGAACATTGTAATAACCTTAGTAGTGGGAGTAGTAAAATTTTACTTTCATGCATTTAAAATGGATTAGTAATTAGGATCACTAGGTAAAACTTTAAAATTAATGATGGCAATAGTAAATTAGGGTTTGTATTGAATTGAATTAGGGTTTTAGAAAATCACGTGTGGATTTATGTTTGATCTGCTTTGGCATGTTATTATTTAATTAATTGCATTTTTGGGTTCTTTTTTCCTTTTAGGCCCCAAGCCCACTATAGGTCCAAACTCATTAAATAAAAATAGGCTTAAAATGGTTTGTGCTAATTAATTAAAAGCAATTTAGGCCCATTAGGTTAATTAGACTTAGGCTCATTTTTTTTAACTAAAATTAACCTAGACTTAGTTCAGCCCATTTAATTTTATTTTAAAATAAATAGACTTAGGCCCACTTCCCATTTTTAAATAAAACAAATAAACTTAGGCCCACTTATAAAATCCAATTTCTTTAAAAACTTGTAGATTTAAGCCCATTTATAGATAATTAAAATCAATAGACTTAAGCTCACTAACTAATAAAAAATATAGGCCCACCTTTAGTCCATTTTCACTTGTAAGTAAAAAAAAAAAGTATATCTAGCTAACTTTCAATAACATTAACATAGTTTAGACTTAGGGATAATGCATTTGAATACATTTTTTATGTGTGATTTTATTGACTAGATGCCTTAGGGTTAGATAGATGTTCAAATAGGGTTTAATAAAATTTCATATAATTAGAGAATGAAGTAATAATTTATAAAGGAATTCTAAATGAACACGAGACTGAAAGAAGTTAGTATTCTGTTCCCAGAATCTCCTGGTTATGGTACTAACTTTCTTTCAGGGAATCAAGTACCACCAATCGAATTGTCCCAGTTATTACCCTGGGTGGCAACTCCTTATCTCCACGCTATGAATTTGTGGCATAGTAGTGTGTTCTCTAAGGCCCTGAGCCTAAACAGTGTCGCGGTTGCTAAAATCTTAGATGCATGCTAAACCCCACTGTCTACAGTGGTGACTCCATTAGGGATAAGAGGTATTGATTCTACTTGTGTTATTTAGGGTTATTTTATTTAATTATTATTTAATTATTGCATTCATTATACATGTCCCTATTAAACCGATGGCATTGGTTTATGATTCTATGATTCCACTAGCTTCATGGAGTTGTAAATTGGCTAACTATCACTCTTTGCCTTAACTTGGTTCAAGAGAGATTACTGGGCTCATCTGACCAAAGTCTGTAACCCAAGTCCTAAAGGGGGGTAGTCTTCTCTCGATTTTGCAAAGGATGTCGGCCCCCTCTGACCTTGGCCTATAACTCAATTCTTAAAGAAGGGCATTTTGCTAAGGGAACCTTGACCTTTTTACCATACCCTAACCACATATAATAGCTTAGTTACTTCCCCTACGATTTACCAAAAATTGTTTGTATAAAGTATTTCTAACTATAAAAGCCCATGCCCATACTTTTGAAGCCCCTTTGGTTAATAAAGATTAGGCTAGACCTTTATACTTGGGAATGCTATTTCTATGCTTATTGCTATAAGGTATTTCTATCTATAAAAGTTTAGGCCCATACTTTTAAAGCCCTTTGGGGTAATAAAAATTGGGCTAAACCTTTATACCTAGAAATGCTATTTCTATGCTTTACTATTTTAAGAGAGATTGGGCATGGGCGTCGACCCTTGATATCCCCCGTTGATATTAAGATCAAGACCAAAAATCCTTAGAAAAGAGTCTCGCTAAGTTATTTAAAATTAAAAAAAATAAAAATACTATTAAGAGTATAAACTCAAGGTTTTAGAATGAAGTCTGATTCATTTTATAACACATTGATTAATTTAATGGTGCCCATTATTAATAAAAGATATGTTGTTGATAAAAAATAAATGATAAAATTTTTAAAATGTGTAGTGATACTCGCTCACATTTGTGCTTGAGTTAGGTGAGTCAGGATTATCCGTCTAATGAGAGTGCTGGGTAGGAAGGGGTGTTTCATAAGTACTTGAAAATTTCAAACTCTAATTTTATTTCTAACTTGAATATTAGTGGAGTTATCTTCAATTTTAATCAGTTTTATCAAACCAAAAATAAAGCAAAGAACAAAAATTGAACTGCTTGTCCTTATTCCACCTTTCGTTAGTACTAAAATCTGCAATATCGATTTTGGACCAGATCTTGATTACTACCCTAATAACTACGTACTGGTAACTTTGATTTAGAATGGTAACTTTATAAATTCTATTACCAATTTATTAGTACTTGAATATTTACCAATTTACCAATTCTATTACCAATTTATTAGTACTTGAATATTTAGATCAATTAAAAAAATTGAATAATCATTGAAAACTATAGAGACTTGACCTTTTCCATCAACGAATATATTTTCATCTTTTCTTAAAAAAATTTGATAATACTATTTTAAGATTTTAATTTTTATAATTGTTATGTAAGAATAATAGCAAAAAAAAATTAGGTAGAAGGTCCTGTTATATAGTCTATCGATGTACTTAGTTCATTTTATAGAATAAACACATTTGTATCCTACCAAACTAAATATATCAATCTATTTAGGTTACATGAAGGCCAATGGCTATGGTCATTTTAAGGAAGTCAATTGTTTGAAGACAGAAGAAAAAAAAATAAAATAAAACATGAAAAAGAGATTGAACATAATTTTTGGAATAATAATTCTTCAGTGAATTGCTAACTTTGCATTATTTTGATAAGTGGCATTGGCATCAGCATGTGTTTAATTTAAAAGTATTTCAGTGGACTTCGTCAGTTTAGGGAAAAAAGAGTTTTAAAAATGTAAGGAAAAGGGAATAAGAATTGAGCTTGAAATTTTACCAGTTTCAGAAATAAGGCCGGTCCTCAGCATGTCCGGGATGGATTCAATTAACTGGTATGTGGCAAGCATGGCCGGCCAAAATCCAGCCACAGGGACACCGCAACGACGAGCTACTTCCATCGCTGAAGACATTAGCAGATCAACAATCATGCATATCACCTCGCCATCCTCTTCATCAATTTTACAAACAAGATTTTCCAAATGAAGCGGGATGGTGTCCTCCATAGCTTTCTCGATGGCAAAGAAATCATGAGGCAAGTCATTCTCCAATCCATCTAATATGGAGATGAACGTAATGCTGCACTTAGGATCCATGCTGGTCATGATCTTGTGGTGAATGAACTTAGGGGTGACCATCATGCATTGTAATTACATTATATATATATATATATATATATATATATATATATATATATATATAATTTAAGTATAAGTTAGTATATATATAGATATATTTATAGAGGAAAAGACTCAATTGTGCAAATGATTGTCCTTGATTGAACAATTAAAAACTTAAGGATTTATTAGTAACTTAAGCATCTCATTAAGGACTAAAAGGAGTATTTTACATATTATTTAATTTATTTATTTGGATTGTCGGGAGGCTGCCATTAATAGGAAGAAGGAAAGAAATAAAGAAAGAAAGAGGGGAAAAAGAGAAAAGGGGAAAAGAGAGCTGAATTATTTCCTCTTATAAAAGTGATTTTTCAAGCAAAATTGAAGATATAATGTACAATTAAGGCTGTAATATTCATTCTAGAAAACTTTAGTGATTGATTTGACAAATAATTTTAGTATTTGGTTGATTTAATTTAGTGTTTTTAAGTTGTAGAATTCAGGTTTTATAATTCTGGATTATCAATCTCTGTAATTCAATAATGTCTTGATCTATAGAACTCCAAATTAATTTTTATTTGATGATCTAGAATCTTGGTAGGATTATCTAAAAT
Source organism: Mallotus nudiflorus (assembly GCA_947683625.1). Classification (NCBI taxonomy): domain Eukaryota; kingdom Viridiplantae; phylum Streptophyta; class Magnoliopsida; order Malpighiales; family Euphorbiaceae; genus Mallotus; species Mallotus nudiflorus. The sequence goes on from CANTUR010001856.1 coordinate 279,586, forward strand.
TTGTTCTCTTTGAGCTCAATCTGATTCAGTCTTTATGATAATGAAATAAGAGGAAACATTTTAGTACTTAGTCTGTTGTGTAAATTGACCTAGTTGTGTTTAGATGACTATATCTAGCTCTACAGTTGTCCAATTGGTGTAAAATTTTATGGCATATTTTAGACATATATATCTAAGATTGATTAAAATTTAAGTTGAAAATTCCTTTTCTATAATTCCCAAAAAATTTTCAAAATTAGCTATGAAAGCAGCAATTTTGATTATGTGAATCAAGTTTACAGAGTTCATGAGTTAAAACTAGTCTAGATACTTTTCAAATATCTTGAGCTAGGAAACTCCAAATTGAGTTTATTTTGATTCTAAGAAAACTTAAAATAGTTCTATAAAACTTTTAAATTTCTATCCAGAGCTGATTATGACTGAATAGTGGTCTAACAGACCTATACTTTTATTGCTCAATCTATCTGAGTAATTGAGTTGCTTGTAATGTGACTTTTATAATTTTATTTTTTGTATTTGAAAAGAAGTGAAAATTTTATTGAAGGTACTAGACACAAATACCTAAGTCTGCCTGAGGTTCAAATTCTTCTTTTACAGGTTAGAGCAATTTTTCCAATATAGGCCTGAAAACAGTCCTTGTAGAGTTAACAAGGCTGGTTTGTAGAGTTAAGTTAATATGCATATTTTGCATATAGTTTTAGGGGCTGTATGGTTAAGCCACTATATGAGATTGTTATATTGATGATTTATAAATGAAATTAATTGTGTTAGGTGCTAGAAAAGGCAAAGGAAGTGCAGGTGCAAATTCGGTGAACAATTTATAGGCTATTTGGTGAGTAGATGTTCAAGCCTTTAAAATATCTTTATATCAGCAATGAAATGAGATTTTAATGTTGTTTTTATGGACTTAAAATTATTGTATTTAAATTGTTTCAATTCAGCTTATTTACCACTTAAATTACTAGTTTATGATACAAGCTTTGAAACAATTATGGTTTCAAGTACACAAGCTAAGTGTGTTTTACTTTGTGTTTTTATTTGTTAATATGATTTGAGATTATTTTGGATACTCAATGATTTAAATGAGATTATAATTAGCTTGATTTTATTCCTTTGAATCATGATGAGAAGTAGTTTGATTTTCAATACTCTATGGAATTATGAATGTGATGGACTTATTTTGATTAATTTTTGATGAAATGATATTTTTTTTGTATATTACCTCCCTATATGAGATGCATGAATGTACTGAGGTGATATATGCACATTTGAGATTGTGTCGGTTGTTATTGCACAATAAACAACAAGGCAATTGATTACAGGATAGTGAAGGAAGAAAGGTCATTCCGTGCTAATGTAGTTGAAGGGTTAGCCTTCAAGTGTGCCTAGAGAGTGAGTTTGTGATGGCTTGAATGTTATGGTCGGGTTGTGATGCTTATTACAGGGATGGTTAATACAAATGAAAAATTTTATTGATATTTACAAAGGCACATTTTCCAATTGACTAAGCTTTGAATATGTTTAAAAGCAAGATTGAATTGGATATTTTGAGTGAATGATAATTTGATTATTAATTCTTTAGTATTTTTAATTTGAGATGTTTATTATATTTAAAACTATTTTTTACTTGCAACATCTATTCATTAAGTATTTTTGTACTCATTTTACTATATTTTATAAATATTTTCAAATAGTTGAGCTTGATAGTTGGTGAACTGAGTTGAGTGAGTGTGGATAGAAGTCCAGAATAAGGTTGGCCAATAATCCTTGTTAGAGTAGTCTTCCCTTTTATTTTTTTTATTGTTGTATATGTGTTATAGAACATTGGTAGTTAAGCCATATTTAAAAATGTAATATTTATGTTATCCAATTATTTTGTACATATTTTATTATTCATAAATAATATTTTACTATTCATATATACATATTTTTACTATTCATAAATAGTACTTCACTATTAAAAAATAAGTAATTCTTTAAATGTTCCTATTCTCTAAATATAACATATGTACAATACTAAACTTTTATAAGAGATTAATTTAAATCCTCTTACAAGTAGAAGGATATTATAATAAAAATTAATTAAACTGAGCAAATTGTTTGGTGATTGATTTTAAATGTCCATCTCGGGCTATGTGAAATGAGGTGTAACAATTTTCGTATCGAAGCTTTATTAAATGGTCCTTTGAACTATGCTTTTACTATAATTTGATGAAATTTTGAATATATTTTTGTTATATTTATAGGATACCACCAAGAAGGAACCATAGTAGGCCACCTAAACAAGGGAGAGTTGGCCAACAGGGTAGTGACAAGGCAGAGTCTAGGGCTAGGACCCCTATTATTGAGCAACCTCCACATCCCCCACCCCATGTTGTACATGTATTGCAGTTTAATCCCAAAATACTTGCAAAAACTATTGTTACTACTCTAGCAACCCAAGAACAGAGGAGGAGGCTTGGTGATATAATTGAACATGCTAAGAAATGTGGGGCATTCGAATTTCATGGATCTATAAATTCTCGAGAAGCAGATAAATGGTTAAGAGCTACAAAAAAAGCATTTAATACTCTTGCATTAACTGAGGCATAGAAAATTGACAATGTGTATGGCCTTCTACATGATATGGCAAATGTTTGGTTTGCTCAGGTTAGATTGTTACATAGAGGTCAGTTAACCTGGGATGTTTTCAAGACTAAGTTTTGTAGGGAATACTTGACTAATGCATTCAAGACTGAAAGACAATGAATTTATTGCATTGAAATTAAGGGAAAGTTAGTACGAGAATATATGGATACATTTGAAGAGTTATATAAGTATAATTCAGATATTTTCCCAACTCAAGCTCAGAAGTTACAGGTTTAAAGAGGGCCCATAAACTATGTTGAAGATTGAATTATCACTATATAAAGGCTATAATTTTAAGGGCTAGGTTGTGAAAGCAATAGATAAAGAGAAGCTGAGAGAGGAAATACAGTAAGAGGGCAAGTCAAAGGCTCCAGTTTGGGCAGGGAGGCAAAAAGGATTCAGTAAGGGAACTGGTACATCTTAATAAAGGCCATAGATAGGAGGATTTAGAGGCAGTATAGGGCCTTGGACTTGGTCAGGTACTAATAGACCACAGTCTTCTTAGTTTAGTCAAAGCTCTATGAGACAGCCTGTAGTTAGTACAGGTAGTTCATTTAGAAGGACCACACCCTGTACTATATGTGATCGTGTTCACGAGGGTGGAGATTGTAGGAAGAGTACTATTAAGTGTTTCGAATATAGTGGATTCAGACACATTAGGAGGGATTGTCCTAATTTTTCACAGTTTGGCACTAGTACTGGTAGAGGAGTCCAGAGCATAGTTGGTAGAGGAGGTAGGACTTCTAGTTTTAGTAGAGGTATAGGTAGAGGTTTAGGAGCTAGTGTTAGTCGAGAGGGTGGTGCATCCACATTGATACAACCTACTCAACCTGTACAGATAGAGAAACCTTTATTGCAACCTAGGGTCTTTACTATGACATAATAGGAGGCAACATCATCATATAATGTTATTTCTGGTAGGTTAATTATCTTTAGTGAGAATGCTTATGCTTTAATTGATCCGGGTGCAACTAATTCATTCATTGCATCATCTTTCACATCATAAATACTAAAAGAAAAGAGTACGATAGACCAGGATTTGGTTGTAGATATGCCAGTAAGTGAATCAGTAGTTTGTAGACATGTTTATCAAGGTTGTGAGCTAGAATTTGGGGGTAAAAAATTAGAAGCTGACTTAGTGCCATTGCCATTACAAATGTTTAATATGATTATTGGCATGAATTTCTTAACCAAATACCATGCAATAATTGACTGATATAAAAAGAAAGTAGAGTTCCAGATTCCTATAGGTAGTAAAATCATGTTTAGAGGTGAGAAGGGTTCAAAGCATTATAGTATAGTTTTAGTACTCACAGCTAGAAAAATGATGAGAAAAGGGTGTGAAGCATTCTTAGCATATATTATTGACACTAAAAAAGAAGGGCAAAAGCTTAACAATTTTCTTGTGGTAAATGAGTTTACAGATCTATTTCCAGAAGATCTTCCAGGTTTGCCACCTGATAGAGAGATTAAGTTCAGTATTGATTTGTAGCCAGGGACAACTCCTATTTCACAAGCTCCATACATAATGGCTCCAGCAGAATAAAAAGAATTGAAGGTGCAGTTGCAAGAATTACTTACTAAAGGTTACATTAGACCTAGTGTATCACCTTGGGGAGCACTAATTCTATTTATGAAGAAGAAGGATGGTACCATAAGATTGTGCATTGATTATAAACAGTTGAATAAGGTGACTGTGTGTAATAAGTATCCATTATCATGGATTAATGACTTATTTAATTAGCTACAAGGAGCTAGATTATTCTCAAAGATTGACTTAAGGTTTGGGTATCACCAGCTGAAGATTAAGGCAGCAGATGTGCCTAAAATAACATTTAGAACTCGATATGGACATTATGAATTCCTAATGATGCCATTCGAGTTAACTAATGCTCCTGCTGCATTTATGGATTTGATGAACAAAGTATTCAAGCCTTATTTGGATACCTTTATTATTGTGTTCATTGATAATATTTTGGTGTATTCAAAGTTAAAGGAAGAGCATGCTAAGCATTTAAGGATTGTATTACAAATATTAAGAGATAAATAACTATATGCCAATCTTAACAAGCGTGAATTTTGGTTAAAGAAAGTGGTGTTTATAGGGCATGTCATCTCAGCTGAGGGAATGTATGTTGATCCTAAGAAGATTGAAGTAATCCTTAATTGGAAACAACCTACTAATGTACATGAGGTATGTAGTTTTCTGGGGTCGACAGGCTATTATAGGAGATTTATGCAGAACTTTTTTGTTATTGCTTCATCTTTAACAAAACTACTAAGGAAGAATTTAAAGTTTGTCTAGAATAAAGAATGCCAAGATAGTTTTGATAAATTAAAGGCATGTTTAACTTCAGCACAATGTTGACACTACCAGTGATGGGACTAGAATATATTGTGTACAGTGATGCATTTAAAAATGGTTCGGGCTATATACTAATGCAATAGGGTAAGGTGGTAGCCTATACTTCTCAATAATTGAGGCCACATGAGTTAAACTATCCTGCATATGACTTAGAGCTCACAACAATTTTATTTGCTTTAAAGATTTTGAGACATTATTTATATGGTGAGAAGTGTCAATTTTTCAAAGATCATAAGAGCTTGAAGTATATACTAAGTCAGAAAGAGTTGAACTTAAGGAAAAGAAGATAGATTGAGCTTCTAAAGGATTGTGATTTCACCATTGAATATTACCTAGGGAAAGCTAATATGGTGGCAGATGCACTTAGTAGGAAGTCCTCAAGTAACTTATCTTACATTCAAACTGTGAGAATTCCATTGTTACTTGAATTGAGAGCCTTGAGTGTGGAGATATCTTAAGGTGAGAAAGGAGCATTGCTTGCTATTTTAAGGATCTGACTAATGTTAATTGATGGAGTTAGGGAGGCACAGGGTCAGGACGAATAAATGGTGAAGATCAAAGAGCAAGTCCAATAAGGCAACAAGGTAGACATTGTGATTTTGGATAATGGCACTTTATTATATGGGGGTAGATTACGTGTACCTAATGTTGAGGCTTTGAAAAAGAGAGATAATGAAGGAAACACATAATTCAGCATATGCTATGCATCTTAGAAGTACCAAAATGTACCGTACTTTGAAAGATAACTATTGATGGTCAGAGATGAAGAAAGACATTGCAGAGTTTATAGCTAGATGTTTGGTTTACCAACAGGTTAAAGTAAAGCATCAACATCCAGTGGGAACATTATAACCTCTTCCTATTCCTAAATGGAAATGGGAGCATATAGTGGGATTGCCTAGAACTTACCAGGGACATGATGCTGTTTAGGTGATTATCGATCAACTCACTAAATTAGCTCACTTTTTACTTATGAAAGCAAGTTTCTCACTAGAAAAACTTGTTGAAATCAATATCAGAGAAGTGGTCATATTGCATGGTATTCCATTTTCTATTGTATAATATAGGGATCCAAGATTTACATCCAAATTTTGGCCAAGTTTACAGCATGCTTTGGGACTAAGTTAAGGTTTAGTACAACTTTTCATCCCCAAATAGATGGTCAATCAGAGAGGACAATCTGGACATTAGAAGACATGCTTCAAACTTATGTGATGAAATTATGGGGTAGCTAGGATAAACATCTACCTTTGATGGAATTTGCCTACAATAACACCTGTCATTCTAGTTTGGGAATGGCACCCTATGAAGCACTATATGGTAAGAAATGTAGAACTCTAGTTTTTTAGGATAAAGTTAGGGAAAAGACAATTAGTTGGTCCAGAAATTATGCAAATGATAACAGAGAAGATTTGGCTAATACAAGATCAACTAAAAGAAGCCCAAGATAAGAGTTATGTAGACTTAAAAAAGGAACCAATTGAATATGTTGTGGGTGACAAGGTCTTCCTAAAGATTTCACCTTTAAAAGGAATCTTTCAGTTTGGTAAAAGGAGAAAACTAAGCCCTAGGTATATTGGTTCATTTGAGGTGATTGAGAGGATTGGTCCAGTAGCCTATAGGTTGGCCTTACCTCCAAAATTATCTCAAATTCATAATGTTTTCCATATGTCGATGTTGAGAAGGTATAGGAGTGATCCTAGTCACCTTTTGCAAGCCCAACCCATAGAATTGAAAGAAAACTTATCGTATGAAGAAGAGCCAGTTGCTAAGGAAACTAAGATGTTGAGAAATAAAATCATACCTTTGGTGAAAGTGTTGTGGAAACACCATGGGAGAGAGGAAGCTACTTGGGAGTGAGAGGAAGACATGAGAAATCAATACCCTTATTTATTTTAGCATAATTTTAGGGATAAAATTTCTTAAGGTGGGGAGATTTGTCATACCCGTACTCTAACTCTTAGTATATTTGCATTCATTATGCATTACATTTACATTATATATATATATATATATATATACACACACACACACACACACACCTAATTTTAAGTATAAGTTAGTATATATATATAGTTATAGAGGAAAAGACTCAATTATGCAAATGATTGTCCTTGATTGAATAATTAAAAGCTTGAGGATTTATTAGTAACTTAAGCATCTCATTAAGGACTAAAAGAAGCATTTTACTTATTATTTAATTTATTTGTTTAGATTTTTGGGAGGTTGCCATTAATAGGAAGAAGGAAAGAAAGAAAGAAAGAAAGAAAGAAAGAAAGAAAGAGGGAAAAAAGAGAAAAAGGGAAAAGAGGGTTGAATTATTTCTTCTTATAGAAGTAATTTTTCAAGCAAAATTGAAAATCTAAATTATAATTAAGGCTGTAATCTTCATCCTAGAAGACTTTGGTGATTTATTTGGTAAGTAATTTTAGTATTTTTGTTGCTTTAATTTAGGGTTCTTAAGTTGCAGAATTTAGGTTTTATAATTTAGGTTTATCAGTCTTTATAATTCAATCATATCTTGATCTATAAAACTCCAAATTAAGTATTATTTGATTATCTAGAATTTTGGAAGAATTATCTAAAAATTTTTCTCGTTTACTACAATTTGATTCAGTCTCTATAATAATGAAATAAGAGAAAACATTTTAGTACTCAGTATGTTGTGTAAATTGACCTAGTTATGTTTAGATGCCTATATCTCGCCCTAAAGTTGTCCAATTGGTGTAAAATTTTTATGGCATATTTTAGACATATGTATGTATATATATATATATATATATATATATATATAATACTGAATAAAATTTTAGCTGAAAATTCCTTTTCTATAAGTCCCAAAAATATTTCAAAATTAGCTCTGAAAGCAGCAATTTTGATTATGTGAATCAGGTTTACAGAGTTCATAAGTTAAAACTAGTCTACATACTTTTCATATATCTTGGGTAGGAAACTCCAAATTGAGTTTATTTTGATTATAAGAAAACTAAAAAGAGTTCTCTAAAACTTTATAGTTTTTATCCAAAGCTGATTATGACTGAATAGTGGTCTAACATACCTATACTTTTATTGCTCAATCTATTTAAGTAATTGAGCTACTTGTAATGCAACATTTATGATTTTATTTGTTGTTATTGAATAGAAGTGAAAATTTTTTTAAATGTACTAGAAAAATATATCTAAGTCTAGTTAAAATTTTAGCTTGAAATTCTTTTTCTACAGGTTAGAGAAATTTTTCCAATATAGGCCTAAAAATAGCCCTTGTAGAGTTAGTAAGGCTAATTTATAAAGTTAAGTTAATTTGCATATTTTGCATATAGTTTGGGGGCTGCATGGTTAGGTAAGTATATAAGATTGTTATATTGATGATTTATAAATGAAATTACTTATGTTAGGTGCTAGAAAGGCAAAGGAAGTACAGGTGAAAATTAAGCAAATTCGATGAATCAGATTTATGTGTTGGCTATTTGGTAAGTATATGTTCAAGCCTTTAAAATCTCTTTATATAAACAATGAAATGAGATTTTAGTGTTGTTTTGATAGACTTGAAATTATTGTATTTGAATTGTTTCAATTCAGCTTATTTACCACTTGAATTACTAGTTTATGATACAAGCTTTGAAATAATTATGGTTTCAAGTACACAAGCTAAGTGTGTTTTACTTTGTATTTTTATTTGGTAATATGATTTGAGATTATTTTGAATACTCAATGATTTAAATGAGATTATAATTAGCTTGATTTCATTACTTTGAATTATGATGAGAAGTGGTTTGATTTTGAATACTCTATGGAATTATGAATGTGATGGAATTGTTTTGATTAATTTTTTATGAAATGATATTTTTTTTGTATATTACATTCCTATATGAGATGTATGAATGTGCTGAGGTGATATATGCACATTTGAGATTGTGTTGGTTGTTATTGCACAATAAACAACAGGGCACTTGATTGTAGAATGGTGAAGGAAGAAAGGTTGTTCCATGCTAATGTAGTTGAAGGGTTAGCCTTTAAGTGTGCCTAAAGAGTGATTTTATGATGGCCTACATGTTATGGTTGGGTTATGATACTTATTACAGGGATAGTTAATACAAAAGAAAAGTTGTATTGATATTTGCAAAGGCACATGTTTCAACTGACTAAGCTTTGAATATGTTTGAAAGCATGATTGAATTGGATATTTTGAGTGAATGATAATTTGATTATTAATGCTTTAGTATTTTAAATTTGAGATGTTTATTATATTTAATTTAGCTAAACTATTTTCTACTTGCAACATCTATTCATTGAGTATTTCTATACTCATTTTACTCTATTTTTTAAACATTTTTAGATAGTTGGGCTTGATAGTGGGTGAACCGGCTTGAGTGGTGTAGATAGAAGTCCAAAATAACGTTGGCCAACAATCCTCATTAAAGTAGTGTTCCCTTTTATTTTTTTAATTGTTGTATAAGTGTTGTATAACATTGGTGGTTAAGCCATATTTAAAAATGTAATATTTATGTTATCCAATTATTTTGTACATATTTTATTATTCATAAATAATATTTAACTATTCATAAATATGTATTTTTTTAGTATTCATAAATAGTACTTCACTAATAAAAAATGCGCAATAATTTAGAAGTTTTTATTCTCTAAATATAATATATATACAAAACTAAACTTTTATAAGAGATTAATTTTGAATCCTCTTGCAAATATAAGGATATTTTAATAAAAATTAATTAAACTGAGCAAATTATTTGGTGATTGGTTTTAAATATCCATCTCGGGTTATGTGAGACAATGTATGACAATTATCCTTATTTTTTAAAATTTTTAAATTTGTCTTTCTTTTTATTTTTTATTTCTTGTTTATTTTTTCTGTTTATTTATTTATTTTTCTCTTTTTTATTTTTTCCATATTTTTATTTTCTTTATTGTTTATTGTTTATTTCTTGTTTAATTTTTCTGTTTATTTATTTGTTTATTTTTATTTTTATTTTTCTTCTTCTTTGTTATCCCAATTTGAAAATTTTATTTTATCCTTATTTTTTTATTCTTAGTTTTTTTTGTTTTATATATATATATATACACACACACACACAAGCGATATGCACTATTTCAGAGATTATAATTAACATAATTAAATTATGTAACTCATGTTAGTTTTAATAAATAATTGGAGTTTCAAATATCCTAGAAAATTATTTTGAAATATATATATATATATATATATATATATATATATATATTAGCCTGATATTATTTTATTCATTTTATACCTACATGGAAAATAAACCAAAATACACAAATAATAAAATAGAAATAAAGGAAAATATTTTCAAGTTTCATGCATTTGAAAAAAGATAGGTACTTGGATTCAAATTAATTAATATACATATATTAATTATTTTTATTTTTTATTTTAATTAATTGAATAGAATTATGTTTGAAATTTATTACTCAAGGCCAACTATTTCTTTGTTATTTTTTTAACAATATATACTTACTTAAATTATCATGTTCAGATATTGTTTTAAGTTTCATATATGAAAAATATTCAAAAAATATACTTTTGGTTAGAGAAAAATATTTGAATAATATTAAGATAATATACTGGTTTTAGCATCACATACAATTTTGAACTTTCAAATACACATAATATTCAAATAGTATATTGTATGTATGAGTTTTAGATACTATTTTTAATATTTAGATAATTTTTTGAATTTTAAATACCATTTTGAGTTTCAGATACTATTTTAAGTTTCATAAATGAATAATATTTAGAAAATATATTTTTGATTTATTTGAGTAATATTTAGATAATATAGTGGTTTTAGTATCAGATACGATTTTAAAATTTCATATACATATAATATTAAGATAGAATATTGGATTTAAAAGTTTGAGATGTTGTTTTTAGGGTAATTTTCACTAACAGTACTTAGGTTTTGGCCAATGTTTCACCATGGTACCTAAATTTCAAAACGTAATAGTAAATCGTTGAATTTTAGTTTAATTTCTAATAAAGTGTCCAAAATGAGTTTATTACCTAAGAGGTTGATGTGGCATTGAGTTGTTGGTTGATGTGGCAGGAAATTGACATATTTGTTCAACCATTTGTGATAAGTTAATGCACAGTAAGCTAGAGGTGCCACATCAACATTACCACATCATCATCATGTCATGTCAAACCTAATTTATTCCACTTCCCCCCATTTCTCTCTCTCTCTTGATACTATCACTTAGCTGACTAACCCTGTTTCTCTCCTTCTTTCCCACATCTTCTCTCATTTCATCCAAAATAAAATCAATTAGATTTATTATTAGAATCCTAAGAATTGCTTATTATTAGAATTGGTAATGGGAGTAAAATGAAGTTTTAAAGGTAGCGCATGTAAGTAGAAACAAGAGATTCAGTGGCAGCGTGAACCGTTGAAAAAGGCAGTAAAGGCGAGAGAGGAGCCAAAGGACACGAGAAAGGCATGGGAGGATTATTGTGAGGTTGAGGAGGCAATGGTTGTTGTTTGAGTAAGGGGAGGAGCAATGATGTTTAATAAATGAGGGGGATGATTGCTAATTTGAGCAAGGGGAAGAGGGTGAATGCACTATAAGCAAGTGCTAGGAGGTTTAGGCTAGTGAATAGGAGGAGGTGTAGAGTACCTTTCATGAGCTAGAGACTTGGTAAGTTTTTAAACAATCATTCTTATTGATACACCGACGGTTGGTGTTGCTGCTACTGTTGTTGTGTTGCCTATAACTATGTTGTCAATTAGGACCGATGATGCTGGGGTTAATTTAAAGGAGGAGCGGTAGTGGTATTGGTAATAGTATTGGTAGCGGAGAATGAGTGGAGGTGGTGATAAGGATCAAAAGTAGGTTTCTTAGGCATGTTAAATTTAGAGATCTTATGAGATAGCTTATTGAGGTTTTTGAGGTAGTGATCTTCATTAGTGGAGCTGGTGTTGGTGTTGGTGTTGCTTCTGGTGTTACTACTAATAGTGATGGTAGAATCAAAAAAAGATTGACAACTTTTATCCATTTTTATCGATCTAAATCTAATTTAAGGATTTATTATTGCTAAATATCAACCTAGGCCATGTCTTTCCTTTATTTGTGATGGTTATGTTGTGGTGTTATGTTTGGTGCAGTGGGAATGTTATGCTATCTTCTTCTTTCTTCTTATTGTTGTTCTGGTAGATTGCACTCTGTGCAGTTTGCAAGGATAAGATTAATTTTAGAGAGAGAGAGCAAAACAATTACCTTGTATGTATTGGTATCATGGGGAGTACATTCTACCTTGGTTAGGGACTAAGAATACTTGTCCTGTATATTGTTATAAGTTGCCTACAGATGATGCAGATTATGAGCGAAGGAAATCAGTATAAAGAGTTGTTACTATTAGTTGTCCCCTTTGATTGGTAAGACATTTTACTAGGTGTGCTTTTTCACATATCAATTCAATCGCTAGGTTCGTTTAGGATGTAGATATTGCTAGTGTAATGAGTTTGTATTCCTATGTGAATTTTTCATGGTTTATGACATATTTTGGCCGAGAATATAAAATACTACTATAACTGCAATATGCTCTTAGGGGATTTTTGTTCAATAATGTTTATTGGTGATTGGAGTTATTATTGGACAAGAAATAGAGATAGAGCTGAAGGTTGAGATGGGGCATTAGAAGAGGCTTAAGATATATATATAAGGGGAACTGGGAAAAAATAAAAAATAGTGATGACATGGCATTCGATGATGTGGCACCTAGATCTGACATGGCACTAACATCTAACAACACAGTTGATCCACCGTGTCAATTTCTAGCCACATAAGTGAATACCTCATCAGCCTCTTAAGTTATAAAAGCTTTTTAGACACTTTATTGAAAATTGAACCAAAGGTCAGATGGTTTACGTTACATTTTCAAATTTAGGTACCATGGTGAAACATTGGCCAAAACCTGGTACCATGGGTGAAAATTACCCCTATTTTTAATTTTCAAATACTATTTTGAGTTTCAATATAATATTCACAAAATATAATGTTTTGATTGTATGATATATGAATAATATTCATATAATATACTAGTTTTAGTATCACATACAATTTTAAGTTTTGCATACATAATATTTAGATAATATATTATATTTATGAGTTTAAAATACTGTTTTGAATTTCAAATACTATTTTGGGTTTCTCATACTTATAATATTCAAATATATATTCAAATATTATATTGTTTTGATTGTATTATATATGAATAATATTTAGAAAATATACTTTTTGTTAGAGTAAAATATTAGAGGAACATTTAAATTATATTTTTGAACTGTTCAATGGAATATATATATATATATATATATATATATATATATATATATATATATATATATATATATATATATATATATATATTCATTTATTAGAAATTAACAATCACAAAAATCGATACCATATGCTCTCTCCACCACCATTCCACACTAAAACTATTATTGTAAAAACTAATGGATATTGATGTTGTTATTATTTTTATTTTTAAAAAGGAAGTTGGAGGAAGATTTTAGAGCCTTGGGCTTTTTAATGTTCCCTTGAAGCTTAAAAAATGGCAGTCTAAGAACATGAAACTCTATATGTCAATCCTCTATACATGAAGGTCCAGTTCGTTCTTAAACACATTTAAGGACCATGTCTTATACTATTATAATCTTTAGACCAACCAAACCTTAATGATAGAAATTTTAAGAGATTTCTACAAAAATACTCCATTTTTAATTATTGTGAACAAAAATGCCCCAAGTTTTCATTTTTTTTACAAATCTACCCACTTTTTTACACACGTGTCCTTCACGTTTTCCAAAATATCCCGTGTTCAGAGAGGTTTCTTCATTGTTGTTTCTTCTTCTTCCTTCACATTTCTTCTTTTTTTTCAGTTTCTTCAAGTTTTGATTTTTAAGTTGGTTTTTTTTTTTCCTTTTTTTTAGTGGTAACTGCTGCTTAGTGGTGTGGAAAGTAACTACCATTTTGTTTTTGGTATTTATTCCTATAAGAATTTTATGGTCAACAGAATATCGCAAAATCCTAACCCTATAAAATAGAGAGAACGAAGCGCGAAGAAGAAAAGAGGTGTAGGAGTAAAAATGTTGAAGAATACAATATACAGGAGTAAAAAAAAGGACATGCAAAGAAGGATAGTCGTGGTGTTTCGGGTAGGAAGAAAAGGGTTTCTAAGAGTGTAGATATCAATAGGGGAAAGAAGAATATGAAAAAGGATGTTAATGAAGGATATGGTGTAAAGGTTGCTACTTTAAAGGTATTTATTATTTTTATTTTTTGGTTTAGGCTTTGTTTCATTTTAGTTTTTTATTACATTTTTTTAGGACTGGGAGCCTTTCTTAAAAAGCTATGAGTATTTTAAAGCTAAGGTTTCTTGCACTTTATCATATGGTGTTCTTAATTTGATTAAAGAAGTTTTGAATGAAACTCAATTGGGTCTTTTTCATGAAACATGTTTTGGTTTTTTCTTAGATTTACCAAAATTTGAAGTTTAATGCTAGTTGATTCATTCTCTTTTGTTAAGAGAATTGAAGCAACCCAATCTATATGAATTTTATTTTGATATTCTATAAAGAGATTAAAATTTGGGATGGACAAATTTGCATTAGTTACTAGGTTAAGGTGTGTTGGTAACTCTATGTTGTCAATTATTTTTTTTTAGAGGAGAATAGGTTGAATAGTTTGGTGGTTTGAAGAAAACAAACAAGCAATTTATGCAGGAGTATAATGATGAAAATGGTGTTAAGATTGCTTTGATTTATTTTATTGAAGTTTCTAGATGAGTTCTCTGTTGGAGAAGATGGTGGGTAAGAGAACATTTGATATTGTTAAGTCTAGTTTTTGTAATGAGTATAATTAAGGGAAGGACGCATTTTACTTAACCATGGAATACTTGAAGGGGAATCTTTTTACGAGTGAAAATAGAAAGAAAAGTGATTGGATTTTTTACAGATTGAATGGTTTTCCCTATATTTTTCAAATTTAGTTTTATGAATGGTATGCATTTGTGGTTGATAATATATGTGTACATAGTGGTCTAAAGAATCCGTTTATTCCTCAAATTATGAATTGGACTTATAAATTAAATTTGAGTTACAAGGTGTTACAGTGCTTGATTTTTAAGGAATCACTGAGTAAGGTAATTTTTTTTATTACTTAATTTTTTTAAGTTTATTTTGTTTTTTTTATTGTTATTAATTTTTTATTATTTTTTGTAGTTAAAATTGAAGAATGTATCTCCCACTAAGGAAGAGTTGCCAAGGCTAGCTTTAGGTGGTTTTTTTGAAAAAGCGAAGAAAAGTTTGGTGATCCTAGTGATGTGAAAAGTTCACCCAATTCTCATGACTTTGTAAAGGAATTAGCTTTGAGACATGACTATTTGAGAAATGAATTTAATGATTTGAAGTTGTTTATGTATAAAAAGTTGGATTATCTTTCTTCTTTAATAAAATTGTTTAGGAAAAACTGGGGGTTGAAAATATTGATTCAAATGCTAATTCAAATGATAATATTGTGTTTGTGTTAAAGAAAAAGAAAGATGACGATGGAAATAATGGAGGTGCTGCATCAAGTGTTATTGGTTATTTTATTATGTTTTATTTTAAATTTTTTATTATTGTTTTGTTTACTTTTAGTTTTTGATGTCATTTTAAATTAGGTGGAAAATGTGGAGGTAGTGGTGGTGACGGTGCTTGTTCTATAGGTTTAGGTGATAAAGAGAACACTTCTAAAGAGAAAGAAAGTGAATGTAAAAGGAGTGAATATGGAGGGGATGGTGAGAATAAAGAAGCTCATGATTCAAATGTAGGAGATTCTATTAAGGTATATTGGATTTGATTATTTTTTAATCATTTTGGTTTATTTTTTTTCTAATACTATTTTTTTCTTTTTTAAGGGTGATAAATTAGCTGATGATACTGGTTTGAATTCTAATAGCAAAGACGATTCTAATAAAGATGATGTTGGAGTAGTGAAGAAGTCTAATGTGGTGTTTTATATTTGTTTTGTTTTACTAATATTTTATTTTTTGGGTTGTGTTAGTTATTAATTTTTCTTTTGATATATTGTTTTTATTTTTAGGTTGAAGATTTTATATTTAATGATGTTGATGAAGCTTTCAATGTTATTGATAATGTTGTAAAAGCTACTTTAAGTGGTGATGCTGTATGTTATTTTATTTTTAATTTTTTTATGTCTTTTTATGGTTTGTGCTTTTGTGGTTGACCATTGGTTTTTTTTTAATAGGCTGTTGGAAAAAGTGTTTCTATATCTGTTTCTAACGATGGTGGTGCTATTGGTGGACAAACTATTAATCCTACTGTTATGGTATTATCCTTGTTTTTTAATTATGCATGATTTATTTGGGTTGTTTTTTTTTTTCTGTTTGGTTTCTGATATTGTTTAATATATTCAGATTGATGATGATGACTTTGAGAATCCACTTCCTGATAAAAGGGAGCACATACCTCGTTATGTCATAAAATCTCTTTTCGTTAATGTGTTTGATTCTTCAGGAGTTAACACAGGGAGGAAGGACATAACTATTTTAAAAAATATACATCCTTTTAGTAAAGATATTGGAGAAGCTTTAAAATATGAATCTCTCTCTAGTTTTGATGGTTCATTTGAGGTTGGGTTAAAAAAGAAGAACAAGTACATTTTAGTATTGTATTTGTTTCTTTATTTAGTTATTTATAAGTAGTTTCTTGACTGTTTGCTTGTGTTTTTTTTTTTTATTTTTTTAGGAAGAAGTTATATTCTGATAAAGATAATTTGATTTCTCTTATTTTTGTATTTGGAATTAAGATAATTGTAGCCAAGACATGGTTTTATACTCTAAATTCCCCTGGAAAAATGTTGTCTTCTTCTATAAGTTTTTTATTTTTTGCAAGTTTTTAGTTTCAGAAACTGAACATAAACTGATTATATGCTATATATGAAATAAATTTTTGATATGTTGAATATCTATTTTGCAATATATCAATTTTTTATTTTATTATTTGAGGAAAAAAGGAAAAGTGTATTCTAACAGCTGTGTCAAATACACTACAACAGATAAGCAATTTGATCAACATATTTAGGATTTATATAAGAAATTTTTATCAAAGAACAATGATTATTATCTTATTTCTATTGATCATAGTGTTGCAGAGTACATACTCGGGTATTACATGGATAGTAACATTGCTTGGTATTTTGTTAATGTTGTGTTGTTCCCCATTCACATTGGTAAGGAGAATCATTGGGTTTTAGGGCGTTTGAACTTCAAGGACAAGTATATTTATATTTATAATTGTTTAAGGTGTGCAAAGACTAATAAATTGGTGATGAAAGTTTTGGAATCTTATAGCATTTTGCTTCCAGTGTTTTTTAAACTTCTTGATCTTTGGTCAAATCTTAAAGATATTGATATGAATTCTGAAGTTTATGCCTCGAAGAAGGTTTTAGATCCTTTTGAGTTGGTGAGTTTTTTTTTTCCTTTTTTTTGGTTTTATTTTATTGATTTTTCATTATTATGATTTTTTTTTAGTGATTGTGGAGTATTTACGGTTGCATTTGTTGAGTACTTGCTTCATAGGTTGGAGATTCCTGGGAATATTAATATAAATCAGATGAGAAGTCAATATGCTATGAGTTTGTACGCCTATGGCATGATAAAGCAATGTGATGCAGTGGAAAGTGAATATGAATGCCAAAAAAGGTTGAATCCAAATGAAAAGGGGAAGAAAAAGGTTGATGATTAAATTGTTTTAGAAGTCTTTTGTGAACTATTTGGTTATTTGTTAAGGATTTTAAAGTGTCCTTGTTTGGTCATGAAGATGAATATTTGGGTTATTGAATTTGTATTTTATGTTTTATTTGTTGATGTTGGAGATAATTGATTTTATAAAATATTTTGTTTAAGTTTATTGTTGTTTTATTATTATTTTTTAAGATTCTATATATGGTGGTTATTGATTTTATTATTAAAAGAGGTTTATTATTGTTTCAGGTTTATTATATTTGTATCAGAAACCTAATGTCAACCAAAAGTATTCAAAATTTTTTGTGAAATTTAATGAAAAGTTTGGTTATTTCCTATAATGGACTGGCTGAATGTAGTTTTGTAAATTATATTTTTGAGCAAATGTAACTGCAGTTTGAAAATTTTAAAATAAATTAATGAATTTTTTTATTCTTTGAAGTTGTCTATATATGTGTATGAAACCATTTCAGAAACAGAATGGATTCTATTTTTACAGTGAAGTTTTATTGACGTACATTTATTTTAAGTGGCAATCTAAATGTCCCTAACAGAAATTATATTACATATCATTCACTTGAGGAATAGTGTAATTGCACAAGGAAATTTTAACAAAATAATAAGAATTCATTTTTTATTCTTAATAAATGTTTATAGAAATGTAAAAATCTTTTTTAGAAACTGAAAGGAAAAAGAAAGTATGCAAGAACTATTGCATGTTTGGTGGATTTCTGCAGGTCTTCCTATTATGTCTAAATAAGCTGCGTCTACCACATTTGTTTTTTGTTTTCATTTCCCATTAAGATTTGACTCTTGCTTTTTTAGGTCTTCCAGCTCTAAATTCTTTCTTTTGGAGGAAGCACTATCATTTCTTTCACATGATTTAGTATGCACCATGTAGACTGACTTGGTAAAGGGCAAACTATATCTTCATATGCTTCAACAATTTTCTATGTAGTATAGAAATGTGATGAATAGTTGTAATGTTCCTGGTTTAATTCCTTTAGAACTACTAATGTGTGCTTGTAAGGTAGTTGATCGAGTTGAAATTTGTTCTACTTGCATGTTTTATCTTTTAGGTCTTCTATTTCTTAGATTTTCTCACAATAGACACTAAAGATTTCATCATTTAATCTTCTAACCTGAAAAGACTTCGAGTTTGGTGTTTTATAGTTAAATCAGAAACCAAATGTAAACCAAAATGATATAGCTTCACAAAGATTAACAATTTTGAAAATTATTTAAGAGTAAACAAAATTAAAATAGGAATTGCATTTATTGTATTAGGACACTAAAAGTATTCAGAAATAATATTTATTTGACTAAATAATTACTGATTGTTTGGTCTCATGCATAATATTTGAAATTTGAAAGAAAATTATAAGATCTTACATTGAATTTTAGAGATTTGATGTAGTTCTCAGTCAGCCTTTCATCAGGCTTTTTTGCAAGCTTTTTTAATGTGCCTTTTACAATGTTTCTACTTGTGGAAGTCCATTGTTGCATCAGTCCTCAAGTATTCTAGCAGGGTTTATGACCAATAGTTCTCTTACATATTTATATATATATATATATATATATTAATTTCAAGGTATTTCATACAAAAGAAAATGGATGGTTGGATTTTACAAACACATTACTACATAAAATCTTTAAAATGTTAAGATTATATTTTTGTTACTTGAAATATATTGATAAATTTTTTTTTTTTTTAGAATCACTAGGTATTGAAATTATGACTTTATTTTTCTTACCTAAAGTTCTATTATGGCCTAATGCTTCACTAAAAAAAAAATTAAGAAAATTTAAAAAGAAAAAGGAAAAAGGGAAAAAAAAAGAGAAATAAAAAATAAAAAGAAAAAATAAAAG
Source organism: Mallotus nudiflorus (assembly GCA_947683625.1). Lineage (NCBI taxonomy): Eukaryota > Viridiplantae > Streptophyta > Magnoliopsida > Malpighiales > Euphorbiaceae > Mallotus > Mallotus nudiflorus. Next base: position 299,235 of record CANTUR010001856.1, read on the forward strand.
AAAAAAAGACGGAAATGAGAAAAAAATTAAAAATAAAAGAGGAAAAAATAAGAAAAAATTATAAAAAAAAAAGGAAAATAAAAAAAGGAGGAAAAGTAAGAAAAAAATAATAAAATGATAAATAAATATTTACAAAAAGAGTAAAAAAAAAAGAGAAAGGACAAACAAAAAATAAAAATAAAAAGAAGAGAATGAAAACCATCAAGAAATTGTTAAAAAAAATAAAAAAATAAAAAAATATGTGTGCATTTTTAAAAATCAAACGGGCACTTTTGTAATTTTTATAGGGTAGTTTTATAATTAATGAAACCTTGAGGTATTTTTATTAAAAATATTTAAAAAATGCCCTTTTTCTAATTTTTTTTTTATCAGAGCATTCATTATCCAGAAATCAGTTTTCATCAAATATGAGTTTTTTTTATTTATATTTTTGTGAGCTTGTATCAATGGAAGTAAATATTAATCTTTGCATACTTGGTCAATATTTTTAAGTTCTCTTAAGGTTTTAAATATGAACAATCGAACTTCTTTCATTTGTCCATAGTTGATATATGCTCATACAGGAGCTTTTCTATTGTAATATTGGCAATCGAGGTTCTTTGAGCTTCAATTATTGCAAATACTTGTTTCCTTTGTTCTTCTAGTAGATTTAGGTAAACTCAAGCATTCAATTTATTTGAACTTTTTGAGATATGTCATATTTGGCATGGGGGCAAATCCTATATCCACACGATTGACTGCATTCAGGTTAAACATATCAGTCGTCACCCAACTTTTAATTTATTTCATTTTAGATATAAAATTTTAATTTGTATTTTTTTTTACCCAAATTTTAATTTAAGTATCAACCACCAGTCACCTGATGATAAAATATTAACGTGGTCATTGATTGAAAAATATTTTTCAAATAGTCTCCATATCAACTTCCACATCATCTTTGACCTTAAATGTATATATAGTCATCAAATTTTGATTTTGTTTCAATTTAAATACTCAATTTCATTTTATATCTTTCAATACCAAAATATTTTATTTAAATTAAAATTATAACTTAATCAATCCTAATTCTATGAAGTAAATTATTTTTATCATATTAATATTGTACTTTTAAATATTTTAATATACAAACAATTTAGATATATTTTAATTAATTTACATGTAAATATTTTATTTAAATCAAAATTATAACTTAATTAGGCCTAAGTTATTTACATTGTATGTTATTTAAATTATAAACAAATAGAGACCAAGGATATCAGCCTACTTCCACAAATATATATAGATATATATATTATATATATATATATATATATATATATATATATATATATATTAAAAAATTTAAAAGTTCAATATTAGTATGACGAGAATAATTTACTTATAGATTTCCAAAAAAAATAAGATAATTTACTTATAGAATTAAGCCTGATTAATTTATAATTTTATAATAAATAAAATTAGAATTTTAATTATAATTAGGCCTAATTAATTTATAATTTTAATTTAAATAAAATATTTACATGAAGTTTAATTTAAATATATCTAAATTGTATTTATATTAAAATATTAAAAGTTAAATATTAATATGATAAGAATAATTTATTTACTAGAATTAGAATTGATTAAGTTATAATTTTAATTTAAATACAATATTTTGACATTAAAACATACAAATTGAAATTGAATATCCAAATTGAAATAAAATCAAAACTTGATGACCATATGTGCATTTAATATTGAACATGATGTAAAAGCTGACATGGAAAATATTCATTGAATATTCTTGTGACCATATCATCATTTTACCATCAGATCACTGGTGATTGATTCTTAAATTGAAATTTGGATACTAAAAAAATATAAATTAAAGTTTTATATCCAAAATAAAACAAACTGAAACTTAGGTGACCACATAAACATTTAACCAGACTGTGTTCATTCAAAATGCTAATTTAAAGGGAGATTCTCCAATATTTTTATTATTTTAGATTATATTTGTTTGCAAAATATATTTTGTCTTTACTTTGAAAAATATATTTTTCAATATTTAACTGAAATATTAAAAAACAATTGACAAATACCACCCTTTATAACATCAACATTTTTTACTATTCAAATTATCTCTTCTCATCCGTACATGATCATTATAATGATGAAAGTTTACCATTAGAATTTCAATAGGCTTTATTACATTGCAAACATGGATGACGATGGCAATGGTGCTCTGAAACCTGAGCCTACATCTGGTTCCTTCTCTAGCGCTGCCATGGATTTGAATTACATGGATGAACTCGTCTGATGGATGTTGGTTGGAGACCACTGATGGGTTCAACTTTTCATAACCAGCTGCCTCGACCTCTACAAATCCTCATCAGCAGTATTTTCCTTATGTTCAGTCCACTAGCAGTCTCGTAAACACAAATCCTCATCATCAAATCCATTAAGACCAAAGCGATTCTCCACCTCCTAGTGATTCTGAAGTAAAGGAACTTGCTGAGCCTGAACCTCAAAACCTTAGTAGTTCTGTCAAGGCTACCAACCGTGAATCAAGCAGAAGATTGTGGATTGCACCAAAGGCAGATTTAGGGTTGTCTCCTTTAGTAAAACAGAACTACTAAGGTTTTGAGGTTTAAAGTCAACCTCAATTTGATTTAGACCCAGGAGCCTCGTGATGCTTATCTCTGTATGTACTGTTAGCCAATTTGGGTTTAGACAATTCTGTTGCTGCTGTAATTTTTGTTTACAGTATAACTGTTTGTGTTGTTGTTGATTTTTTTACTTTTTCTTTCTTTTTGTGGTGCAAGCTGGTTTCAAGCTTTTGAAATAGCTCATAACTTGGACCGCAATTCTATTGGACGGGGTGTCAGGCAATTTAAAACTTCTCTTCTTCAGCGACTTGAACATGTAATTCTTCAAATCAATGGAAGCTCACTTGCCATGATTTTATGGAGTTTACTGAAACTTTACCTGCTTTTGTAGTAGATATCATGTTCCTTGCTTTAATTCCATCAAAGGAAGTTCAAAGAGTTATTTAGCTCAGATTATTTGATGTTTTATTTTGGATTTCATATTAAGCTTTTGTTCTTTCAAACAATTATGCAGGCGTTAGATGTGTGCTACCTTTATGTTGTTTTTCTTTCTTGAATAAGGAGTTCACCTATCCTTGCTAAGTGGAAATTGTGGTCTTACTTTCATCATTTGATATTCATTTTCCTGTTAAACATCCTCACCAACTTTGAAATTGAAAATAGATTCTGCTAGACATCGATGATTCGGTTAATTCATTGTTGAGCAAAAGATTATGGATTGCACCAAAGGCAGATGGAAGCTACTTTTTTAAAGATAAAAACAACCTTTCATTAATTTAAAAGGGACCATATCCACAAATGAATGAAAAGAGTTTTTAACTCTATCAATTCTTTATTGGAAAACCTGAAGAGAAATGAAAAATGACATTAGGCTTATATACTGCTTCCTAAAGTTTGGTGGTGGTTGCTTAACTAGTGGTGGTGGAGCTTCCTCAATTTGGTGGTGAGAAAAATATCTCATCGGATGTTCTCTTTGAACGAATATGCAGAGTCATAAGAAAATGCTGGAGAGTGCTAGGATAAAAAAACTCAGTTTCCTTCATTTGATTGTGATACATATATCAATTACAAGTACAAGTTGTAGAGTAAATCATTACATTCAAACATAGCCCCTTACCATCAGCCACCTAAATACATGATCTGATTACCTTTTAAAAGACAAATTCCAAAAAATAAGGAACTAACATTTCACTAGCTTGACTAGTTACAAAACAATAGAATTCAGCTATTTAGTTCCATTTTTAACCACATCCAAAAATAACCAAACAAAAAACAATCAAACAACTTCAAGTAACCATAGCAGATACTGTTCACGCTACTGTTCATACTGCTGTCATAACCACTGTTCCATTGTTCTTGCATCTCCAACTAAAATCTCGTAAAACTTAACAATCCTCTTGAGATTTTGCTTGGACCTCCCAAGTTCCAGCTTCAGGAACTTAAGCCTTGTTCTTGGTAAAGCCTTTGTCATTAATATCAGCAAGCTGTAACTCTAATGAACAATGCAGTACTTTAACTTCTTCATTTCTTTCAGCCTCCCTAATCGAATGATACTTCACATTTATGTGCTTAGTCCTTCCATATTGCACAGGGCTTTCTGCAATGGCAATAGCAGATTTATTGTCACAAAAAAGTTAAGTTGGTAAACTTTATTTCATCCCAATATCAGCAAGCATTTTTCTTGACCAACTAGCTTGATTTACAGCTACTGATATTGACACATATTCAGCCTCAGCAGATGATTGTGCTCCCACTTTTTGCTTCTTAGAATTCCAGCAAATTGCCCCAGTACCAAGGGAGAAAACATAACTAGAAGTGCTCTTTGAATCATTAACACTACTAGCAAAGTCACTATCATCATAGGTAATTAGATTAACTTCAACTCTTGAATACCAAATGCCTTCATCAAAAGTGTCTTTCACATACTTCAGCACTCTTTTGGCCATTCTGAGATGCGTATAGCTTGGTGAGCTCATAAACATGGATTATAAGCTGGTAGGGAACATTAAATTCGGTCTCGTTGCTGTCAGATAAAGCAAGCTTACCACCAAGCTTTTGTAAATTGATGGATCTTCAAGCTTTTCTCCATCATTCTTTGAAATTTTTTCACTTTGACTCAGAGGAGTAGTGACTTCCTTGCAGGATTCTAGCTTGTGTTTCTTTAACATGTCTAGGGCATACTTTCTTTGTGAAATAAAGATACTTCAGCTACACTGCTAAATTTCCATGCCAAGAAAATAGTTTATTAAGCCCAGACTAAACATTTCAAATTCATCTTCCATCTCCTTCTTAAATTTAGCTACCAGCAGCTCATTTTCACCAGTAACTAAGAGATGATCAATATACAATGAGACTATCAGTTGGACTTCATCATTTTCTTGCTTCAAGTATAATATGGCTTCACTTTCACTCCTCCTAAAGCCATGATGTAAAAGATGAGAATCGATTCTGATATACCTAGCTTAAGGGGCCTGTTTTAACCCATAAAGAGCCTTAATTAACTTGTAAACCTTGTGTTCTTATCCAACAACTTCAAACCCTTCAGATTGTATCACAAATGTGTCTTCTTACAATCTGCCATTCAAGAATGCTAACTTTACATCCAGGTGAAACACTTTCCAACTAAGCTGAGCAGCCATAGCAAAAAGCAATTTGACGGTATCATGCCTTGCAACTGGAGCAAATGTGTCTCCATAATTAATTCCAGCCACTTATGCATATCCCTTCACTACCAGCCTTGCTTTATGCTTAAAACCTAAACCATTTGGATTAAACTTAGTTCTATACACCCATTTTACTCCAATAGCCTTCTTATTTTCTAGCAAATAAGTTAGCAACAAAGTTTCATTCCTTTCTATCATATCAATTTTAGCTTTCATAACATCTACCCATTTAGGTAACTTTGCTACATCATCAAAACATGTAGGCTCAGCATACACATGGCTACACCTCTCATAAACTTCAGATAAAGGCTTTGTCTTTAACACAACAACATCAGCAGTACCATGCACATCAAATTCTTTGTTTGAATTTCAATTTAAGGAAGGAGTATCAAACAGAGATGCATTTGATTAACCATGCTTTAATATTCCTTTTGAATCCCAATCCCACTGAGAAAACTCACTGATGAACACATCTCTACTCATAAGAATTTGCATCTTGTCAAGGCAAAGCACCCTATACCCCTTTGATTCAACAGCATAGCCAACCAAAATACCAATTTGTGCTTTCTCATCAAGCTTTCCTTTTTTCTCTACTAGTACATTACTGTAAACTAAAGAGTTAAACACTCTCAAGTGCTTCATAAATAGTTTAAAACCATGCCAGGCTTTGAATGGAGTTTTACCTTTAACAACTCTAGTTGGCAGCCTATTAAGTAAATATACAGCAGTATTTATAGCTTTAGCCCATAAAAACTTGGGTAAGCTCTTCTCATGCAACAAACACTTGGCAATCTCCGTCACAGTCTAGTTTTTTCTTTCAGTAACCTAATTTTTTTATAGTGAATAAGGAGTGTTCGTTGGTGGAAAATACCGAATTCAGCACAAAATAACTTGAAGGCTCCAGAGGTATATTCACCTCCATTATCCATTCTCAACACTTTGAGTTTGAATCCACTTTGAGTTTTAACTACTGCTTTGAACTCTTTAAATATATAAAAAAAACTTGTGATTTCTTTCTAAGAAAATAAACCCATGTCATTCTGCTAAAATCATCAATGAACAAGAGAAAATACAAATTTTTACTCAAGGAAGCTGTCCTCGTTAGTCCACTTATATCTAAGTTGATCAACTCTAGCTTTTCAGAGGCTCTGTTTGATGCATTTGTGGAAAATGGAACCCTATGAATCTTGCCAAATTGACATCCTTCATAACTTTCTTCACACACTATAATCTCATTCATATCATCAACCAAACCAGCTGAATATAACAGCTTCAGAGATTGAAAGTTTAAGTTTCCAAATCTTTTGTGCCATTTTAAGCTTTCATCAATAATTGCACTATATACACATCCCCCCATTGAATCAAAATTCAAGTGAAAGCTATTCCCACATATTTTAACTTTAGTAAATTTGCAATCATCACCAACAATAATATGACAAAACACTTCCTTAAATAAAATAGTATACCCATGCCTAATTAGTTAAGCCATACTTAGCAAGTTTTGATCTAAGCTAGGAACATAAAGCACCTCAGTAATAAGCTTTGTACCTATGTTGTATTCAATTTTAATTGAGCCCCTTCCTTGTGCTTTCACGACATGGCCATTTCTAAGCTTCACTTTGGGTTTATCAGTTCCGTCAAAAGAACTAAAGAGTTCTAGGTGCTTCGTCATATGGCCTGTATAACCACTATCAATCAGCCAAAAATGTAACTCAGTAACATTTGTTGTTTGTGACATCATGAACACATGCTCTTTGCACACTTTTCTTTCTTTAGTTACATTTACTTGTTGTTGAGACTGCTACTAATGTGCTAGTTACTTCTTCTTACAATTTCTAGCTATATGACCATAATTCTTACAAAAAATAGAACTAAACTGATAGCTTATTCTTATGCCAACAATATTTCTTTGTGTGATTTGTCTTCTTACAAATCAAGCAAGGTAGAAATTTGCGTTTTTATGGGGCTGGCAAACTCTTAGAATTATTTTTATTTGATTTGTCAATAGTTGGCTTCTATTCAAGCTTATTCTCAGGCTTCTTTTATTTTTGAACCACTTGAAATGCACCTTCGATAGCTCCATCGATCCTCAAGGACACCCTTTGTTCTTGAACTTGTAATTTATTAATGATTTCAATAATCTTTAACTTCTGTAAGTCACATGATTCCTCAATAGCAGGAATCTTATATTCAAACTTATGTGGAACTGACACAATTATCTTTTCAATAACTTATTCATCAGTTAGAGCCTCTCCAAGTAGCCTTCTTTGATTAACTACATCCATTATTCTACTATAATAGTCTTTGATAGTTTCATTTTCCTTCACCTTTATAAATTCAAACTCCCTTTTTAGTGTCAACAGCTTGAATACCTTGGTTCTATCACATCCCTCAAACTCCTCCTTAAGTTTATCCCATATTTGTTTAGGAGTTTCTAAATCTATTATCTCTATGAAAATGTAATCTGCCAACCCAGCATGTAGACATGAGATAGCTTTATCCTTTTTGAGCTTCTCCTCCTTATGTGCTCTGATTTGTGCTAAGGTTGGATTAATAACTAATGGAGGTGGCTCTTCATTAGAGACTATTATTTTCCGAAGACCTTGTGATATGAGGGGGAACCTCATTTTAACTGCCCAAATATGAAAAAGCTCACCGTTGAAAATAAGGATTAGGGGAGCTGAATCAGTTAAAGATGACATGGCTTGAAACAAAATAGTTCACTTATAACTCTCAAGTATTTAACACTCAATATCATTAATGTTTAACATTCAACAAACTCAAGTGCTTAAAACACAACTCACTCTTGCTTAGAACCCTCACAGCCTTGAAGGAAAATAAGCTCTGATACCACTATTAGGATAAAAAAACTCAGCTTCAACGGTTGATAATAGTAGAAGCATAACAATGATGATGAGAAAAAGAAAGTAAGACTAGAGGCACTAAGTCTCAAGGAAAAATAAAACTTGAAGTGAACAATAACACACACTTTCCTTCATTTTGATTATGATATATATATCAATTACAAGTAGTAGAGTAAATCGTTACATTCAAACATAGCCCTTTACCATTAGCCACCAAAATATATGATCTGATTACCTTATAAGAGACAAATTCCAAAAAAATAAAGAACTAACATTTGACTAGCTTGACTAGTTACAAAATAATAGAATTTAGCTATTTAGTTCCATTTTAACCATATAGCCAAACAAAAAATGAACAAACAACTTTAAGTAACTATAGCAACTACTATTCATGCTACTATTTATATTACTATCACAACCACTGATCCATTGCTCTTGCATCTCTAAGAAAAATCTCATAAGACTTAACAGAGAGCATATAGCATCACCATCCAACCTAACAAGATTAGCACCAAGGCCAACCTCAGTAACCAAAGGGAGATTCTTTGTGTTCAATACAAAAACTCTTCCTCACAATTATATACCATACCATTTTGATGTTCATTCTTGGGTGATGTAGCAGAAACCTTTAAAAAGAATTGAATTCGTTGATTCTAAGAATACCCAAAAATAATAAATTAAAACTCTGTTGATTCAAAGAATACCATAGGAATTGGAAGAATTACGTCTATAATTTATTTTTAATTAATAAAAAACTGTCTCCAAAAAACTCAAAGAGGAAAATAAATAGTGTTTAGGGAAAAACCTTAAAACCAAAAAAAAAAAAGAAAAAGACTAAAAACTCTAAAAAAAAAAGGAACATAAACTCTAATGTCAAATTTAAGGGCCTAAACAAAAAAATTTGGGCACGAAGATGGATTTCTATAAATGAAGTGTGTAGCATTTGTTATAGCCCTTTGAGTCAGCTTCGATTTGATATATTATAGGCCTTGTGGGTCAATTGATGTCACCATGACCGTACCTTTGAAGCCTAAGTGCACATGCCTACTTTGTCAAATCCATCCATAAATTTCAATGTTGCCTCATCCACATCATTCCTCCTAGGTGACAAAAAATTTGGCCTCAAATTAAACATAGTATCATCATCAAAAGATTCACTAGAGAAGGGAATTAAATGCTTAACATTAAACACATCTGTAGTGTGGACATGGCTAGGCAGCTTCAGACGATAAGCATTGGAATTGATCTTCTCTACTACCTTAACCGGACCAATCTTCCTAGCAGATAGCTTATTGTACTCCCCTACTGGAAAGTGATCTTTTGTCAAGACTGCCCACACTAAATCACCTACCTCAAACTCCAAAGGTCTGCATTTCTAGTCTGCAAGCTGCTTATACTGAGAATTGGCAGCAGATAGATTATCAAAGAATATCTTGTGTACATCCTATAAACCTAAAATAAAATTTGTTATTTTCCCTTGGACCTTTGTCTTACTAGGTAGGGGCATTAAGTCAATAGGACCCCTTGGCTGAATGGAGTAAACAACCTAGAAAGGACTGAATCATGTTCTTCGATTAACAGTATGGTTGTGGGCGAATTCTGCTTAACATAATTTCTGATCCTAACCCTTCACATGATCCCCCCACTAGATAATGCAGCAAGTTACCCAAGGTCTTGTTCACCACTTCAGTTTACCCATATGTTTGAGGATGATAGGCATTGCTGAAATTCAGTTGAGTATTGATCATCTTTCATAGGCTGCACTAAAAATGACTAAGGAAATAGGTATCTCTGTCAAAGACAATGGATGTAGGAAACCCATGCAGATGATACATATCCTGAAAGAACAGTTGAACCATAGTTACTGCGTCTGTAGTCTTCTTATAAGGAATAAAATGAACCATCTTAGAAAATCTATCAATAACAACAAAGATGGAATCATTACCTCGTTGAATACGTGGCAATCCCAACACAAAGTCCATACTAATGTCAGTCCAGGGTTAAGAAGGAACTGGAGGAGGCATGTACAATCCTACATTTGTGGCTGTTCCTTTCAAAACCTGGCAAATTCTGTATCTCTGAACGTATTTAACAACCTCTTTTCAAATTGAAGGCCAGAAATATAAAGCTTGGATTAATTGCAATGTTCTGTCTCTACCCACATGTCCCTTACTATATAACTCTTTAATGATATATGGGCGTAGGCTACAATCTGGAATGCACAATTTAGTTCCTCGAAATAAGAACCCATTTTACAGCAAAAATTAACCCATTTTACAGCAAAAATTCTATCCTCTTCCTAGCTTGTACATCTTGTAACACTATAGAAAAGTAAGGATCAATAGTAAGTAAATCTTTAAAAGAATCAAAACTGAGCAACTCAACTCGCATAGTCACCAACAAACTATTCTGTTAGCTCAAAGCATTAGCTACTCTATTTGTAATTCTAGATTTATGCTTCACCACAAAAGTGAAATGTTCAAGATAGGCAACCCACCTAGCATGGCGAGGTGAAACTTTATCCTATTAGTGTAAATGCTTTAAAGAATCATGGTTAGTATACAAGATAAATTCTCTGTGAAACAGGTAATGTTGCCAATGTCGAACTGCTTGCACTACTGCATAAAACTCAATGTCATACGTACTGTAATTGAGTTGGGAACCAAATAACTTCTCACTATAAAATGTCACATGGCGGTTATTTTGACTCAGGACAGGACCAATCCCAACCTTAGAGGCATCTGTATAGAGCTCAAAAGCTTGTGAGAAATCTGGCAACACCAAGATTGGGGCTGTTGTAAGGCATTTCTTGATGACATTGAAGGCTACCTCTACTACCTCCGTCCACTCAAACTGACTACCCTTCATGTAATATGTAATGGGAGCCATTATGGTGCTAAAATTTATAATGAAATGCCGATAAAATGAGGCCAAACCATGAAAACTTCTCACTTCTATTAAAGTAGTTGATTTGGGCCATTCTCTTACCGCTGCCACCTTAGTTTCATCCACTTCTAGACCTGTTGTAAAAATCACATACCCCAAAAATAGTACCTTATAGGACATAAAGATACTTTTTTTTAAGACAGCATAGAATTTTTCCTTGCACAATACACTAAAAACCTCCTGAACATATTGTAAATGCTCATTATGGTTAGCACTATAAATCAAGATATCATCAAAGTAGACCACAACAAACTTGCCAATGAAAGGCCTCAACAATTGGTTCATAACATGCATAAAAGTACTAGGGGCATTCGACAATCTGGAAGGCATCACAAGCCGCTCATACAACCCTTCCTTAGTCTTAAATGCTTTTTTCCACTCATCCCCAGGCCGAACATGTATTTGATAATATGCACTCTTTAAATCAAGTTTAGTAAAAATAATTGCACCATTAATTTGATCAAGTAAATCATCCAGATGTGTGATAGAAAATTTATACTTTACGGTGATCTTATTGATGGCTCGACTATCCATACACATGCACCAAGACCCCTTTTTATTAGGCATCAAAATGGTAGGAACAGAATAAGGGCTCATGCTCTCCCTAACATGACCTTTAATAAGTAGCTCCTCCACCTGTCAATGCAACTGCTTATGCTCATTAGGACTCATCTTGTAATGTGGTCTGTTTGGCAGTGCCACTCTGGGCACCAAGTTAATATGATGCTGAATGTCACGGAGTGGGGGAAAATCGTTAGGAAGTTCATCAGGAAATAAGTTATTAAATTTTATAACCAAGGGAACCATAACTTCTAGGACTGTAATGGGCTCAACCACCTCCTTTCCTAATAGCATATACCTTATATTTGACTCTTGCAGTTCCTCATCGAATTAAGCCAAAGATAACAGAGTATTAGTTCCACTAGCTGGTTTAGGCATATCCACTTATTGTTTAGGTAGCAACACAACTTTAACCCCATCAATGATAAAGCTATAAGTATTGGTTCTCCCAATATGCATCACATCCCTATCATACTTCCACGGCCTTCCGAACAACAAATGAAAGGCATCCATAGCCACCACATCATACCATACATCATCTTTATATTTCTTGCCAATAGAGAACGACACTAAAGCACTCTTAGACACTACAACTTCCCCACCCTTCTTTAACCAAGCCAGTTTATAGGGTTTAGGATGACTTTCAGTCGATATGTCTAGTTTTTGGACAGCCTCAGCAGACATTATATTCTCACAACTCCCTCCATCAATGGTAAAGCAGCATACCTTCTCTTTAATAGTGCAAGTAGACTGAAAGATATTACTCCTTAGCCAATCCTCCTTCAAACTTGCCTTAGGGGTCAAGAAAGAACGCCTAACGACAAGGGCAGTCCCTACTTCTCCTTCCAAAAGTAATTCCTCAACTATTTTATCCTCATCATACACACGATCACCCTTAATTTCCCAGTCCTCCTCAACATAATCATTTGCCTCAAGGAAAAGGGTCTTTTTCCTCACCATCTTTTTACATTCAAATAGCCTATAGCCAACCTCTCCACAGCCAAAACATTTTATGCTCCTTGCTAGTCTATTAAGTTATCCCATGCCTCTATTATTGTTGGCGACACCACTGTCACCATTACCACTTGCTGCTTTATTGACACCACTATTATTGACAGCCCCACTGCCCCAAGTGTTCAGATTAGTAGCTCTTCATAACTGTCTCTTAACCACTAAAGCCCTCTGATGAGCTGCAGACACTGAAACAGGATCAAATAAATTCACTATGCCATACAGCTGTGGCCTCAAACCCTTAATATACCTTGCTACCAACTGATCCTCCATTTCCTAGATTTCATTCCTTACAATCAATTGATAAAATTCAGTAGTTTAATCATCCACCGATGTCATACCTTGTCTCAGATTTTGCAAATGTTGGTACATCAACCGTTGGAAATTATATGGAAGAAAGGCATATTGCATACGCTTCTTCATCTTCTCCCAAGTAGCGATTTTACTCTTTCCCAATCTGGTGCAAGTTAATTTTGATTGCTTCCACCACACAGTAGCCTTACCCTTTAATCTCATGGAAACTAAAGGAACACGCTTGTCTTCCAACACCCCTTTAAATTCCAAAATCTCCTCAACCGTTGATAGCCAATCCATGAATTCTTCAACTTGAAGGCTGCCATGAAATTCTGGAATCTCAGTTCACATGCCCATTTTCTAGCACCTATTATTATCATCTACGATAGGCCGATTATGTCTGTAAAGAGCCTCATCTTCATACTCGTCCCCCACCTTCTCATCATCACCAAACTGTTCTTAATGATTATTTCCTTGCTCTCTATTCTGATTACCCAACATTGTGGCCAATCTATCTGTCAACTAATCCACCACTCGATTTATTCACTCGTCAATCATCTCCTAGACCCTCTACTCAATGTCTTGTTCATACACCTCCTGCACTCATCTCTTTGGCGACATGTTGTCAGGATTGATGCTCTAATACCACCAAATGTAGCAAAAGCCTTTAGAAAGAATTAAATTCGTTGATTCTAAGAATACCCAAAAATAATAAACCAAAACCCTGTTAATTTAAAGAATACCAAAGGAATTAGAAGAATTACGTCTGTAATTTATTTTTAATTAATCAAAAACTGTCTCTAAACAACTCAAAGAGGCAAATAAATAAAGTTTAGAGAAAAACCCTAAAACCAAAAAAAAAAAAGGAAAAAACTAAAAAATCCAAAAAAAAAAAAAGGAACATAAAATTTAATGTCAAATTTAAAGGCCTAAACAAAGGAATTTAGGCCGAAAGATGGATTGCTATAGACAAAGTGTGTAGCACATGTTATATCCCTCTAAATCAGCTTCGATTTGATATATTATAGGTCTCGTGGGTCGCCACGACCGTCCTTTTAAAGCCCAAGTGCGCACGCCCACTTTGTCAAATCCATCCATAAATTCCAATGCTGCCTCATCCACATCATTGGGTTTAGACATACTAAAAGATGCAGCAAGCTTAATAATACCTTTGCTAAATTGGCTACTAATAAGAGAACTCATAGTTTTGTCATCAAGATCCCAGGCTCTGCCAACAAATTTAAAAGAGAAACTAGTGAAAATACCATTAGTTCATGTTGTAGAAGTTAATAAATTCACTAGCTTTGTGTCCCTTTGCAGTATCACCAAATGTTGACTTCTTTAAAAGTGAGGAGTACCCACAAAAAAAATATGCAAAACAATATAACATTAGCAGATCTTTTACAGTTCCTGTTTTTAAAAACAGTACTGGGACTTGCATAGTGTTGTAGAGGTTGTGACAACCTCTCGAAATATTAATTATTATCTTGGGCTGGAAACTATTTGTAAAGCTCTTGAGGTCTCTTCCTTCTCTGCATTTGGAGAGCTCAATTCTTTCATTTTTTTTAGGGTTTATGATGCAAATGAAAGAGGGAAAATGATGAAGAAAGGGGAGGAAACTCAACAACCTTTGCCACGTCAAACTTTAAAAATACTTTTAATTTATATTTTTATTCTTTATGATAAAAGATGGTCACATCAATCGTAGCTACATAGCAAGTAATTGCCATTAACAAGGGGGCTTAAATTTCTTAAAAAAACTTAATAATGTGTTGTTTTGATCTAAAAAATACATTAAAAGTTTATCCGCTCTATGGGATAAACATTGAAGGTATAGATGCATCTTTACCTTTGAATTTATTAACATTTTCCAAAAAGTTATTAGTAATGATCCTGCATGTACTAAAACTATTGAAAGAACACCCAATAAAGTATTGGGTACTGTATGAAGTGTTTAAAATTTATGAACAAGATACCATTCAAGAAATATTTCCAAAAGATTTGCAATAAATCTACAAGTCCACCAAGTATTAGTGGTTCTAGAACTGCGTATCCTACATTACATGCAATAGTACTTAAAATTATTATTGAAAAAATATATAAAAATTATTGGGCCTTCATAATAATAATGACATATTCCCTCCGTCAACTTAACCCTTAATATAGGCTCATTCTAGTTTTTTTTTTTTCATAGGTAAAGTCTTATAAATCCATCCTTCAAAGGAACCAAACATGATATATATATTCCACAGTATCATAAACTATATTGTTGCAAAAGACTGCATTTTCATACTATAAAAATATTAAACAATTAAATAATATATAAAAAAAAAAAAAAACATATAAGTAAAAAAGGTAAAATAGAATATAGATTTTACCATATTCCTTATTCTACTTCTACATTAATTTATAAATAAATAAAAATTTGATATTTCAAAACTGTTTAAATTATTGGTGAGTAATTAAATAGATATATCAGTATGATATATTATTAAATTTAAAAATTTTACAAGTTATAAATAACTTATATTTTAAATAATATTTTAAAAATTAAATTTTATAATAAAATAAGGACTTATTAAAGGGCAAATTTTCATCAGTAAGTAATTTCCAAACGCTATATTAATTTTCCTCTGTGTGTGTATATGTATATATATAGCTTACACAATACTGCTAATATAGATGGATATATAACATATTTTAAATATTTTATATTTAAATGATAAAAATGCAATACCTTTATTATATTTACAAATTCAACTATTATATTTAACACGTACATAAAAAAAAATAAGAATTTTGAATGCGAATTACATATAAACGAATAGATTTTTCCAGGTGCAATATACGTAAACCATTTTGTTCCAGCAAATTTTATAATTTTTTTTGGGTTAAAATTTGATACTGAAACTTTATTTTTTTATTTACCGAATTTTCATTAAAACAATATTTTAATTTTTTCAGCTAAATATGATTACATGACAAGTAGAATGGTCACGTTATATTCAATATTTTTATCTGACGGAATTTATCATTAATTAATATGAAAAATAGAATAAATTTTAAAATAACTAAAACGGGTAATAATTTCAACAAGACAAAGTGTGACATAAAATATGGTCATTTCAATTATCATGCAAATTATTAAATTTAGATAAACAACACCAAAATATTTTATATGAAACATAAGTCAAAATTAAATAATTTAAAATTCTGAAATCAAATTCTAACCAATTACAAAGTTTTGTAGCATGTATATAATTTACTCCCATTTTGTTGTTGCTTTTGGCAAGTACCACAACCTGGCTTTATTATTATTATTATTATTATTATTATTATTATTTGGAAAAAGACATTACATTGTGGCAGATTGTTATGCCACCAAATCGGAATAGTTGAAAAATTGGGCAGCAGAAATGTTCAACCACTTCATTAATCAAAAATCATATATATATATATATATTTGATAATACATTTAGCGGCCCATAGTATTTTATTAAACTGTTTTATTTTATTAAATTTTTTAGATGAAATTGCCCCTGGAAATCATGAGGGGCAATTTCTTTGTAGTTGGTTTTTTAGTAAATGTAGAATGTTCTTTGTGTTTTTTATTGCCCGCTTTTGTTGCAGGCCTTGTGACAAGAAACATTTCTGAGATATATATATATATATATATATATATATATATATATATATATATATATATATATATATGGAAATGGAAATGGAAATAGAAAATGAAATAATATAGAAATTAAAATTGAAAGCATCCTTTAGTTTCTCTTTGCCTTTTTTCTGTCGTTTAAGTTAGCTTCCTGCAATTATTATTACTATTTTTTCAGGTTCTGTTGTCATTTCTCCATTTCCTCTTTGTAGTTTGATTTTCAAGCAAATAAACGAAGGAAATTGACTTCTAATTCATCTCCGACCTCACCCACTAAAACCGTGTACTAGCCATTTTACATAGTCAAACATTGAACTTCGTAGAGAAGACATAGAACCTTCTCTCATGAAAATGACAGAAGATTCTTATTTTACGTACTCTCAATTGTTAGGAATCTTTACATGCTCTCAACCGTTGGAAGGTTTTTTTTAATTATTTTTTATTTAAAAACAAAACTATTTAGAAAAATAACAGTAAATTCAAGCCATTATTGCTTTCGTGTATAGTTCCCAAAGTAATAATTTATAACTTATTTTTTTAATTTCATAATTTATTAATGAAAAGGATTACTT
Organism: Mallotus nudiflorus; assembly: GCA_947683625.1. Taxonomy (NCBI): domain Eukaryota; kingdom Viridiplantae; phylum Streptophyta; class Magnoliopsida; order Malpighiales; family Euphorbiaceae; genus Mallotus; species Mallotus nudiflorus. The sequence continues at coordinate 316,398 of CANTUR010001856.1, forward strand.
GATGAAAAGGGAAGGATTGAGAATGAAGCAACTTCAAGGATTGAGGAAGAAACGCCCAAGATTCAAGAGTTTTATCAATTCTTTTTTGTTCATCTTTAATCTAGTTTTTTTATGTCTCTGATTTTTGCCATAAAAATTATGTGTGGCTAAACTTTTTTTAGAGTTTAAGTTATAAATAACTATTTCATGATGTGATTGAACACAATTTTTATTTAATTTGATTTTTATTAATTGCATGAGTTGTACTCATCTTTTGCTTTCATTTTTTGTCAATTTATTTACATATTTATAGGTAAATTAATCAACAAGAGTTTGGAAAATTTGCTAACTTAAGACTCATAAAATTTAGATCACTCGACCAATGATAATAGTTGAGCTCTTTATAAATAAACTAATTGTTAATGAGCTTAATAAGTTTTGATTAACTTTTTAAACACCAGAGCAGATTGAACTTTAATCTTGACATGTTTAATTGAGCTGAAGAGAGTTTTTAAATATTTTACAACAAATACCCTAAGCTAAAAATGTGTTTTATAATAAAGTATTCATGATATAATTGGAATAGTGAAACTAAACCTGAATTCTATGTTTTAATTATGTGATTTTCTCTTAGTTTTAATTGTTTAGATTTATAATTTAATTTTCTAAATTATTTTGTTTAATTTTTTAGCTAAGATTATAGGTAGAAATATTAGTAATCAATATTCAATTCTCATAGAAATGATAATTCTTTATACTGCAATTTATGATTTATACGCTTGCGGGTTCTAAATATAACATATAATTTTAGATTTATCACAATAATTATATTGAAAAATATTATGATACAAAAAATTTTGAGATAACTTTGAGGATTGACCTCTCTATAATAATTAGGGTCTATTGCATTATAGATTGTAACAATTTAAATTTTTATTTTGAGAATTCTTATAAAAATTATATAATTTAATTGTTTGAATATAAAAAAATATAATTTTTTTAACTTATAAATTAATATGAAATATTAACAATTTAATAAATACTTATTGACTTTGATAAAATATGATTTTTCATGAAAAATATAGAATTTTAGTAAATTTTTTTTTTTTTTACTATGTGGTCCACTGTATGTTGAAAAGTTTATACTTGTAGTTTACACACACATATAGCAAAACAATAAATGAATTATAAAATTAATTAAATTATTTACTATAAAAATAATAGTTTGATTTTTAGAAATATTTCGGGTGAGTATCAGTTGGTTGGATTTCATTCAATTAAAAATCAAATCAAATCCAACCAAATAAATTAAATTTAGTTTGATTTAATCTGTGTTTTTGAAATTTAAAAAATTTTGAACTTATTGAAATTTTACAATTTTGCAATACTTTAATAATATTTATGAAATTTATTATTCTCATTTTTATTCTTAATTTATTTATTATTTTTTTAAAAATCAACCAAACTGATTATCTAAATTAAATTCAAATAACTTCAATTTGAAGTATTTTAGTCTTAAATAATTTGGTTAAGAATTTAAAATATTTAAAAACTGATATTATTTGTCTAATTAGAAATATTAGTGTTAAGCTAATCAAACCAAACAATAAATACTTATTTAAATTTATAATACCTTAAAAATTTGATTTGGTTAAGTGTAATTGAATTTTTAACAATTAAAACCAAATCAAACCAAATACATTTTGGTTTTTAAAAATTAAAATCCAATTAAATTAATTTATAAATTGAATCATATCGAACCGAAGTAGTTTGGTTTTCAATTTTTGGTTATTTCTGCTCATGCCTAGAAATATTATCCATTCACTATTATTAAAAAAAATTGTACAAAGAGATAGAAAATGTTCTATTATGATGTTAAATGATGTAAATTTGTTTGACTTATAAGTTTTAATTTTAGTTTTTAATTGTTTTATCAAGGGAAGAAAATAGAAATAAGTTGGTTGTGATTATGAAAATAGAAAAATATGTTCACATTGGAAGACTAATTAGTGACGAGAAAAGTAATTTATAATAAATTATATATTTTGTGTAACGTACAAGTTTTTTACCAAAATTAAAAAAAAAAAAACGTACAAGTTAGTTTTCAGATTTTAATCTAAGGTTATATATTATAATCTTACGGATACAAAATAAATATGAGCTATAAGAATTTATGGATTAAATTGAGAATTAACAACTTTACTCTAGAGTGTTAAGAGCAAATTTATACAAGGATTAAAAGAAAGTCAGATTTTTAAAAAATCAATGGTAAATTTATAATATCTCATTATTATTATCTAAAATAATGTGGTTATATCAAGAAATATATATTTCCAAATACAATACTCAGGTTTTATTTTATTTTATTTTATTGTAATTTTTTAAGAAAAAACATAATAATAAAAAAAAGGATTTCTCCTCATTATGTAGTATTCATTTGACCTCGCTGTGGTAGATTATATTGCTACATTAAGGTTTGAATACGGGTTGCGAAAATCTGAGGATTTACACTCTAAAATCATAGTAAATTTTGCAAATTTTAAAAATAAAAACTTCAATATTAATATCAAATTTAAGAATCTCCATATCGATACCATCTCATTTTTGGAATGGTTTGATATAGAAATTCAATTCTTTTAGAATAGATCGGTGCGGTGCAATTTAAAATGAAAATTCAAAAATTTATATTATACACATGTTTATATTATTAATTGAATTCATATTTATTATCAAAAAATAAGCAATAAAAGTTTGTGCATGTTTATTCATTTTTGTATAAACATATATTTTATACATATGCGCGGCAAAATTATTGTATATACTAAATAACCCTATATTATATACATTTATGGTAACCGACATGCCGGTTTCTCTTAATTACAATTCTACCTTAAATTTCTTTTATTTCATAGCTGTTAATGGTGAAAAAATTATATAAGTGATTACATAAATGTAAACAAAGAAATTTATTTAGTTGACTGATCAATGAAATTTACTATACATTATTATTGGTTATTTAAAAATTTTAATTTAGGTGCACATCTGATCATTTTTCTATTGATTTTATATATATATAAAAAAAATAAGATTATGTATTTTAGAAGTGTTTTTGTTTGGAAGTGTCACGCTCCAAAACGAGAGTCATTACCGGCGCTAGAGAACGAAAATTTTTTCGAATCTGGAACCTATAACAAGCCTAAAAAATAAAAACATGTAATAAATAAATAAAAATACACCAGAATTAAAATCTTAAATCGATATAAAAATAAATACTTAATGTCATATCATAAAATAAAATATTTTATACAATATTCAAAAAAGGTCTTTGACACAAAACAATATTCTACATATGCAAACTACTACTACTGCAATTTTTCTAGAATACAATAAAGGTCAGATAAGTAATTTACATAAACTAGTCGGGATTGAAGAAGTCCGGTGTATGGCCTACTACTGAGGTTTGAAAATGAAGAATCTCCTGGAAAAAAAAAACAACTGAGGGGAGTCAGATCGCACTGAGTGAATTATTATATTATATATACATACACCTCCTAATATCATATGCAATCAAAAATCAGTATATATACAAATATATACAGACATTTCACATAGATGCAGAAATCACTTATATATATATAAATGCTGAAAAATGTTTATTTGAATGAAGGATTAAATAGAACCCTAATTATTTGCAACCTCAACCAAAATATATATCTCTGGTCATACAGGCTCACTTAATTCCAAATTAATTATCTTATTCCATTTTGGACAGTATATTAGCCCTTAGACACTAAATCAACCGAGCTCCAGCAGTCTCACTGTCAGTGTGATTGGCTTCGAGACACTAGGTCAACCGAGCTCCAGCAACCACATTACTCAATTACATCAATCTCAAATGATCAATCAAATAAAAGTCACCTCAAGTGATTTATAACTCAACCCTAAAATCTATCGCACCGGTACGTACACGATTCTAGTGTTTCCCACTAGATAGCACATTCTATTGATATCCTTCAAATAAATTTGAATATACATATAGAAAATAAATAATGCATAATTAAACATAATAACATTTATAACAACGAAATTAGCCATATATATACTAGAAATATACTAAATATATTTCAAGTATATGTATGCTATATATAACCAAAGTCAACCATAAATATACCGAATATAAACCATGAATATACCAAAAAATATATTAAGTGTATATTGAAAATATAACAAGCATATATGTTGAAATATATATGCTAAATATATTGAAAATATACCTAACATATACTAAAACATTTAATAAAAAAATTCATGTATAAAATACATATTAAAAACATGAATACTCAATATCATGCATCATATATGTAATGTATAAATAAAATAATAACTCACACGTTTGCGTTCCTCGAGATTGGCTCGACGGGCCCGGTTCAATAGGTCTCGATCTCGGTGCAACTAGAAAATAAATAATAATAAATCAGAATAAATTCTTAACTTATATTTCTAAAAGAGACTCGATTTAGGAATATAAAAACTCAGACAAATACGAAAATTCAAAATCTACCCGATGTCATGTTTTACGAGAATTCTATCAAAAATTTAATAGAACCTCCTCTGTAAAATGGACATCTCTCTATTAAAAAGTAGAGCCGATCATGCAAGAAAAACACACTTCTAACACAAATAACTCAACACCTCGAGTTGGGAACCCGAACTGCACAATTTCCCAACCGAGGTTCACAATTCACCAAAAATATAAATGAAATAATAAATATATTAAAAATCATTAAATTCCATAAATATCCTCAAAATATCTAAATATAATATATTTAAACATTAAAACACTAAATACAATTGTTTTCACAATAATTAAATAAAAATCTCAAATAATAATATAATATTAACAAAAATCCAATTTTTCAACAATTCAATATAAAATAGTATTTTTATATATCCATATAGCGTAAATATGTATTAAAAGTAATTAAAAATCTATTTAATCACCAAAATAGTAAATAATATATTATTTGAATATAATTTTTAAACATTAGTATTAATTAGTTAAAAATAGTAAATAATTTATAAAAAATCATTTTAATACCCTATATAATTCTAAAATCATTTAAAACATATTATTTAACTATAATTTTCACAAAATTACACAATTAACTTAATAATACAAAATTTACATAATATAATTAATATACTCAAAAATTATATAAATTCACCAAAAATCATTTTAATAATTCTAAAATTATTAACTCACATTACAAACACAAATTCAACAAAATTTCCATTAAAATAATTAATTAACATAATTATCAAAAATTCAATATTTAATATTAAAATGATAAAAAATTAACCAAAATTCAAATGAATTCACAAAAAATTCACAAAAAAATATATATGAGAAGCTTGAGCTACAACAAACAACATTTCTTAAGCAATTTTGCATGAATCAAACCATATCTAGTTCAAAAAAATTAAAAACTCTAAATCACATTAACTAAAAATTGAAGATATCTAAAAATCTAGAGGATATGAGCTCAAACGGAGCTCGAAAATGGATTCATCGAATGAAAAGCTTTCGAAAGAGTCCAGTTGGAGGAGCTGAGGTGGCAGGAATCCTCACCGGCATTGATGGAGCTCACAATCGGCCTCCTCTGATTCTGGCAGTTCTAGGCGGCTTCCTGAGCTGAAGGCGGCAAATGATAGTTAGAGGAAAAGGGAAGTGGTGGCGGTGGGTGGTGGCAATTGGGGCAACTCCGGTGGTGGCTAGTAGAGAGTGACCGAGAGGAAGAACAAGAAAAAGAAAAAGAAGAAATAAAGAAATAGAGAGGGAGGGAGCTTTAACCTGAATTTTTTTTTTTTACTGTTCTATTTTTTAATTAATTATGAAATCACCATATTACCCTCCATCAAATTTATTATTAAAAATGATAATAATAATAATAATAATAATAATAATAATAATAATAATAATAATAATAATAATAATAACAACAACAACAATGATAATAATAATAATATTAATCTCACGTAAAAATAAATTATTTACATAAACAAATCTCTTAAAATAATTATGTAAATAATATTAGTAATTAACAATAATAATATACAATTAAAATTTAAAATTTTTAATACTGCATATCATAAAATAATATTATTTTATTTAAAATACTGGGTCTTTACAAGAAGGTTACTAATTACTTTAATAACAATGATGTTATTTTGGTTATATATATATATATATATATATATATATATATATATATATATGTATGTATGTATGTATAGGGTTCTTCTTGAGCTCCTACTTTAATGGAAGGGGGTTGAAGATGATTGGCTTATCTGCAAAACAAAGACATAAGAATGGGACTATATAGGATCCTGGAGATCCCACTCTGATAAATAATTAGTTAGAAGAGTATTAGACAGTTGAAAGGAATTAATTTATTGGGAGTTAGACTATTTACCTTATTGGATTAGGATTCTATATAAAGATCAAGTAGTTACCATATGTGGAGAAATTTCTAGTGGAGTGGGAGTGTTGCGTAGCATGCCAAAGTGAGAATAGGAACTGACTCGTTAGTGGAGTTAATGGGGAAAGTGGGCAATATCTGTGCTCCACAGGCCTCAGACCACAAGTCTTCTATTTGTGAATGATTTCAGGCTATAAGCATAACCTGAGTCTCATCGACTCAGCATTTAAGTTAGACTTTGACCATAGTTTATAAGAGCTTAATTTTCTTTATGTTATCATATGTCCCCTACCTAAAAAGTTAAAAATCTAATTTTTTGACTTTATTTTGAGGTTTTCTTCCTCTTTTTTCTAAGCGATTTCTGCAAGTGAAAAACTATTTTGTCTATTACTTGTGTTGGAATAAGCATTTAAACTTTTACTTATGCGGGAAGCCTTTCGTCAGTTTTTACTGCCTTTCATCATGCCACCTATCATAGATAGCCAAAATTTGAATTTTAAATTCATCAATTGCAACAGTAAGTTGTCATTTCAAAATTTAAATTTAGCTTGCCATATGTACCTATGGATCTTCATTTTTAAAAGACTTATTTATTATAGGATTGTTGATTTTCTTTATGTTATCTTTGCAAAAGAAAGAAGATTATTTTCTTTAGAAAGAAAATCTCCCTACAACTCATTTAAAGCTATAAGATCTTGTTCAAAGCTATAAGACCTCGTTCAAAGCTATAATTGCTTTTCTTCTCTTTCTCTTTCTTTTCTTTTTTTTTACTCATGACTAAAATTATGAAATCATCTTTTTCTTCTTCTTCCTTTTTCGATAGTTTAGCTGTAGTGCAAATAGAATCTTTGGGGGCTTCTTCTGCCCCATCGAACCTACCAATCGGACTAGGTCATGTCTTAGAAGTGGGTCTAGAGTTCTATCTAGTTCCACCAAACTGGGTAGAAGAACTAATGATACTACCATTTCATCTATAGGTCCTATAGCTATTAATTTACCTTATGTCTTATATGCTAATGGCTTAGAGTTACTAAGGTAGACATATTTGATCCCTTTTTCCTTTAAAATGCATGTTCATAACCTAAAAATTAGGATTTTTGATGATTTAGGTCCTAAAAGGACCTTAGTTTATGAAGAAATTTTGAAGGCCGGAGTGAGATTTCTTCTTGCTTCATTTTATATTTATGTGTTTAAAAAATTTAATATATCCTTAAACCAACTAAACCCTAATAGTTGGAGAATAGTGATTGGTTTAGGTTTTTCTATTTGCAGAGCATGGCATTCTTATAAACTATAGGATTATTAAATCTTTGTATACTTTAGTTAATCGAGAGATTCCTCCTTTCCTACTACCTTATTCAAAAAGTCTTTTTAGCAAACTTCTTTATACCCAAAAGCATTTAAAGGAAATTTTTTTTTATATTAGAGAGTGACATTAAGTGGGGCTTTAGTACTGGATGGACAACCACTTATAAGTTATGCAAACAAATTTCCCTATTAAAAGGACACTAAAAAATCGTTGAGTCTTTCCTAAAGCTATCCCAACCAAAGCTTATAGATGCATGTGTCCTAATTGAGGCCAAAATTCCTGTTGGAAGTGCGGTAGATCTAGGAAAAGAAAAGAAGAGGAATCTTGCTCCTAAAGATGGTATTTTATCTTTATCTTCTTATTATTTTTAAAAGGTGACATATTAATTTATTATTATATTTATTTAGAATTTTATTCACAAATATGGATTACAAAAGGATTTATGATATGCTATAGTTATACAAGGGTTTAGATATTACTTTAACTATCTAAATCCCCAAACAGTCTAAAAAGACCACCTTTTAATAAATAGGATCTTTTAATAATCCTTCAAATGTTACTTCCAATCTTATGGAAGGTTTGGATTTAGAGTTGTGTCCTTTAAAAAAGTTAAAATTGGAACTCTCTGAGGGTTCAAAGAAAGCAATTTTATTCTCAAAGGTTAATTCTTCTTTGCATAAACAATATAGTCTGAAGGCCTTAATCTGCATGTTACCTATGACTGGCACAATTGTAGCTTTCTTTTTACTACCACAAGACAAATTAGAGCTCTCTATTTAATCAAACATATATTTGATTAGCTCTGGAACAAGCAATTTTCTATAGTTTATTAATCATATTTATATTTATGGTGACCTAAAATTTTTTATATCTGATGCATTGATTTGATTGCAGGTGCTGAATTTCTTATCCCTACTTATTGAAAGATAACAAATATATAGAGATCATATAAGAGAACTTACCACTGAGTTGAATGAGCATAAGATAGAGCAAGAGAGAGCATTGAAAATCAAAATCAATCTTAGGAAAAATATTCAAAGCCTAAAGGATGAGTTATTTGCTACCATTTTTGAAGATAAGGAGGCTTCTTTACTCAGAGATTTAAGTGAGATGAGGCTGCTGCCATAGAGCATCTGTTGCAAACCCTAGAAGATTATTAAGCAAAAATTATTTTAGAATGCTAAAAATGCTTCTCTGAGAATGATTATGGCTTTGCAGATGAGGTTGAGCTCTCAGACAAAGGGGAACCTGAGGTTAGCGATGGTAAAGACATTATAGATGTAGATTCAGGTAACAATCCTACCTAGTGATTTCTTTATATTCCTTTTGAAATTATGAACAACATTTGTGTTGTTATATTTGTTGTTGATTTTATTTTATATGGATTTTTTTAATTAGTGTAATTCACCTTAATATTTACGAACTTTTTTAGGTTTATAATATGTCTACAGGTTTAACTTATAGCATTATTATAAGTTTTAATATTTTTGGTATGTTATTTTAGTGGGCATATGAATTTCCTTGAGCTCTTTTCATAGTATTTTAGTCTCATGGGGGAGGTATCCATGGTCGCCTACTCATGTGTGCACAAGGGGCCAAAATACTCACAAGCTATTACTTATGGTGGTAAAGCTTCCACCACTTAAAGGTGTACTTTTACCTTGAGTTTTCTAGTTAAAGTATAAATATTCATAGACTAAAATGAAGAGAAAGAAACTTTCATTGATAATAGAATGTATTTACATTAGGACTTTGAAACCAATTGTCCTTTTTAAGGAATTTGAAAACAACTATGAGGTTACATAAACCTTACTTTAAGGAATTCAAAAACATAAAACAAGTAATTAAAGCTGCTCTTACCAGCTTAAAGATGAACATTAAAGACATAAGCATTTAAAACTACTATTTAAACTTTATGATCTACAGATGGCCTAATGAAAGTATTTCTTAAGGTTTTCAACATTCTAAGTTGTTGATAGGTTTTTTCCTTCCATTTTCTATAGCTTATAGGTGTTAGGTCCTACTACCTTGATGACTTTATAAGGGCCTTCCTAATTAGCTCCCAATTTCTCAATGCCTGCATCTCCTTTAGTAATTTCCATCTTCCTCATCACTACGTTGCCTTCACCAAAGCTCCTCTTTTTTACTTTTTGATTGTGGTACTTTGCCATTTTATACCTGTTAGTAGCCATTCGAATCACTACTTGCTCTCGTTTTGCCTTTAGAAGGTCTAGATTTAACTTTAAGGCTTCCTCATTTTCCTGTTTATGAAAATGCATGCTTTGGTAATTTAGGAATTCCAACTCCATAGGTATTACTACTTCAGTTCCATAAGTCAATGAGAATGGTGCTTTCTTATGGAAGCTTGGGGTGTGGTTCTATAAGTCTAAAAGACATTGTATAACTTATCCACCTATAACCCTTTAACTTGATCCAACCTTTTCTTTAGGCCTTGAAGAATGGTATGATTGGTAACTTCTATCATTCTATTAGTTTATGGATGGGCTAGTGTGATTGTGGCTAGAGGTTCAGCTTCCACCCATTTGGTGAAATGGTCTATGGCTACTACTAGGAATTTTCTTTAACCTATGGCAATTGGGAAAAGGCCTAAGATGTCCACACCCTATTGTGCAAAGGGCCAGGCACTGCCTATAGGTTATTGACTTACCATAAGTTGGTGCATGACTCCATTAAAGCTTTGAGACTTTCCACATTTTTTAAAGAAGTCTTTGTCATTATTATTCATTATGGGCCAGAAGTACCCTTACAAGGCTGCTTTCTTGCTATGGAATTTACAACTTTATAAGCTCTACAAATGCCTTGGTGTATTTCAATTAACATATAAATGCTTTTATCCACATTGATACATCTCAACCAAGGTTGGTTATAAGATATTTTATATCAAATTCCATCTAGAAAAGAATAGTTTGCAAATTTATTAATTATTTTCTTCACCTTTTTATCTTCTATGGGTAAGATACCTTCAGATAGGTATTTAACTAGAGGAGTCATCCAATTATTTTCAGTAACTGTTACAAAAGCCTATTGTTTTTCCATGCTTAGATGTTATAAGATTTCTTTAAAAACACCTCTAGGAGGTTGTGCATCTAAAGCTGTAATTTTTGCTAAATTATCTGCCTCCATATTATTGGCTCTAGTACTTACTTTAGGATCTACTCTCCTGCATCCCCTTCTATTTCCTATAATAATTATTTAACTTTCATTAAATATTTTATCATTTTTAGCTCTTTTGTAGAAAACTTCCTTTTATATTATTAGCCATAGGTTGGGAGTCAAAATGCGTATCACCATATGTTCAACATGTACTTTCTTAGCTATAGATAGCCCTGCAATAAGGGCTTCATATTCTATAGCATTATTTGTGGCAACAAAGTTTAGACATACCATGTACTATATTTTAACTCATTTTAGGCCTTGAAGACTTACACATATTTTTACCCCTTTGGAACCTACAACTCCATTTACATAAAACTTCCATTTCTCTTTTGCCTTTTATTTGTTGCTCTAAGGCTACATTATGTACGTTTGACATTTTCACCATAAATTCAACTAAGACCTAAGCCTTTAATGCCTTCTTATGCGCATATCCAATGTTAAATTCTCTAATTCTGATTGCCCATTCCATAAGCATTCCAAAGGTCTTTGCCTTTTGCAAGACCTTTTGTAGTGGTAGGTTAATTTTGATAACAATTTTATATGCTTGAAAAGTAGGGTTAGAGTCTTGCTATAGATGTAATCACAATGTATGCGATCTTCTTAATAGTTAAGTATTGTTGCTCAGCACCTCTCAACACTTTGGAAACATAGTAAATGATTATTTATTCACTATCTTCCTCCTTACCCAACACCAAAGCAAAAGTATCATTAGTGGCAGATAAGTATAAGTAAAAGCCTTCAATTGGGTTAAGTATGTTTAACAACAATAGAGAGCTAAGGAAGCTCTCCAAGTATTTAAAAGCCTTTTAACATTCATATGTCCTTCTGAAGCTCTTCAAGCCTTTTAAGGTTTAAAAAAAGGGCATGCACCTTCTGGCTGAGCAATTGATGAACCTTCCTAAGGATGTGATATCTCCATTCAACTTTTGTACTTCATTAATCATTTTTGGAGGTGCCATATTTATAATAGCTTAAATTTTTTCGAGTTATCTTCTATTTATCTTTGTGATAACATGGATAAAACTTATTTGCTTTAACACCAAAAAACACTTTATTAGGTTTAATTTCATGCCATTTTTTAAAAGTACTTCAAACACTTAGTTAAGATCTTTGGCATGATCTTCTGCCCTCAAGCTTTTAATTATCATATTGTCCACATAGACATCTATAGACTCTCTTGTCATCTCTTTAAAAATCATATTTACTATACTTTGATATGTAGCTTTGGCACTCTTCAAGCTAAAAGGCATGACCTAATAGCAATATATGCCTTGAACTATAATGAAGGTTGTTTTGGCTTAATCTTCTTTATAAATTAAGATTTGATGGTATCTTGTAAACACATCTATGAAACTATATATTTAATGACCTGTTATAGAATAAAAAAATTGATCTATATTAGGAAAAGGATAATAGTCTTTTGGGTATGCTTTATTCAAATATGTGAAATTGACACAAAGTTGCCATTTGCCATTGGGCTTTTTTACCAAAACTATATTGGCCAACCATTCAGGGTAAAAAAATTTCCTTTATGATGCCTTTAATTTTTAGCTTATTAATTTCTACAAATATAACAACCTACCTTTCAAGGGCATGGTTTCATTTTTTTATGAATTATAAGTGTAGCCTATGGATCTATATTCAATTTATGGCATATTAAATTAAGACTTAATCCTTTAATATCAAATGTGTCCCAGGCAAACACTGATTCATTTGTATTAAGAACCTCTTCTATTTGATTTTTAACATGCTCTTATAGGAGCGAGCCAATGAAAAGGTTTTTACCTTCCACAAAGATTGTTAGCTCCTTTTTGTCATCTGAGAGCTTGGTGTTGGCTTGCTTCAACACATCCAAGGTTTCCATTAGCAATAACTGCGATGCATCTTTCAATGCATGAAGGTACACCTCTCTTGCTACCTTTTAGTTTCCTCTAACCATATCCATACTAGTTTCTATAGGTATCTTCATGGTTAAATATTTGATGGACATGTAAGCTCTTATATCATATAAGATTGGCTTGCCAATAATTGCAATATAGGAAAATGGGATGTTAATAACCATGAACTCAGCTTTAAATTTCTTAATATGTTCTTCATCTCCTAACTCAACTCTCAGGTTCGTAGCTCCTTCAATAGGCATTTATTTTCCTCCCAAACCAAAGAGTAGAGTATAAATCGGATGAAGCTTATTAAGGCTCAAAACCAAGACTAACTTTAGTAAGTTAATTGCACTTCCATCATCAACTAACATCCTTTTTAAGATAAATTTTTCAACCATACCTTCCACCACCAGTGCATCTATGTGAGCAGATGTTACCTTATTTCCATCTTTAGAAGTGAATATGATGTGAGTTATTGGTTATAGTTTATTAATTCGTACAAACAATACCTCACTGTTATATCGCTTTTATTTAGTTGTTATATCTTTTAACATAGAGCCTGTCATTCTCCTGTATCCTGCCTACTATAATGTCAATAACTCCTACAAGTTCTTTCTTGGCTTCTTTTTTAGGCCCTTTGTTTACAGCTTTCTCAAGTATCATTCTCCTGTCATTTATGGCTCTTGGGTGAACAAATCTACCCAAAACTCCCCTCTACACTGGATGTTCTATCTCCTCCTTCAAATGACTACAATCTTTGGTATTATGGACTATATCTCTATGGAATTTAAAATACTTCTCCCTAACTGCTTTCCTACGAAGTGGTGACTTATTTATTTTAGCCAACGGATATTATCTCCAGATTTCATAACTTACATTAATACCTTTTTTACCTTAGAGGCATTAAGTGGGATGTAGTTATTATGTCGATATATGCTCCATCTATCTTCTCTGCTTCTGCCTTATATTTCTAGACTTCTTTGACCTTTTTCATCTCCATGTCACTTTTTGGCAAACCTAATATACGGTCTCAGAGATCTCCATATCTCATCCAGCCTTATAAACTTTTGAGCTCTACTCATAAACTCAGTAAATCTTTTAGGAGGGTCAAGATATAATGAATCAATTAACTTGCCATACATGGTTCCTTATTGCATAACAGTTAAAGCTTCACTATGGCTAAGGTTCTCTATCTACACTTCTACCTTATTGAAATGACTAATATAGCTTCGTAGCTTTTACCTTCCTCTTTCACAACTTCCTATAAGTTTAAAGATACCCTCTTTGTGGGGATATTAGTGATGAATCTTTCTTAAATAGGGTTTTCATCTAAGAAAATAAAGTGATAGAGCCTTTTTCTAGTCTAAATAGCATTCTTAAGCCACGTCTTTCAATGTGGTAGGAAACACTTTGCATAATAAAGCTTTAGTTATGGTATGAAAATACATTATGGTATAGAATTTAGCTAAGTGGCTTTGCGAATTAGAGGTTCCATAATAAGATTCTAATTATTAAATTTTAAACTTAAAAGGGAAAGGTGTCTCTAGTACCTATTTAAATAAAGGTAAGGTGTGCACCAGGTCTTGGTCCAATTCTTCAGGTTCCAAAGTTGTATATTTTTTCATTGCCTCCAGTATCTTCTTAACCTCTACCTCAGTAACCTAAATGCTTTTTCCTCAACGTCACTCATTTCATCCTAGGAGGAATCTTCGCTGGAGATGACTAGACTTACTAACTCTATGATCGGTGCCTTACCTTTCTAAACCAGTCGAGTGTAATATTTTTGGAATTAGTGATTCTTTTACTTCTTGAGGTGTGCTAGTCATTATAGCGATTACTTGATCCACTCTTTTTATAAGGGCAAATAGGTCTTCACAAATGGAAGCCAGCTCATCCTTCCCTGTTGTATTTTCCAATGTTGGTTCATTATTATTGATACCTTAAGAATCATTGGGGTGTTGGCTAGAGGAGCCAATTAATGGCGGATCGGCCATTGGTGGTTAGGTGTCCTCATCGTTTGAATGATCTATCATGGTCTAATAGCGTTAAGGAAATAGTAAGACTAAGAAAATTTCACCCTTACCACACCAATGATAAAAGGGATCTCCTTGAGCTCCTACTTTAATGGATGGGAGATGATGATGATTAGCTTATTTGCAACACAAAGGCATAAGATTGGGAATAGGTAGGGTCTTGGTGATCTCACTCCAATGAATAAGTTAGAAGAGTATTAGATAGAAGAAAGGGATTGATTTTATTGGGAGTTAATTGATTTACCTTGTTGGATTAGGATTCTATATAAAGATGAAGTAGCTACCATATATAGAAAAATTTCTAGCAAAGTGGGAGTGATGCTTAGCATGCTAGAGTGAAAATAGGTTCTAACTCATTAGTGGAGTTAATAGGGACAATGGGCGATATTTGCACTCTACAGGCCTCAAACCATGAGTCCTTCTATTTATAGATGATTTTAGGCTATAAGCATAACCTGAGTCTTGCTGACTCAGGTTATGCTTAGAGCTTGAAATTTTCTTTAAGATATATATATATATATATATATATATATATATATATACACACACACGCGCGCGCGCGCAATAGAATATTAATTATAATAATTATATTTGTTTCATTAATTTTAAATAATAATGATAAGATTCGATTACTTAATAACAATAATAATTAATAAGTTATCAAAAATAATAAATACCAATACATTAAAATTAATAAACATGACCTAATTTCTCTTATTTTTATTTGTGAAGTCACTATTTATTTTAGTCAACTATATCATTTTGAAAAAAAGTACATTATTTTGTTTATCTATAATATATGGATATATTAATATACAACAAAATAATAATTATAATAATATTATTTAGCTCATTAATTTTAAATAATATCAATAAAATTAATAATTAATGAGTTGTCAAATATAATTATAACAATATATTTTAATTATAAAATTATAATATTTCAAATTATATAATGCTAATGTTTTTGTTTTCATATTTTTAAATTAAATTGAATCATAATGGACATTCCACCTTTTTACTTGTTGTTGTTGTTAATAATAATAATAATAATAATAATAATAATAATAATAATAATAATAATAATAATAATAATAATAATAATAATAATAATAATAATAATAATAATAATAATAATAATAATAATAATAATAATAATAATAATAATAATAATAATAATAATAATAATAATAATAATAATAATAATAATAATAATAATAATAATAATAATAATAATAATAATAATAATAATAATAATAATAATAATAATAATAATAATAATAATAATAATAATAATAATAATAATAATAATAATAATAATAATAATAATAATAATAATAATAATAATAATAATAATAATAATAATAATAATAATAATAATAATAATAATAATAACAACAACAACAACAACAACAACAACAACAACAACAACAACAATAATAATAATAATAACAACAATAACAATAATAATAACAATAACAATAATAATAATAATAAGGCTCAATACATATGCAGCCCCCTGAACTTGACAGTTTTATCATTTGGCCACTTGAACTTAGATTTTTGCCATTTGAATACTTCAACTTAACAAAAACATAACTTATAAACCCCTCCTCGTCCAACAAGAAAATAAAAGAAGTGCGTGTTTTACAATTTCTGACAGGGCTATCACCTAAGCATGACACGTATGAAACCAAAAAAAAAAGTAAATATTAAATACCTAAGAAAACAAAAACAAAATCAAAAACAAAAAAGAAACTCAAAACATTGAACATGCACACACTCATGCTCTTCCTTGTTCCTAGAAATTTTTGCAGAGCATCTCTTTATTTAGACAAACCAAAAACCAATAATGAAGAGAGGTAGAGAAAAGAACAAAATGGAGAATCAAGTAACTGTTGAGGAGGCTGTAACAATAGTAGAAGAGATTAAAGCACACCCTTATGCATTTCATGTCTATAAAATATCATCAAATAGAGTCTATCTTCATACCACTTTCCAGACAAATCTCCAACTCATTTTGCTCATTTCCTTGAAGAACAGCCCTGAAATCTCCTTTGAGAATTAGCAAGAACACTACATATATTGCAGATTGATCATCTCTATTGTCAAAATGAGACCTATCTCTTACTTCAATAATTAAGAATTGAGTCTCATAAAATATGCCATAAGAGAATAAACCTGTGGTCTATACTTTTTTCCCTAAAATGGGTTAAATTTTGTAAGAACTGCCATTCCATAAAGAAAGTAACCAATATGGTAATGGTGCTCATTATAAACTCTAAATCCAAAATCAACACCATAATCACTTTAGCCTTGTTTTGTGACATTTCTACCCCACTTACTATCATACAAGAAATTGTTCCTACTAAAAGTCCCCTCCAACCATGGCTTAATTGCTTCCTTCAAATACTTCTTTATCACTAGAATCATATAAAAAAAACCCACCTCCTCAACTATCAAAGCCAACCTTGTTGCTCTTATAATCAATTTGCCATAAAAATAAGAAGAGGTTATGGTTATAGTTGATGAATTCAAATCCTCAACAACCTTACGAAGCGTAGACACAATTTCAACAAATGAATCTTCATTAATACTATAAATTAAAACCCAAGAATCTCTAATAACACCAACAAGATTACCATCTATACTTTTATATTTAAAATCATTTAAGATAATAAAATTTTCACCAATTAAAAGCTTAACATGTAAAGGACGTGCAAGCATAAGCAAATCACCCCACCCTTTCTTTTCCCACTTATATTCTAAAAAAAAATGGTTTAGTGAAAACTACATCACCTAATATAGGATAACAAGAACTGAACCCTATCAAGAATTGCTTCAAACTTGGAAAAATGTTTGCAATATGGAAGAACATAAAAAGAGGATCCATCATATTTTTCTTCCCTCTTCTTTTCTTTCTTATTTTCACCATCCTCTTGGTGTCGCCTCACCTATCCTTGAAACACTATCACTGCCAACCACACCACTAATGTCACGACCCAAAACAGGGGCCATGACCGGCGCTAGAAAATGAGAATTCTTTTGAATCTGAAACCCATAGCAAGCCTTAAAATAATAAAAGCATGCAATAATAATAATATAAATAAAATAACTCGCAGCGGAAATAGATCTCATAAATAAAATAAAGTAATAATCCACAAATAGATTTAAATAAACAAGCTCATCTCATATAATAATATTCTTTTAATACAATCTCAGTTCAAATCTTTAAAATACGTAACTCACACAAACATAATACATAAAATCTCCCAACTGACTATAACTACTGCAGTGTCTAGATTATAAAATAAAATCAAGTGAGCAATTTACATAGTAAAGCCAGGGCAGAAGAAATCCAGCGTAAAGGTCTACTACTAAGGTCTGAAGACGATGACTCTTCTGAAAAATAGTCAACGGAGGGGAGTCAGACCACACTAAGTGAATCGTTATAATATGTATACATGCATAACTAAATGAAAAATACACAGGGTCAATAGTATATATAATAAATATATATACAAGCATACACATGGATGCAGCAAAATCATTTTATATATTTACTGAAAATAATATCCGATTATGAAGGATCAAATAGAACCTTAGAAGATCGCAACCTCAATTAGTGTTAGACAACACTCTAGTCATACAGGCTCACTTATTCCAAATAATTTCACTTGTTCCATTTGGACAGTAAACTGGCCCCGAGACACTTGTTCAATCGAGCTTCAGTAGTCTGACTGTCAGTGTGATTGGCCCTGAGACCCCTTGTAATATCCCGTGTTTTTAAAATATTTTTACACAGTATCGGGATATGCAGTGTTAATAATTTCTGTATATTATATGATATTTTTACGAGTTGATATGTATTTTAAACCTATTTTAATTATTGTGTATTATTTTCAGTGCTTTACGTAAAATTTTCCCTGGACTTGCATTTTCGGGGAAATTTTCACGTAAACAATGTAATATTAATTATTTTAATATATTTTCGGACTTTCATGAACTCATACGTATTTTTAAATACTAAATAAAGCCTATGTGTGTGTATATTTATTTAATTAGGGTTTATTATTACCCCCCCCCCCCCCCCTAATATTTTATTAAGTATTTATTTGTTTTATTGTTATTTAATTAATTTTATTTAGTATAAAATTATTAAAATATTAAATTTATGTGTGTGGTGTATATTTGATGTGTGTAATTTAATATTATTTTATTATATAGTGTAAAGTATATATATATACATATATACATTAAAATTTGTCAAATTACAAAAGATTTGAAAAAATTACAAAACTGCCCCGACTTCTTCTTCTTCCTCCCGATCCTTCTCCTTGCCGTCCGGGCGTCTGTCACGTCGTTTCTTCACCGTGGGTGTGCCGTCCGGTGTGCCACCGTCTTCCCCGACCAATTCCGCCGCCTGAGGAGGCCGTTTCCGACGTCTGGAAGTCGATTTTGGCCGGAGAAGCCGAAAATCGATCCACCGTCGATCACGTCGATTCCGGCCACCGTTTTCGACACCGTCAGTCTCTTTCTTCTCCTTGAGCTCCGGTGAGTGTGATTCTAGCTTTGGTTTGAGCTAAAATGGTCTACAATTGCTTAGGTTTCGATTTTGTCAATTTCGGCCTATTAGGGTTTTGATTTTTTTGAGCTTCGAATTGATTGATTCATGGAAACTTCCTTCACAAATGTTGATCCTAGTAGTTTAATCTACATGTATGAATTTTTTTGGAATTTTTGGAGATTTTTTGGATTTTGGGTATTTTTGAATATTTTAATATTATTTTCTAATTTTCGGAAATTAATTATTTAAATTATGAAATTGGAGTTTATGGTTAAATTGGGTATTGAAATGAATTATAGGAATTTATTTGGAATTTTTATGAATTTCTAAGTATTTATTTTGAATTAATTGAGTTTATGTAATTTTGAGAAATTAGGGTTAATTGTGTTTTAAATTCAAATTAATTGGTTAATTGAGTTTAATTATTAATATTATTGATAAATATGTTGAGAAAATTAATTTTGGATAATTGTATAATTTTTGGT
Source organism: Mallotus nudiflorus (assembly GCA_947683625.1). Taxonomy (NCBI): domain Eukaryota; kingdom Viridiplantae; phylum Streptophyta; class Magnoliopsida; order Malpighiales; family Euphorbiaceae; genus Mallotus; species Mallotus nudiflorus. The sequence goes on from CANTUR010001856.1 coordinate 336,307, forward strand.
GAATTTTTGAATGAATTTAAGTATATTTATATATATAGGGGTATTTTGGTAATTTTACCCTAAATTGTCTAAAAATATAATTTAATTGGTTTTAATAATTATTTAAGGTATAAAAATGATTTCTACAAAATATTTGGTATTTTTAACTAATTAAAACTATTTTTCGTGAATTATTTTTAATTATATATATAATATACGGTTTTTCTAATAAAATGAGTTTTAATCGGTTTTTACAGTGTTTTAAGGTTAATTATGTAATTTTTACCTATGAGATGTATTACTATGTTGTGAGGATATTTTTGGTATACCTGGAATTATTCTGTGTTTGTGGACCCCGGTCGGTAGACTGTAGTCTGGAGTCCGACCGAGGGATTGTGAATGAGATGTGGTGTTTATTTTCGAAGTGTATTTCTTTGCAGGGTCGGCTCTACTCTTTTGAGTAGAGAGATGTCCGTTTTACAGGGGAGGTTCTGTCGGATTTTCGGTAGAATTCTCGTAAAACCGTGATGTCCAGTCGAACCCTAATTTCCGATTCTGTGTTTAATACTCTAGATTGAATTCTAGGATTTCTGTTAGGTTTATTCTGATATCGGTTATTTATTGTTTGTTTAGTTGCGCCGAGACCGAGGGCTAGTGGACCAGGCCCGTCGGACCCGTCTCGTGGAGCGCATTAGGTGAGTTACTATACTATATATAATATACTTAGGATGCATGATTTAGAAATGCATGATTTAGGTTGATTAAATATGCATGAATAATTTGATTATTTCTTGAGTTTACTTTAAG